>OZ025297.1:27663219-28263219 GCA_964019185.1 Maratus speculifer
AAAATATTTTTTAGATACTTCTTATCGGTAATCTTAATTACCAAAAATTGGAAGTCTATTTGGAAAGTGTTTTAACGATCCCAGTATAGTATTGAAAAATTTATTTTGAATTCTACGGCACCTTTTTTTTTTTGGCATAAAATCAAATTTTTGCATTTGATAGTTTTATTTCGTAATATTGATATCTTTCATTCATTTACAGTTAATTTTCATTTTATTTCCACGTTAATATTTTTTAAATTTATGTTTACAAAATTCCGTTATAGACTATTAAAAGAAAAGCAAGACAGAGATGAGGATTTTGTAGCATTGTGTCAATTAAGAAGAGGAGCTGCAAAGTACTCCATGGAAGATCTTTTGCAATTACCGGTGAGTCACCTTAGTTATTTATGATTAAATGTTTTTCCAGTTTGATAATTTAAAAAAAAATCTCACACTTTTCCCATAAAATATTTAGCTTATAGGACAATGAAAAGTTGAAATAACGAAATACCATTCCAAACCACTTTTGCAATTGCCATTTGTAGCGAATATTCATGACAAATTTATTCTAATACTTGCAACATGATATAAATTTTGCAAAGTAATAATGTTCTTAGGGGTAGAAAAAATTGTTTTTGAAACTGTTTTTGTTGTTATAGGCAAGTTAGTAAAGTTAATAATCCCCAAACTGAATAAGTTGTTCCCAACATTTGTCCAACTGATGTAGAAAATACTTATGGAGTAAAAATTTAGGCCCCGAAATTTTTATTTAGCTTAGTATTTAGCTTATAGGGCACTCAAAAGTTGAAATAACGAAATAATTTCCAAACCACTTTTGCAACTACCCTTTGTAGCAAATATTCATGACACATAGGTTCTAATATTTGCTACACGATTTTTCAGTAACAATATCCTTAGGGTAAGAAAAATTTGTTTTTGAAAATTTGTTTGTTGTTATAGACAAGTTAGTAAAATTAATAATTCCGGAATTGAATAAGTCGTTCCCAACAATTTTCCAACCGATCTAGAAAATACTCATGTAATAAAAATTTAGGCCCTGAAATTTTTATTTAGCTTAGTATTTAGCTTATAGGGCAATGAAAAATTGAAGTAACGAAATAAATTCCAAACCACTTTTGCAATTACCCTTTGTAGCAAATATTCATGACAAATAGATTCTAATATTTGCGATATGATTTTGCAAAGTAACAACGTCCTTAGGGTAAGAAACATTTGTTTTTGAAACTGCATTTGTTGTTATAAATAAGTTAGTAAAATTAATAATTCCCATACTGAATAAGTCATTCCCAACATTCGTCCAACTGATATAGAAAATACTCATGGAATAAAAATTTATGCCCCGAAATTTTTATTTAGCATATTGGGCAGTGAAAAGGTGAAATGACGAAATAAAGTCCAAGCCCCATTTGCAATTACCGTTTGTAGCGAATATTCATGACAAATAGATTATAATATTTGCGACATGATATAAATTTTGCAAAGTATTTAGTAAAGCTAATAATTCCCATATTGAGTAAGTTGTTCTCAACAATTGTCCAACTGATATATAAAATATTCATGAAATAAAAATTTATGCCCTGAAATATTTTGTGTTTGATAATTTTTTAAGTAAATAGCCGATATTCCAAGTAATAGTATTTTACGTATAGTCGATAACCTAAGTAATAGTATTTTACCTGTAATCGTACAGAAATGTAAATTAAATAACTATAGAAATCCCCAGTTCTCTTGTAGTAGATATATTAAAAGAAATAAGATAATATCACTCACCCACAGAAAAGTGATACATCTCGCAAAAAAAAAAAAAAAAAAAAAAAAAAAAAATCATTTTGCGTTTAATTCTACTGATATATCACTCATATGGGTGTTTTTCTACACATGTTGTTTCATAAATATAGCTATACGAAAAATCAGTTTATTATGCTATATGTCCATTCGTGATTTCAGAAGATGGGTTGATTGTTTGGGGAGATAAAATTACACAACCCTCGAAACCTCATACTACATCTTCATCTTTAAGGGTTTTGTACTTTTATGCATATTTTTACATATGCACACAGAGCTAAGTGCTATAATTTCATGATATTGTAAATATCTAGACACACGGCAGTGTGTCAGCCAAGTTCACAAAGTAAAAGGCGACACACCGGCCGTGGGTTATATTACCTGAACCATTTCGGGCCACTTTTGACCCCCCAATATCTTAAATTCTATTTCACCTACACACTTGCAATTTTTTGTGTAGTGTAGGACCATCTTCTAATTTCCGAATCCTATAATTTTTAAAAAAAAATCTTTTACCGTTCACGAGGAATTGACGTCTGAAAACCGCTATTTTTACCACTGACTCACTCATAGAAATGTTTGACTACTTCCAGGTGACTTAGAAAGTTGAAATTTGGTGTGAAGGTAGGTTATTGGATCTATAAATAGGAAAAAATCAGAAATCACCATTTATTAAACATTAATGGTGGTTAAAAGATAAATTATTGAATTACAATGGGAGTTTATGAGAATTTCACAAAATACCAGAAATAGTGCCAAGTTAGCATCACTTTTGGCGATTATCGGGGCTAATCTCTGAAACTACCGAGCCGATTTCAAAAGTAATGGTACCAAAATATGATATTCTCTCCGGTTCAAACATAGACTATATCTTATGTCTGTGTCACTAACCAAAAAAAGGTTCAGAAGCCAAAATCATTCTAAAAATGAGATTTTTGTTTTACTAAAAGGCATAGAAGCACAAAATTAGGCATGTTAATTATTTATAAGATATAAATGATCACTAATGACATTTGCTAAAAAATACCAAATTTAAAAGGAGGGGGGAATGCGCGAAAAGCATTCTAAAAATATTCTAAATTGAGATTTTAAAGCAATCTAAGCAAACAACAAACCTATCTTAAAAGTAATAATATCAAAATGATAGTGATAGTTTAAATTACATAAAATTTGGCATGTTCATTACTTATAAGATATAAATGATCACTAAGAACATTTGTTAACAAATACAAAATTTAAAAATGGTAAAAATGAACTAAAAGCGTTCTAAAAAGCAATATTTAAGCAATCTTGGGAAGTCAGCGAACCGTTTCATAATAAAGATGCCAAAATGATGGCGACAGTACTTGCTCTAACAGAAGTATTGGATAAATTACCAGATTACAATGGGAATCTATGGGAATTTGGCGAAATACCAGAAATCGCGCCAAGTTAGCATCTCTTTTGACGCGTAATTTTTGTCGCCAGTTCAATGATATATCGCCAAGTTGGCGACGAGGTAATCAAGTAGTTCCCAATCACGTAAAAAAAACATCCTTATTAGTGGAATTTAAAGGAACATAAGTACTCATAATGTTAAAATTTTTAAATTTGACTGAAAAAAAAAACAGTGAATAAATGCAGGAAAAACTGTAAGATTGATGAATATTAAATAAAGTTAATTTAATATTAAGCCTATTTATTTCAAAAAGGAAACAAACACCTACTTATTTGACAAAAAATAATGATATCGTATCAAAAACATGAATGTGAAAGAATGCCAAGTTCGTTAAAGGTTTCGCTAATAAAAGAAGTGATTTGACAAAAAATATGATATCTTATCAAAAACATGAATGCGAAAGAATGCCAAGTTCGTTAAAGGTTTCGCTAATAAAAGAAATGAGATCTAACTTCAAACAAAGTTCTTTCGAAGCTCCTTAAATCATAGCTCCTGTCATGCATAATATTCTTCAATTGCTTAAAATGATATGTAACATTGCTTGTTATTCAAGTGGCAAGTTTTCAGCCACCAACTTTAATTTTTGAGTCGGACAAAGATCTAGTCAATCGAGTGTTCGATTAAGTATCTTGAAGTTAAGGTATTAATAAATTAAGGAAGTGATCAACTTTAAGTTCTGATCAACTAAATAGAGAAATTTGAATAAGAAAAAAACTTGCTAAGTCGCTCTATTGAATAACAAGTAACGTAACATATCATTTTAAGCAATTGAAGAATATTATGCATGACAGGAGCTATGATTTAAGGAGCTTCGAAAGAACTTGGTTTGCAGTTAGATCTCATTTCTCTTATTAGCGAAACCTTTAACGAACTTGGCATTCTTTCAAATTCATATTTTTGATACGATATTATATACATATATATGCAAATTTTTATTTACCTTTTCTGTGAAATTTGCTTTTGTCGAGGTGTGACACTCTTCTTACGGGTGAGCAATATGTAATACAATTTAATACAATACAATACAAAGCAAAGTACAATTTAATATACAATTTAATACAATTTAATTAGCAAATTATGTGTTTCGATATTGATTTTAATAAAAATGCTCATCCTAACGTTATATGACATCGATTGTAAACCATGCAACTATAATTCATTTTTATTTACATAACTTAATAAAATCATTTTCTCCGTTACAGACAAATTCACATCAAATTTTTGACATTTTTAGGTGATTTGAAATTCAACTTTTGGCCAATTTTTTTTTTTACATCATCGTTTCCAATTATTTATCTTGCACTCATTCACGTCCAAATCTCGGTTACTTCACGGTTGTTGGTTTTGTGATGGAAGATATCGCTTAATAGAAGAGAAAGTTTATCTTATATAAACTGCGAAGAATAAGTATTTTATCATGCCGTAATAACATTGTCAGTATATGACAGGTAAAGAAATGCCATACGCATGGTAAGCCAATTGCCGAAGCCTGTCAAACAAAGACAACGACCGAAAGATAAGAGAAAGATAACGGTGAAATAGAATATATATTTTTTATATACTATGAGGCATTCTTATGAGCAAATTACTTACATGTCATGGGCATCGGCCAAGCGAAATTCTGAAAAAAGCAGGATTTTGGTATAAATGCAATAATAATGCTTTTATAAAATAACGAATATAAGCATAAAATGAGTTAAATTAAAATTATCTTTTTGCCAGAACTGCAAAGCGCAAGAAAAATTTTAAACATATTCAAATATAAAAAGAAACTCAAACATGTACCAGTAATAAACAAGAAATATTACAATATAAATGTTTTAATCTTTATTTTTATCGAATTGGAGATGCAATCAGCTCTTTTTTTTTTTTTTTTTTTCATCAAGGGACCTCTGTCTCCCGGAATGCCCGCCATATAAGATAATTTAAGAATAAATTTACTCAAATAAAAGCGAACTAAAAATTGCTTTGCCAGGGGAAAAATTCACGAAACTTACCTCTTTCTAACGAAAAATGCTTATTTTTTTCTTAATGCATAATTATTTGCAATCTTTGGGAAAAACAAGTGATGTGCACAATTTTAAATCATCAAAAATATAGAAATTTAATTAATTAAATTTCAAAATCAAGGGAGAAGCAGTGGACATTCCATGACCTCCGCAGCTCCCCCCCCCCCCATCTTTCTTATTTTGCTCGCGTCTTTGTTACAGTTTGCTTTAAATTGAATTTTATATCTAAAAGAATGTATAATAAAATAATGCGTGGATGATCACTTTCTTATAGCGATTGACCTCAAGTACAGTCGCGTCTCTCTATAACGAAATTCCATACATCGAATTTCTCTATATAACGAATTTTTAGTAGGAACGGTTCCCTTTTCGCATGATTACATTAAAAACAGTCTCTATATAGCGAAATATCTATCTCCATATAACGAATTTTTTCATAAATTGGTCTTAATTTACTCAGTTTTAAAAGGCTTCGAAATCATATGGAATCGATTTTCCATCACTTATTTTTGATTTATCGTCAATGCTGAGTTTTTTTTATATATTACTTTTCTCCTTGTTCTTTAAATCCAACGAATTCATTCCATCTCCCACACACCTTTCCACATTTTTCTCAAAACGGAGTCAATTGGATTGATGCACATGTAAGAGAGGAATCAATGAGAGGCACATAAGAGAGGCTTTCAAATGGAGGAAAATGTTAACTACAATTTTTCATTCCTTGCTAAAATTTGAGCTTTTTTTTTTAGAGCGTAACAATTTTAAAATCAAAACAACAAAATTTTACAGATTTTTTTCGTTTGAAATTAATGCAAGTCTTCTTTATTTGATTTTCATTAAGCTTTCAAATAAATGACTACTCTTTTTTTTTTTTTTTTTTTTTTTTTTTTTGAAACAGCTTAAATAATTAAGAAATAAAATGTTATGTTAATATTTACTTTTAAACATTTCAAATTATTAATTCAAAAGATCAAAAATAATATTTGTTCAAACTTCACACATTAAATACGATTCTTAACATCATTCTCTATACATCGAATTTCTCTTACAACGAATTTTTTACTGGAACGGTGGATTTCGTTATATAGAGACTCGACTGTATATACCGTTTATGTAGATTTCGTGCTCAAGACATCGTCCTATGTTACGGTATGCTGTAAATAGAAATAAGTTTAATATTTCACTTCACTGAAAGGCATTAGAAATTGTAATTTACATTTGTATATGATGTATTGTTTTCTGGTGAGAATTTCGTGAGATTTTTTTTTATTTTTTATGATGGATTGCTTTCTGAGTGCGAAAGAATATATAAAGCATTTGATGTATTTTATTAAGGGTATTCTTAAATCAAAAAGGGCAACTTTGTGACACATGCTTTAGTTTATTTTTATTCAGAAATGCATGAAAATAGCAGGTGTTATTATTCAGGAAACTGCCTAATTGCACTCAATGTTCAGTTTTTTAAAAAACACAATACATTTTTCGTAACAGGCCTTCAAAGTTGACACTTTCGAGCACATTTCTCGACGAAAGCGGAAAAACCGGTCGAAAAGCAGGAGAAAAGCTTGTGATCTCCTGATCGAAATAGCTTAGAACTGGATAGGTAATTTATTTGTCATAAAATGGAAAAATAGGTTCGAATCGAAATCGCTTCCATAGTCAGGCATTCCAATTTCATATCTTTCTGTTAAAAAATGAATTTGTAAATGTGTCAAAACGTTTTTCGCTTGTTAAGAGGAGCAGTTAAGAACACCCTTAAGTGACTTGAGAAAAAAAGAAACTGATGTATTTGGTCGTGTTTTGTGTATATATGTGTATGCATATCCTCATATTTTTCAACAACCACTGAACGGATTTCAATGTGACTTTTACATTTCATTTCAATTCTCGTACCTCAAGGACAGTTTTATGCTAAAAAAACTTCATTGTAGCAGGTTTTTTCTTCTTCTTCTTTTTTTTTTTTTTTTTTTTTTTTTTTTTACTAGAAGCATGTCGAACATTTTAATATAAAATTGTCTTTTGTGTTTTTCGAACGTGTTTGATAAGCAATAAATTGATTACTTTTATAAATGCAACTGAGATGGCATGCGAGAAATAAAATTTCATTTATCGAATGAATTTTTGATAAAATCATGAGTAATAAGCAATTAAAATGACTTTTTATGTAAGAGAGTATTGATATGTGAGGTATAAAACTTGACAATTGAAGAGGATTTTCGGCATAAAACTTATCAAGCTCACCATTATCGCCAATGTTTTTAAATTTGTCTCATTCGTTTAATGTAAAATTCGTTGAAGCACATATTGCCAAGATTGTGGATTGTGGATTGCAACAGTTTTCAACAAAAATTTCAATCAACAAAAATTAAGTCAACAAAAAATTCAATCTCAGCATTTCCAAAGCACTGTAAAACAAATCTTTTATTTATAAGGACACTCAACTTTATTGAAATGAATGTGATTGTCACAATAATTACTCTCTTCTGCCAAACATTTTTACTACTTGGCGCTCAATAAATGAATAAAAGGGATAGGCAGTTTCAGTAATAGATTCGGAGGTGGCAGCATAGACAATCACTTCATCTACAGCTCATATTCAAAATATTAGAATAATTGAGAAAAAGTAATAAGAAAAAATTATTTGTCATTTATTTATTTTTTATACTAAGTAAATGCAATTAAATTTCTTATAAATTAAATCTGGAATGTTTAGATAAGATTTTAACATTTATAAAATATAAAATACAGCACAATAAATTAGGTATACAGCTTCCTTAAACACACCAGAATATTAGAATAAAATTTAGATTGGTTCAAAATATTAGAATATTTTATTTTACGCAACAATATTACCTTATGAATATGAAGTAAATGGTAGTTAATATTTTGTAGCATCCCCTTTAGCTTTCATAACAGCGTACAATCGATCTTGCATACTATATACAAGATGTTTACAAACATTTCTATCAATATTAGCCCAAATAGACTTTATACGTGCCACTAACTCAGTTTTACTTGAAGGAGGATTTTCTTGAAGTTTTTTTCTTCATTATACACCATAAGTTTTCGATGGGATTAAGATCTGGTGAATTTGGTGGCCAAGGAAGTACCTTAATGTTGCGTTGGCGGAACCAATTCTTAGTTGATACCGAGGTATGCTGGGACGCTAAATCTTGTTGAAAGATGAAATCATCTTCAAATAAATCTTCTGATGATGGAATCATGTAATATTCTAAAATTTCTTGATATATCAGAGAGTTAACCTTTTCGTAGACGATGCATAACTTTCCAGGTCCTTCTGCACTCATACAACCCCTAACCATGACACTAGCAGCAAATTTTACGGAAAGTTTAAGGCATTCTTTATCAAATGCTTCTTCCTTCATTCTCCAAACTCGAATACCTTGATTACCATATGAAACACAAAACATACTTTCATCACTAAATAATATATTTTTGCAATCTTCATTGCTCCATAAACGTCTTGATTTACACCAATTCAATCTTATACGCTTTTGTCTTGCAGTCATGAGAGGTTTAGTTTTCGGTACACGAGATTCAAATTTAAATTTATGGAGACGTCTTAATGTTGTCGATGTAGAAACTTTAACCCCTTCTTCTTTCCATTTTTGGTGCAAGAATCGCACACTTTTAAAACGGTTTTTCTTAACTATACGCTTCATTTTCCTGTCATCTCTAGCAGATGTTTTTGGTTTTCGGCCACCATTTCGGCGATTATTTTGAAATTTTCCAATTTTTGAATATTGTGTTAGTATTTTACTAACGCTCAATTGCGAACAATGTAAATAATTCGCTATAAAACATTGATTTTTACCGTGCCGATACAAATCAACCATACGAAGTTTAGTAGATTCAGGAATATCACTCACACGGCCCATTTTAAGACGAAAAAGAAACAAACTGCAAAAACGAATACTGATTTTAAATAAAATAGTCTGAATTTAATCAATGATGCCACCAGTTAAGAATTGGTAATAATTAAAGGAGAATTAATGTGAAATATTCTAATATTTTGAACCACTTGAATAAATATTCTAATATTTTGACTTTTCAAAATAATTTTTTTTGCAATTAATCTTTTCAAAAATGATATTAAATTTAAGATAACAAGTAAGCTTAATCAACAATAAGTTCTTAATAAAAATATCGTTTGCATATTTTCATTAAAAGACATTAAATTACCAAACGATATTTTCAATTTCTAAAAAAAAGGTAATTATTCTAATATTTTGAATATGAGCTGTAGTTCACGGATGAAAATCAAGGATTAGTTAAATCTCGACTCTTATATTAAGGGAACTCAGGGGTTGAAAACTTTTCAAAAAATCGATTTTTTTTATGATCTAGTTTGATTATTCAATTAATTCTTAACTCAATGCAAAAAACCGCATAAAAATGTTAGCATTTTTAACGGAGTTATAAGCATTTATGTATCAAAACTTAGATAGCCGCATCCATATAATTTCAACTTTAAGTCGTGTTTTCTCAAAACTTGATTTTTGACGACTAACACCAAGATTTAAAAAATACTATTAAATGGAATGGCTTATTTTTTTTTTTTTTCATGTATGTAGCATTATAATCTAGATTATGAATTAAGGATACAACTATCACTTAATAAAAACAGTATTAAAAAATCTCTCAAAGTTGAAAATTTAAAAAAAACCCTAAAAAATACAACTTTTTTCTATTAAAAATACTCAAAATATCAAATTATTTAAAATATATTAATTCATAATCTAGATAATGATGTTATATGCATGCAAAAAAAATTAAGCCATTCCATCAAATAGATTTTTTTTAAATCTTGGTGTTAGTCGTGAAAAATCAAGTTTTGAGAAAACGCAACTTAAAGTTGAAATTATATGGGTGCGGCTATGAAAGTGTTGATACATAAATGCTTATAACTCCGTTAAAAATGCAAATATTTTTATGCGGTTTTTTGCATTAAGTTAAGAATTAAATGAATAATCAAATTAGATCATAAAAAAATCGATTTTTTGAAAAGTTTTCAACCCCTGAGCCCCCTTAAAAAGCAATCGCTCTACCAAGTCATATCTTGGTGGTAAACCCCTAAAAACCCGATTTTAGCGGTTGGCTCATATGCTTATCATTATGTTTTCCTGCTTTTAAAATTTTTCAAATTTTGCCAGGAAAATTTAACAATTTCTTGATAAGATCATTTTTTTCTATTTAGTCCTTTATCATTATGCCAAAAATGCACCTTAAAATGTTGAATTAAAAAAAAAAAAAAAGAAAAAAGAAAAATTAAAAAAATACCGAGCTTTTTTAAAATAAGATTTTATTATTTTTATTTTTTTTAGGTGTTATAAAAATCGCTTCAAATTTAAAAATTTTACACTTTCATTTTTTTTTTCCATCGTACTGCCATTTATTATTAACTGCTCAGCATTAGCAATTATTTTTTCTTGAGTCGAAAAAACTTTATTCGGGTAATTCTTAGAATTAGCCATTTTTTTCTCTAGTGGATTCAATTATTAATCTAATAAAGATTTTTTTTTTCCCTAAAGGTGTACAATAACAAAAGATAAACATGTAAAGGCTAGATAACAAATTGTCAAAAATGGTAAATTAAACAATAACAATTACAATACCCACGCAAGCTGTTAACCCAATACTTTCACAACACCTTCAACTAGGTCAATTATCGAAATGGGAGATGGTACAAGAAGATCAATTGTTAGAGAAAAATCTTATTCCACATTCTGCTAATGACTCTCATTACCTTGCTAATTCAATTAGACACGTTTTTGGGGTAAAGGTTATCAAAATTGTCAGCATCCTTGTACCAGTAAACTTTGTTAAAAAAAAAAAAAAAAAAAAAAAAAAAAACATGTATTGAATTCGTATAAGATATCTTTGGACGTTGATAAGAAGAGGGGGGGGGGGGAGGGGGAGAAAAGAAAAAGCAAAATAATAAAGTGCAATTGGCTTAAAAGTAACTGATAAAGTAAATCTGGTGATAAGATGTTAAGAGTATCTTATGGAATTGATGGATGGATACATTAAGTATTAATGAAATGTCGAAGATATGTGTTGCCTTCGTGCGATGTCATGTTGTACTAATTGCGATGTCATAATCCGAAATATAAGCTCGCAACTCCAAGTTCTTTCTGACTTTTTTTTAATCCATTGTTTCAATTTTGCCAGTGATGCGTGAGAAAAAAATTAAAATAAATTTACGCATTTCTTTGACTTGCCAAATGCTGAAATATTCAGTAATTTATATGTTTTAAAAATTTTTCAGCAATTTTTTGAAAGAGATGTCCATTTATATGTGTGGAATTTATATTTAATTCTTATATGACATCTTTGAGCATCGACATAAATAGGCTTTAGATAAATGAAGAAAATTTCAATGTTATTGAAATATTATCCAACCATGAACTGATAAAGTATGCCGATGATATGCTGTTAAGAACATTTATACAATTGATTAAGTGACATATTAAGTTTTAAAGATTTTATTTTCTTTATACTAATGCAATGTTTTATTAATTACGTTGATAAAACACAAAAATATGCACAGTTAAAATATCCTGTAAAATTTCTTAGGCAAGAAGTCTTTCTTTGAAAAAAAAAATGTAAGATAGGATAATAATAATTTTTCTTTAAATGATTTAATAGAGAAAAAAATATGTTTTGCAAATTTCTTCTTTTTAAAAAAAATATCAAATGATTTTTATATGGTTATAAAACATAACTTTTCGGAAAAAAAAAAAAAGAACTATGTTTTGTGATTATTTTAGCTAGCACTTTTTTTTCTTTTTTGGTCAATTTTAAAAAATTGTTTTAACAATATGATAATAATGCGAAAAGTAGTTAAATACCAAATAAAAATAATAAATATAATTACAAAATAGAAGATGTGCATATTGGTGACAAATTCATTGTAACTGTGAAGTCAAGATACATTTAAAATAAATATACTTTCACTGATATTATCAGTGTTGGAAAGCATGTTATGTTTGTATGATTTTTTTTTATGTACAAACTTTAATAAGCAGTGTACTCAGCATGTAAATCTTCTGATCCGATTTCCAGAGTATCTATGGAATTGATTGATTGGTATGCAAAATATTAATGAAGTATTTAACATATATTTAACTTTGTTCTACACTGTAAAAAAAAATCAAGCGGTTACTAAAAATTTTTTAGTAAATTTGTATTCCGCAGAATTTTTTAGTAACCATTACAGACTTTTTTTTGCAAGTGAAACAAGCATTTCTTTTGTAAACTAAACAAAAGAATTTTTTGTATAACTAACTTGAAGATTTTTAGTATGAGCCACCAAGTAAATTTTAATAATAGCTCCAAAATTATTTTTAGTAACCATTACGTGGGCCCGAAGGGCAGGAGTTTCCTTCGAGCTGCATCCAGACATCTGAAGCGGAAGATTTTCGGCAAAACCGCAATAGATGGCAGCACCAAACATTTCGACTGCTTCGACAGTATATTTATAATCCCTTTATTAACGAGTACTTACAATACATATATTCGGGGCGTATTCGGCAGTGGCCAGTATCGAACCCGGGATCTTTTAGCCTGGAGTCCGTTACTATAACCACTATGCTATCAAGGCCACACCAAGTGAGTTTTAGTAATAGCTATTAAAAATATAAAATTATTAACTCTTATTCGTTGCTAACGTTTTTCTAGTAATTCTTACAGATTTTCTTGTAACCAACTAAGATTACTAAAAATTTTTTAGTAATTACAAGGATCACTAAAGTTTTTTTAGTAGATCGATACTTTTTTTTTACAGTGTACGTGATGTTCTACTAATCACAATGGCATTATCCAATATAGGAGTTATAGCTTTCTATCCAATTTAAGTATCTTCTTCAGCATTTGGGATTTTCCGCAAACGGTACTAACTATTATTATCGCAAAAAAAAAAAAAAAAATTCTATAACTTTTATACATATATATAATACTTCAATTTATTTTTGATAATTCAATTTGGCACACTTCTTGGTAAAAGTTATCAAAATTACAAACATCTTTGTGATAGCAAACTTTGTAAAAATATAATTTAAATAGAATATATATACATATATATATATATATATATATATAATATGTGTGCACTGTAAAAAAAAAAAGGGTCGATCTACTAAAAAAACTTTAGTGATCCTTGTAATTACTAAAAAAAATTTAGTAATCTTAGTCGGTTACAAGAAAATCTGTAAGAATTACTAGAAAAAAAGTTAGCAACGAATAGAGTTAATAGTTTTATATTTTTAATAGCTATTACTAAAACTCACTTGGTATGGCCTTGATAGCATAGTGGTTATAGTAACGGACTCCAGGCTAAAAGGTCCCGGGTTCGATACTGGCCACTGCCAAATACGACCCGAATGTATGTAGTGTAAGTACTCGTTAATAAAGGGATTATGAAAATCTTGTCGGAGCAGGTAGCAATCACAATGTCATAAGAATAAGAATCATTACAAACCCGATTCTTATTCTTATGACATTCCGATTTTGTGGTTAGAATTACTTAATAAATATTTAGAGGGTGAGTCTAATAGGGGGAGCCGCGGTGGCATTGGCTATTCACGATCATAGAGGGCGCAATATTTTGTGTTTTGAGTTTTTAAATTATATTTATATCCAGTGTCATTTAGTTTTCTACTTTTATTAATATTAATTTTATACATATTAATTTTAATTTATGATCAAAATATATTACATTTATATGCCGCGGTGGCAATGGCTATTCACGATCATAGGGGGCGCAATGTTTTGTGTTTTGGGTTTTTAAATTATATTTATATCGAGTGTCATTTAGTTTTCTACTGATTTTATGTGTTATGAATACGGTTCTTATGAATGAACCGAAACATGTCAACTTTTTAATTTTTTATTTGTGACACCTGTTCTAAGTAAATAAATATGAAATGTTTTTTATACGTCAATAACAAACTGATAAATTAAATCTGATCGTATGATTTTTAGAGTCTCTTTAAACTGATTAATTGAGATATTAAATATCAATGAAGTTTTTAAGATGCCTTCGTGCGGTGTGATGTTGTACAAATTACATTGGCACAATCTGAAACATAATCACACAGCTTCATATCTTGAGTTTGAATTTAATCTTAGTCATTGGAGTTTTCCTTTACTTATACTGCTAATCCTGATTGCCATTATAAAACATCAAAATAAATATAAATATTTTTTAAATACATTTTTCAGTTATTTTTCCAAGCTTTAAATTAATTGGAAAGTCTAACAATTGTTACCGAATTGTTCGATGACTAATAATATTTTTTGGTTACTTACTTTTGCTTTTCTTTCATTCTTTTTTTTTTTTTTTATTAATATTAAGTGCTATCATTTTGAATGTTTATGATGAAAGTCATGGTAGCTTTACCTGATTTCTTCTTTTTTTTAATGTTAAGTGCTATCAGAACATAGTTGATTACTATTCAAATTCATTATTATTAAAGAACCTATTTTGATGAAACGGCCATGACAATGTATGTTAAATCTAATGTGGTTTTCTGTGGGTCTTAAGAAATTTTTTTAAATGCTTACGATCAAAGCCATCGTAGCTTTACCTGATTTCTTCTTTTTTTAATGTTAAGTGCTATCAGAACATAGTTGATTACTATACAAATTCATTATTATTAATGAACCTATATTGAAACGGCCATGGCAATGGCATCTTAAATCTAATGTGGTTTTCTGCGGGTCTAAAGAAAAAATTTCGAATGTTTATGATCAAAGTCGTCGTAGCTTTACTTGATTTCTTTTTTTATCTGTGTATACTGTTATTAAAATTATTGTTTTTTTTTTTAATTCATAGGAAATGATGTGTTGTTTTGAATATTTTATCCGAGCCTGGTATTATATCACTAAGTGAATATTTGTTTAAATATAAAAAAACAATTAAGACGTCAATATTGATCCAATACTGCTCAAATTCTGAGTTTATTAAATTTTCATTCGGAATATTTACATTACAACAAAAATTTCGATACAATATCGTTGAATTTGCAAATGGTTACAATAAAAAAAACCCATGCTATTTAAATATTAGTATTTAATGAAAAACATTTACATTTACTCCAAATATTTAAGGGTGTTCTTAACTGCTTAGCTCAACAAGCGAAAAACGTTTTGACACATTTACAAATTCTTTTTTTAATAGAAAGATATGAAATTGGATTGCCTGACTATGGAAGCGATTTCGAATCGAACCTATTTTTCCATTTTATGATAGATAAATTACCTATCCAGTTCTAAGCTATTTTGATCAGCAGATCACCCGTTTTTCTCCTGCTTTTCGACCGGTTTTTCTGCTTTCGTCGGGGAATTTGCTCGAAAGTGTCAACTTTGAAGGTCTGTTATGAAAAATCTATTGTGTTTTAGAAAAAACTGAACATTGAGTGCAATTAGGCAGTTTCTGAATAATAACACCTGCTATTTTCATGCATTTCCGAACAAAAATAAATTAAAGTATCTGTCACAAAGTTGCCCTTTTTGATTTAAGAACACCCTTGAAGTGTTTTATTGAAAATATTACTAAAGTTGGATACAATTTCTCAACCTAGGTAAATACATGCAAATTCAAACATTGGTTATACATCTGTAAACGTTGATTTTTAGAGCGATGTTGTACAAAATTTGTCTAATATTACCACAAGATCAAGCCAATAAGTATACCACTGCATATTAGTTTGATATTATAAGGAATTTGGAAATGGTGATGTCTATAGCAAATATTTTACTTTTTTAAAGTATACACGGTACACGCCCTTGCAATTTTTGATGTAGCTTAGATATCCAAAGAACATTCGTCAACTCCTACGCTTTTCATGAATAATTAAACAGTTAAGCACGTTAAACTATTGGATTGTTATTGCTTAATTAGTCGTGGATTTCTTATAAAAACAACTTTTATTAAATTTAATTTTTGAGCTGTTTTCATGACCTCAAAAACATCATAATTCTGATGACCGTGAAAATAGTTGAATTCAGACGTGCCTGAAATATGAAAATGGTTTTCAATTACATCAGCGTAGGCATATTAATATTTACCAGACTACAAAATTCAAATTAATTTCCTACTCACCTATCGGTTAACTAGCAAAAGCCATGCTTTGTTTGGATTCACGAAGCATTATTTTATAAAACAGATATTTGAAAGTAACAATATTTTTTTATTATTATTTTTGCATCTTTATTAAACAAAAACGTTATTTTATGTTTTGGCACATTTTAATTTTTTATTTATGATGTAAAACTGGCATAATAAGATATTTTCGAAGCAAACTTTTACAAATTTTTTTTAAATTTTCAACTAAAAGCTCTTTTAAAGATGTTTTTACAATTTCAAGTAGCAACTGGTGTTTTTTAATTGTTTGAAATATGCATGTTTCCAATCTTTGTAATCAACATCCGATAATCTTTGATAGCTATTTTAGAATAATATATTTGAAGAAAGCTTGAAGAAAGTTATTTCTTCAAAATCCTATTTTCTGGAAAAAACATTTGAAATCTGCTTTCGTTGATACTATGAATTTTTAACTGTAAAACATTTTATTTTAATTTCTTCGTTTTTATACATGTTAGCGTATGAGAATTGCTGTAATTCTCTCCGCGTGGGAGAACTTTTTACTTTCTGCGAATGGCAACTCAATTAATGGAATTACCTTTTAACAAAGCGCTCTCTCATTCTCGCAGTGACGTATTCACGAATAATTATTGTTGTGTTTGCGAACTTATTAAAGTCTTATTTTTCTATAAAATCCTTCTGATTAATGAGTCGATATTATTTAGCCACAATACGACCTTCGCAAAAATATTTATAAAGAGCTTGAACCAACAACTTCACGCAGATCTTTTAATTTTTCATTTATATAACAAATTTAAGAATTAATTTTATTTGTTTACAATTATTTTGTTGCCAGTTTACAAAAAAAAAAAAAAAAAAAAAAAAAAAAATCCATAATACAATTCTTTTAAAATGTTTAAGTGTCATCTGTGCAAACGATTTTGCGGGAAAATGAAAACGTGTTTTATTTAATAAATTAATCATGATTCTATGTATAATTATTTACTCCATGATTTAAACTTTTTTTTTTTCTGAAAATATATGCGTTTCATTTTTTATTTATTTGCTAAAATGCGTCCGTATTGGAAATGCATATAAAATAATAATTTTTTTAACGTTTTACTGTAAAAAAAATTATATTCTGCAAATCTACAGATCATAATTTATTTTTGTGTTTAATTTGAAGTTAAAATATTGAATAGTTTTTTTGTAAAGCGTACGACAAATTGTAATTTGAGTGGACTAGTAGAGGATTCGCTTCGCTCATCCTAACAATAGAAAGTTATTTATTCGTGATCTTTTAAAACACTTGTATTGTATGCAATGACATGAAAAAAAAGTATAAATAAAAGCAAAACTAAAAATTTTCTTCCAATTAATATTAAGAAGGAGGAAGAATTTCATATAAATGATTTGTATGGGAAATAATGGTAGTTTTTTACATACTTTTGTTATGTAATTTCCATGAATTTCTCATTTGTTAAACAAAAGAAATGTTAAATCATTTTCTAAATTAAATGACGCAGTGAATAAAATTCTATTTTATTATTGGAATTAGATCATTCTTCAATTTAAGAAATGATGTTGTTTTATTATAAATGTGCTTCTTAATGTTTAGACACTAAAATCTAGCTAAATTAAAAGTCCTTGTGCATGAATACAGCTTTGTTAACTCTTTTTTATCTCTATTGGTAAAAAAGATTAATCTAATTCGTCATTAGTTCTGTTTTGTCCAAACGGCAACATGATTTACATTCATAAGCAACTGAAATTAATTAAAATGTTTTTACTACCTTATTTTTTTTTTTTTTTTTTTTTTTTTTTTTTTTTTTTATAAAAAATAATTTTCATTCATACAGCTAATTTTAAAGTATGAACATGTATGAGGTAGAAGGAAATTTTGGAATTAACGCAACCGACTAATTAGCTACCTCTTCGAAGCTTACGCATTGCAATGTTTATTTCTGATAATTTTTTTCTTAATTTTTAATAAACTTTTTTTTATCAAGCAACTTGTTTGAACGAATTATGAATGTATTCTGTCAAAAGCCTGTTCAAAAAACCTTTCGTACTTTCAGTGTTTTATGTTTTATTTGTACATAGATGAGCGTATGTGTGGACAGAAAAAATAATATGTATGATTATACTCAACATAAAAGTATAATAAATATTCAGTATGAAATAGTCTTTAGAGCACTGGGTCGGGTTACTCTCACCCGACCTGAAGAGCGGATTGTGATGTGAGTAATCAAATAATTTGCTGGTAAGTAAAATAAAAATTATAAAAGTATAAAAGTATAAAAGTAAATAAGTAAAGTATAAAAGTAATAAATAAAAGTAAATAAAATATGTTTGAGAACTTCTTTCGTTTCATTCTCAAAATTTATAATTAAATTTTAGTCATGCGCAAAATATTTGGAAATAAAATTATTAACCATACAAAAAAAAGAGCAATTTTTGGTTAAAAAAGAAAAAAAGAACAAGAATGAAAGGAAAAAAGAACAAGAAGAAGAAGAGAAAAAAGATTTAGAATGGAAAGAAGCTGATAAATAAGACACTATGTTGGTGTTGAAACATAACAATGAAAGGCTCTTTTATCAAAAATGTCTTTTCTGAATGTTAGATATGTATTCTAACGAGAGTACCGGAAAATGGGGCCCAGTGTTTTCAAGGAATTTGTAATAACTGTCAAATTTTTCATGTGAAGAAATGGATGTCCTGTGACGCAATGAATGTACCGCTGATGACGTCATCGTGTTATGTATTTATATTCTATCTCTCCTTCTCTGTGACTAGCTCATAATTTGCGTAGGAACTCAGAATTCTCTTAAATATTGCTAGAAAATGTTTCAAAACTGTAATTTTTGACATTGTTTTTTCTTCTTTTAATTTTCGTTTAGATTTACGATTTGAACAATTTGGTTTTTAAATTAATAAACATGGTTGAACAAGAAATCATTTTGAAGAACAAAAGCGAGTTATTTAAAATTCAAAGCTAGTTATTATATATATATATATATGCAAAAAAAAACTGCATAAAATTTGAAAAATTAAGTTACACTAAATTAAGTTCGTCAAATGTTTGTACTAAACATAACAGAACGATAAAAATAAAGTGAAAAATACATATTTCTAAAATAGGAATACTTTGTTCAACTACAAATCTTGGGATAAAACAGGAATATTACCATTATGTTTTTTCTTAATCTGCATGCAATTATTTGGATTCTTTTTTATCTGTCTTTGTTTTCTTTGTCTATTAAATACTTTTAAATTGCCTGCGTTAATATTTTCCCATATTTCAAGTATATTGAAATTGATCTAATTTAATTAACATTGTGGTATTATTACTCAGCAAAACGTATTGATAAAAATTTGATCGGAGCTACAATCCAACGGCCATGACATACAGATAACCGTTCTGTTTTCTTGATCATGGACACTTGAGATAAGTACTGTCTACAGTGTATATTCAGTCTATCGTGGGATCCTCAGAGTTCAGCTCACGAGCAGTTTTGGTACTAATTTTATTGACCCGTAAGAGATGAAAGTTTGGCATAATCTTGCCCAATTCGCAGTCCGGAATTGAACCCATGAACTTGTAGTATGGCCAGAGTTACTAAACTACTGAACATCAAATCTAATATCACACAGTCGCTCTTTTTATATATATATATATATATATATAGATTGAAAACGTATATTTTAACTTTTAAGTTGTGATCGCATTCACACAGTCATCTGTTTCTTTCTTTCTTTCTTCAATTTATTTTAACGGTTTAATTTACAATCTTCTGTTTAAATACAGATACTAGAAACATATTACCACTAGCACTATCGCTAGAGACTTCTTAATAGATGAATTCTAATTTTAAAATTTTTATACTTAAATGCGACTTAAAGAAACAATATAAGGTACCCTGGGGTAATAACGCCATGTTAAGGTTCTACCAATTTTCACGGCTCAGTTTTAGTTTGTATTTTTCAAACAAATATATGATTTGATACAGCAACTCATTGACTATCTATATGTATAAAAAAATTTAACAGACATGTATTCATAAAATGTAATGGCGTGATTTCTTGACCAATGTTATTTGGCATTATTACCCACCTATATGGGTAATAACGCCATGCAAACAAAACTATGAAATAAGATGGAATAATTGCATGTAGATTGCCCAATTCTAAAAATAGAAACTCAACAAACTTAGAAATTGACAAATATCATTCTAAGCTTTTGAAAATGTTTAATTTTTTGTGAAATTGTAAGAAAAATAAAGGTGGTGTGTGTGGAGGGGGGAGGGGGAGGATGAGGCAAAAGAATATCAGACCGTGAGCTTCTTTTTGCTTAAAAAGACCGCTTAAATAGAATTATTAGAAACATTGCACAGTTTTAACTGTGTTTATTTGAATCAGTATTTAGGATGTAGCTCGGCCATAGTAAGGAATCAACCGGGGTATTAATTCCAAGGATTGGCGTTATTACCCCGTTATAGTTATTGCGCTGAACATTTTAAATTACAAATTATCTCGAGAAGATATCCAAAACCTTCACCAATATTTTGAAAGTCCATGAAATGTACTACAAATTTATGTAATTAACAAAGTATTTCCGGGCAAAAAAAATAGTCTTCACATCACCAAACGTATCTCGCAAATTTTAGATCAAGCGTTAATTTTAGTTGCTTGTAAAAACAATCAGACCTAAAAATGAAACAAATTAACTTGAAGCTGTTTTTTGCGATTTATATGACTCAAAACCCTTCTGCGCAGAGCACGTGGGTGTTATTTACCAGATTATTTCATAATTAAGCAAAATATTAGCACTTGGCGTTATTACACCGCCTGACGTTATTACCCCAGACCACCTTATATCATTAATTAATTATTCGATGCTTTTATTCATCTTTTACACTTGCTTTTCCATAGAAGGAATCGCCCAAATGTTGTTGATTCAATACAAAGATTAAGGTAAATAGAAAAATATGACACAAATGACTTATAATGTCTGAAAATACTGTATTTACATTTTAATGGTTCACATTTATCCTTATAAATGAAAAAGAGATTATATTCTATAGTTTTCTTAAAATTATCTTTCTTGTGCTAATCTGCATATTGATGTAATTAGTACTTGGTATGAAATTTATATGTACTTAGAACTGATATGAAATTTAGTTTTAGTCATTTCAGCATAATTCACGAAAAAAATTCAAAAGTAGAAGGAGGCCCTCTGAATAATGTTTAACTCAAACCTTACTGTCTAAGCTGGACCCTAGTTATGCGACAATTTCTCTGACAATAGTTAAGAGTTAAATCGTGAAAATACAGTCGAGCCTCTATATAACGAAATCCATCGTTCCAGTAAAAAATTCGTTATATAGAGAAATTCGATGTATAGAGTATGATGTTAAAAATAGTATTTAATGTGTAAATTTTGAACAAATATTATTTTTGATCTTTTTAATTAAGAATTTGAAATGTTTAGAAGTATATATTAACCTAACATTTTATTTCTTACTTATTTAAGCAGTTTCAAAAAAGAGAAAAGACATTTATTTGAAAGCTTAATGAAAATCAAATGAGGAAGACTTACATAAATTTCAGAGGAAGAAATCTGTAACTTTTTGTTTTTTTAATTTTAAAATTACAATTGTTACGCTCTCAAAAAAAATTCTCAAATTTTAGCAAGGAATGAAAAATTGTAGTTGATATTTTCCTCCATTTGAAGGTCTCTCTTATGTGCTCTCATTGATTCCTCTCTTATATGTGTAACAATTCAATTGACTGTGTTTTGAGAAGGATGTTGAAAGGTGTGTGGGAGGTGGGATGAACCTGTTAGATTTAAAGAATAAGGAGAGAAGTAATATTTATTAAAAAAAAAAAAAAAACCCTCTCCACTGAACGATAAATCAAAAATAAGTGATGGAAAATTGATTCCATATGATTTCGAAGTTTTTTTAAAACTGAATAAATTAAGATCAATTTATGAAAAAAATTCGTTATATGGAGATAGATATTTCGCTATATAGAGTCTGTTTTTAATGTAATCATGCGAAAAGGGGACCGTTCTTACTAAAAATTCGTTATATGGAGAAATTCGATGTATGGAGTTTCGTTATATAGAGGTTCGACTGTAATCCCTAGGATTGCAATCACTTTCATTAGATATCGTTTCATACTTTCTCAAGCGAAAGCCAGAAAAAAAAAAGTGAAAAGGGTTATTGCATTTACATGATTCTTTAAGATAATGAAGAGGTATGAGTCACGACGGGTAAGTGAATTTACAAATTGCGATGCGATCAATGTCTTGAGCGTGATATTTTATTATTTTATTTTTAAACTGAAACTGGCTAATAAATCATAGGGCGTCAACTGACTTAACCCCAGCTAGCAAACCCTTCATGTGGCCCCTTTAGAATTTATTTTTTTTAGACAAGGTAGACTGCATCATCCTGACGGATTGAGATGGGACGGAGAAGGGTCACCGATTTCATACTTCGAAAATTCATTGTGTAATGTATGAGATCGTAACAATGAAACCAAGCCCTTTTTTTTCTTGAATTTTTTAGTCCATATCTTCCTTCTAATACCGAGTCATCGATCACGGTTGTTAGAATCGCATGATAGAAACCCTCTTAGAGCACCAGAAATATACCGTATTAAAGAAACTCTCTCGTGATATAGGTTATGGTTTCAGGAATAAGATACTTGACCTTAAGAAAAATATATTGCTCTTTATGAACTATGAACTTTTTGCTATTTCCAAAATGGATTGACTTTAAAATAAGGATGTCCACTTTTTTTTCCGAGAAGGGTCAACATTTCGAAATTTGGATTGCGTTGAAAAAAAAATTGACAGCAAGTGAGTTATAAAGATTAAATGCTATATCATTTTATGAAATATTGAAAAGTTTGAAAACACATCACTTTCCTTAAATTAATGGAAGTTCAATGGGAAAAACTAAAACGAAATGTTTTTCCTGATCATTCACGATAGAGTTATTTTCGGATATAGGCAGTTATAACCATGTGAGTTTTCATATAAAAAAAGTCAGTTTTTTCATGCCGATTACACGATTAGAAATTAATTGATGTATAATAATTATTTTTTCCATCATAATTTAGTTTTTATTTCTATATAATGTAATAATATTTAGCTATACATCGCAATTTTTAAAATTTTTTGGTAGAAGTATTCTTGGAGCCACAGAAATATATTATATCAAACAAACTATATCATGGCATATGTAATGGTTTCTTGAATAAGATGTGTAACCTTTGCTAAAATGTCTTGCTTTTAACTCTGAATTTTTTATTATTTCCAAAATGAATTGAATTAAAAATACGGAAGTCCAGTTTTTTGCGAGAAGGGTCAACGTTTACAAATTTGGACTACATTTGGAAAAAAAATCCCAGAAAATGAATTATAATGTTGAAATGCTGTATAATATCGTGAAATATTGAGAATTTTTAAAACATATAACTCTTCTTGAGTTAATGAAAGTGCACTCGGAAAAACTAAAATGAACTGTTTTCCATAAACTCATCCAATGGAGTCTTAAATAAATGTATTCGTGTATAACCAGCTAATACCGCATGAACAAAAAACATATTTATACTTGCCGAATATAGGATTAAAAATTAATTCATTTTTAACAATTATTTTTTTCCATCGTAACTGAGTTTGTATTTCCATGTAATGTAATAATATCTAGTTACTTACCCATCATAAGTAGTATAGGGTAAGTCTTGCAATCGTTTTGAAAATCGAAAAAAATTTTTTGACGGATTTACACGTTTTAGATAGTGGAGATTCCGAAAAACATATTTTTAGAAAAAAAAATTGCCGTCCGTATGTCTGTCTGTCTGTCTGTAAACCCTCTATCTCCCGAACAAATTGAGATAGAGACTTGAAATTTTGTATGTAGTTAGTATGTAAGAATAGGACGAACTCTATTGAATATCAGCAACCTCGATTATCCGGAACTATTTTTTTCGGACTCTCGAAAAATTCGTTCTGATGAAAGGTATATAAAAATTTTCGAATTTTTTTGTTCTAAGGAATGGACGTAAAAGGCAATAAAATAACACACATTTTGCATATAGAACGAAGCCAATCGAATTATTAGTTGCCGAGATATTTGTAATCTTGTTTTCCACATTCTTCGATTTTTCATGACCCTGTATTTCATTCAAATTTCAATTCAGAAGTATATTTTAATTGGAAATGAAATGCTTAATCCGACGCAGTTAATTGTTAGTTAATAGAATTATTATTTTTGGAGTTATAAGGATGTTTCTTTTACGCAGTTCGGTACTACTTGAGTAGTTTGGCGTTTTATATAGTTTGTCGAAATTGGTACATCAGCAGTTCTTTAATATAGCATTACTATGTATATTAACAATATTTAAATTTTGTTTATGAATTGCAATGCATTGTATAAATAGTTTCACATGTTTTATTTTCATACACATATCCATGATGGATAAGTATTACGGTGGCCCCCAACGACTAGTTATCCATCGCAATTTTTTTAAATCTTAATGTAGAAATTTTCTTGGAGCCACAGAAATATGCCGTATTAAAGAAACTATATCGTGACATAGGTTATGGCTTCATGTATAAGAAATTTGACCTTTGCAAAAATATCTTGTTCTTTGTGAACTCTGAACTTTTCCAAAGTAGATTAAATTTAAAATAAGGATGTCGGTTTTTTTGTGAGAAGGCTCAATGTTACGAAGTTTGAATTACAGCAAGTAAATTATAACGATGAAATGTTATACCTTCTCGCAAAATACTGAAAAGTTTTCAAATGCATCACTTTCCTTGCGTTAAAAGAGGGAGGGGAGAAATTAAACTGAAGCCCGAACATCATTGGTCATCTTTAAAAAGTTCATTCTAATTCCAGCATATTGCATCCAGTTTTTGCCCTGTGAGCTTTCATATAAACAGCAAAGTTAGTTTATAATTGAATATATTATTAGAAATTAATTCATGTTTAACAGAAAATTTTACATACCAGTAATTTACTTTATATTTGTCAAGTAATATAATAATACCTAGTTATCGATCACATTTTTTAAAATTTTATGATAAAAATTCTCTTGAAGCACCAGAAATGTAACGTAAAGAAACCATATTGTGACATAGGTTATAGTTTTCCGGAATAAGATTCTTGATCTTTGAAAAAATATCTTGTTCATTATAAACTCTGAACAACTTTTCCTATTTCCAAAAGGTTGTGACTTTAAAATAAGAATGTACATTTTTGTTCCGAGAAGGCTCAACGCTTCGATTTGCATGCTGTAAAATATGGATTATATTGAGGGAAAAAAATATAAACATCAAATGAGTTATAATGATGAAATATTTGATGAAATATTGAAAAGATTTAATAAGTATTACTTTCCTCAAGTTAGATAATTGGAAAAAAAATTAATGACCAGTTTATATAAAAACATAAAATTAGGAGATAAAATTTCAGGAGAGGAGAAATTTACACTTACGATCTAATAGGTTAAGAATTGCATTCAAACATTGATAACTTTTGTATCAATGCAGTCGTATAAAAAAGGAAAATTCTGTAAATCTTTTCTTAAAAATAAAAATTATTACATAATCAATTAACATTAACTTTTGTACAAATGTTCACAGTTATAATACAATTTGTCTTAGGTATTTTCGAATTGAAGTAAGTTTCAGAATATGCAAGTGGAATATAAGCGTACCATTTTAATTGTCCTTTTGAGTTATAATTACTAACTGTGTAAAAATGATTCCAAGGTCAATCTTTAAACCAAAGAACTTTTGGCTTAACCTGTCAATACTATGTCAAATGACGTATCCTGGACAAACTCAGGGGACACTATTCAGTCAAAAAATATTTTCCTTAGCTCAAACCCTAGACAGGACATCTTTTCACTTAGTTTGAAAATTACAAGTCATATGATTTATTTTCAAATTATAATGATTGTGTTAAAATTTATCAAGTGTAATTATGTATCAAGTGTTCACTCCGGGATCTATTAGCAATGGCTTATTCTGTTAAGCTGTTTCAAATAAAAGATGAAATGCTGTTATCAAAAGAATATCTGAGTGAATCGTGTCCGTCAGATTTGTTCAGCATAGCCTAGTTGGCAGAGGATTCATAGCGTAAGACTCCTCTACACTAAAATTCCCCGATCGCAAGATCGAATGTTACTCTATGGAAAAACTTTGAAATGCGATGGCTTATTATCTACTATAGCTATTAAAATATCGTTTACACCATCATAAATTAAATTTTAGGTGCCGACAATGTGAGTTTTTAAAAAATGTTTCCTCAAATTTTAAGTGCATTAAAAATCTCTATACACTTTGAAATTTCCACCTAATCAAATATCTTCTTAAAAATATTTAAAATTTGTGTAGACAATTTTTATAAAAGCACATTGTCGGCATTTAACGTCTTCTTTAAGATGGTGAAACAGTATTTTAATAATTATATTAGTTAATGAGTCATCGCGTTTCAAAAACTTTCCGTAAGATAGCATGGGATTTCGCAATTCGGAATTTTTTTGCAGTGGCCTCTTAAGCCAAATGGTCCCTGGCTAGAATCCTGGCTTGTTCACTTTTCACTAAGTTGGAAAATTACAACTCAAGTAATTTATTTATCAATTTAAATAATTGTGGTAAAACCAATTGCCACTTATCTTGAATAATCCTTTCCAGTATGCCTCCCCACTTTTTCCCATTTAACAGTATTTTAAAATGCAGTAGATTTTTCAAACAAATTTTTGCGTCTTTTTCTTATTTTCGATTTTCTTTAATTATTTGTCAATTTCTGTAAAATTTTTAATTACAATAATAAATATATTCTCTTCTTTGAAAATATAATTGAAAATGGCGAAAAGCAAGATCATTCTTATACAAGATCAAACCCAGTTAGAGTGTATTGAAATCTGTTTTCTTTTCTTTACTTCTTGATAGGAAAAAAAGAATAATGAATGCTTTAATTGTAAAAGAAAACTACTAAAATCTCAGTTCCTGTATATCTAGGAAATAACATTCAGGCACTGAATATTAAAATAAATAAATAAATAATCGTGACTTATAATCAGTAAAATTTGTAATGGGTGCCCTGGCCATTCACTTATTGAGAGTCACGGAACTCTAAAGGAAGCATCCCTATCGATTAGCGATCACTAACAAGAAAACAATTAGCCGCAAATGCAAACTCAAAATGCAAAATGGGTGGCAAATGCAAAGAATCAGGTAGCAATCGTTTTTGCTAACATTTTACAACCAATTTTATTTACCAAAGCGCCTTAAACATCAGTTTCTGGCAGTAATTCTAACCGTCGAACACCGTTTTCGTGATTCCCTTACAAAAGAGGAAATAATTATTAGACTTCATAATGGTGTTTTTTTTCTGACAACATTGTTTTTAAGATCCTTGTCATCAAGTTTCAGTCACGGTTAGAAATTGCTTTCAGAGGCAATTGTCTGAGCTTCTTTTATCTGTATGTTTTTGTATTTGGTGTCTGGTAAGTTTTTTAACGAAAAATTACTTCAGTTGGTATTTGACTTGATGATTTCCTGAATCGCAATAGTTTGATTTGCATGTCAAGGAAATGTCGGAAAATCGCTGAGCTGTTGAACTTACAAATGTATATTTTTTTCTGCTTTGCTTCTTTTTTTTTTATAGCAATAGTTGCAAACTAATAATGGAAAACGCTGAAAGTACTTAAAAGTCAAAATTGTTTTTTGCGAAAAAATGTCTTAAGAGCCCACAATAGTTACAGAAAAATTACTCAAAAAGACCCAGATGACCATGTAAAGTCTATGGAAGCGTTCTTTTCTAATATCTCGCTCAAATTTTAATATTTTTGCATGATTTTTTTGCACAAGATAGCTGAGGGCAATCCACAACCGGGCTAGTTTTTACTTTTTAAATTTTTGTTTAAGATTTTCTTTAAAAAATTACTTTAACTTTCGAAACCGGTTTAAACCGGTTCTGAAACTGAAACTATCGTAATATAAAAAATATATAACCAAAATCGAAAAAGTAAAAACTAGCCCGGTTGTGGATTGCCCTCAGCTATCTTGTGCAAAAAAATCATGCAAAAATATTAAAATTTGAGCGAGATATTAGAAAAGAACGCTCCCCTAGACTTTACATGGTCATCCGGGTCTTTTTGTGGACTTTTTCTGTGACTATTGTGGGCTCTTAAACGCGAAGTTTAACAAAACTGGGGAACTCTTGAAGTGCCAATACTAGTAGAATTAGTTCATAGGGTGTTTTTCGATCCAAAGTGCCTTTTTTCCGATTTATTTTTAGATTCATTTTTTCTTTCAAATGCACCAAACTTTCAAATTCTCTTATTTAGAAACTACACAAGGTGCCGTAATTGCCGATTTTTTGATAACTGTACAAAATGTTGCAAAAAAATGCTGTCAAAAACGGCGTTTTGGACAAAATTTTCCTAAGCGGGAAGTCTGCGAACGAAAAAAAGGGCATCCTGAGAAAATAATTGATTATAAATCAAATTCTAATTAATTCAGCGAAAAATTACTTCACACAGCATCTTCTACATCACTTTAAAAATCACCCCAGCAAGTTTCATGGTTCTACTTTTAAAAATGTGTCTGAAATTGTATAGGAAAATTTCGAACTGTTGAAGGTGGAAAAGCGTTTTTTCGAATACACCCATAAAAGAGTAGAAAGATATCTCTAGTTGAATGTGTTACACGAATTGAAGTGGAGAACATTGAATTTGCCACAGGAAGGGAAGTGGAAAATACTGAAAGTAGATAGTAATTAGATGCGTGCCGACTTGTGGCCATTATAGAGCTTGATTATGCTGTTGTTGTTTACATTAATGGGATATTTTAAACCATGGTGAAAACTTTTAAATGTACAAATTAATGAATATTTTACAGATGAAGCATTTGAACACTAAATGAAAGGAAGCTAGATACTTACATTTTAAAGTGTTAAACTAAGAACCAAAAAGAACTAAAGTGGGAAACGCTGCACAGTGAGGCAGGAAGCCTCCAAAGTTGGCAAAAAATAAAATTTACTTTGAACAAAAAAAGCGCATCACGGATTCTTTTGCAGACTAAAAGTAGTAAAACTTTAAACTTTTCATAAGCTATAAAGTAATTTATTAATTAATTTACGAACCTTTTAAAATATTTTTTGTAGAAAAATGAAATTAAAAACAAGAATTTAAATTAGTTTTATACAAATTAAATATTTATAAATCACCCATAATATCGCATTTAAAATTTTTAAAAAATTAAAGATAAATAATAATTTTAATGATTTTTAAGCAAACCTTAAACTGAATATTAGCGACTCGTTTTGAAGGAATGAATCAACCTTTCTCAGGCAAAATACACACATTATTATAAAGACAGCAGAAGCAAAACTGTTTCTGTTGTTTTAATGCAAACACATACTTCTTCTTTTCCTGTCTTTCAGATCTTAAACTCATACACGTACACTACATGAAGATGTAGAACTAGAATCATTTATCCGTTTTTCTCTTGATCTTTTTGATCGTCCAGAACAAAATCAAACAGAATATGAAGACGAAGACGTTTGCTTTTCATTGACGCTTCTGTTTGCTTTTCAAATCGTGGAAATGAAAGCGATTTGCCAAGCCACTCTTTATTAATTATAAAGCATTTCCCTTGTCTCGCCAGGCTTTTATCCATCGGAATTTATATTAAAATTTAAAACATTTAAATTTTTTTTCATTTAAACTATTTGTTCGTAGTTTCTCCAGTTATGAAGCTCTTATACCAAAAAAATCATATTACTTTTCAAAAATATTTGTTAAAACGTTTCATTATACTCAGTTTCATTTGAGTACGTTATTTTGTTATAAATAGTGTATTTAAATTCGTCTTTAACAAAGAAACAATATATATTCATATTTGGCACACCCGTACACAAACAAAAATTTAAGGATGATTAACTATAAAAATGACCATAAAATTAAAAAAGTAGCAAAAAGTAGCAAGATTTTCTGACATATTTACCCATCTAAAACTCAGACTTAGGAGAAAAAATTACAGGTAACACTTAATTCGCCTTTATTTATAACTAAAACCTTCAATGTTTGTAGACACTGTTAATTTTTTTTTATAAATTTCACAACTATATATTCTAAGTATCTGTATGTATATAAAAATCATATTAAAACAAATTGAATGTTAATGAATTATTGTTACATACTTATAGTTAAAGGTTCCGTAGTCAAAAAAAAATTATTTTTTAATTATTAAAGTGAAATTAACAAACTAATGTTGAAATAAAATTATTGATTTTTTTTTCATTTATTATGAAAGTACATTTGCCGTTTCACTTCCTTCTTTAGTGACGACCAAAATAACTTTGTGCAAATTTTATTACTAGGCAAATGTGTACTGACATCTGCTCTATTAAAGTGACGTATGCCGGTAGTTCAAAATAAAATTTCATTTTTTCGATTTTTTGCCAGATTTGAAGGCTTTTTGCCCCACTGTGCGCTGTAACTACCATAAAAAAAAGCTTTTCTTATTTTTCTTCCCTTGAAAAGTTTCCTCCTTTGGACTTTCTGTGTGTTCCATTTTTAGTCCTCATTTCTGTAGAAAAATAAGAAAGTTCTAGATTTAGCTCCCAAATTCCTTAAGAAAGACAAAACCACAAATCTTTTCTATTCGAGCAAATTGCATTTTAGTCTTTCTTTGTCTTCGTTCTTGGAGCTCCTTGTTTGTGGAGCTTCTCCAAAGTTTAATAAACAAAACTGAACGCATTTTTGTTTTGCAATCACTTGAAAAATTTCTGACATAATCTAATAGCTAAACATGATTTTTATTTATTGAATTTTGATAGAATATGAAGAGTTGCAGGACTTTAAAATGATGCATTATCTATTCATAATATAAACTATAAGGAAAGCTTTTGTTAAATTTAATCACCAGCCAGAAATTACAAGGAAACAGAATTTTTGATTCAGAAAAACGTTCAATTTTTGGAGAAACTTTATCAAAGTTCTTGGACTTTGTAGACACTCTTCGAAACATAAACAAAACTGCATTTTTGTATATGCAACTAGCGCAACATTTTTGTCGAAATCCATTACATGAACATAATTCTTATTTATTAATTTTTTATTCAATGAGGAAGCAAATTATGCCATAATGATGTTAGTCAGAATATAAAGATTATCAACATTCTCATTACATTTAGCCACCAGAATGAAAATATAAGTGCTAGATCAGAGGTCATTTTCAGCCAGAAAAAAAAAATTGTTCTTTATGATATACCTTATCATAGTTCTTGTGATTTCTCGTTTATGGAGATTCTGCAAAACCTAATGAAGAAAATTGCATGCTAATTTTTCCGACTAGCGGCAATTTTTTTGGCATAGTTCATTAACCGAATATGATCTTTATTTATTGAATATGAAGGGCGTGTTTAAAAATAATGTAACAAGCAACCGGAGTATAAACGATCATTATTGTTCCTGCTAAATTTAGCTACTAACAAGAAATTAGAAATGATAGATCATCAAAGAGTTAAATGTCAGGGTTTTTTTTTCTTTTAGTTTTTGCAATCTCTTATCTAAGTTGATTCTTCAAAATGATATGAACAGGGTGCATTTTAGATTTTGTAATTAGCGGCATGTTTTTGTGGTAATACATTAGCTGAATAGAGCCATTTTTTACTAAATTTTGATTGAGTATGAAGTAGCCCAATGTGTGACAAAATTTTCAGTCAGAATATAAACGATCATTTACTACTAAGTTTAGTCTCTAACGAGAAATTACGAGGTGACAAACCTTTCCGATCAAAGAAAAGTTGAACTTTAGGACATTCTTTTATTTCAATTCTTAGAATTTGCAGTTTTTCTTCAAAATAAAATGAAAAAGAAATTGGATGCTTTAAGGTTTTTTAATTAGTGACACCTATTGCACAAAATTCATTAGCTGAATATAATCTTTATGTATAAGATTTTGATTGAGTATAAAGAGGCGTTTAAGAAAATGATGTAACAATTAGTCTGCTTTAGACGATAATTACTGTTCCTACTAAATTTTGCCATCAGCCTGAAATTACCAACTAAAGTGATCAACCTTTTAGATCATTAAAAAGTTGAACTTTTGTACATTATTAATCAGTTTTTTGGAAGCTCTTGCCCATGGAAAATCTGAGAACTAAAATAAAACAAAATTGGACACTTTTGGATATGGAGCTAGCGGCACGATTTTGACTTAATTCATTAGTTGAAAACGGTCCTCGTTTATTAAATTTTGATTGAATATGGAAAGACATTGTATGTGGCAATGATGTAACAACTAGTAAAATTGGAATTTTGAATTATATTTGAATAATTTGATTTTAGCATTTTTAATTTGATTAAAATAAATAATTTTCTTTTATAAATATTTTAAAATTAAATTTGCTGATGCTACCATTTATGTAAGAATTTAATAATTATAAATTAACATTAATCGAAAAATAAGTTGTTTTGACAGAAATATTAAGTGAAATCCTCTGTGCGATCTACGATCACATTTGCCCACTTGCTATTTATTGAATTTTGGCAGATTATGAAACTTTTCAGTACTTTATAATGATGCATTTTCAAATCATATTATATCAGTATCATCAAAAGTTTTTACTAAATTTAATCACCGGCAAGAAATTTAAGAGGGAACCGAATTTTTGATTCAAATAAAGGTTGAAACTTTGGAGAATCTTTATCGCAGTTCTCGTACTTCCTTTTTGTATACATTCTTCGAAACATAAACAAAATAAACAAAACTACGTTTTGGTTTTGTAATTAGCGGCACATTTTGTTCATAATTCATTAGCTGAAAACCATCTTTATTTATTAAATTTTTATTCATTGAGGAAGCAAGTTATGCCGTAATGATGTTAGTCAGAATATAAAGATTATCAACGTTCTCATTACATTTAGCCACCACCACGAAATTATAAGTGCTAGATCATAGGTCATTTTCAGTCACAGAAAATTCGGTCTCTATGATATTCCTTATCATAATTCTTGTGATTTCTTGTTTATGGAGATTCTGCAAAACCTAATGAAGAAAATTTGGATGCATTAGCTTATTTTCTCGACTAGCGGCAGTTTTTTTTTTTTTTTTTTTTTTTTTTTTTTTTTTTTTTTTTTTGCATAGTTCATTAACCGAATATGATCTTTATTTATTGAATATGAAGGGCGTATTCCAAAATAATGTAACAAGCAACCGGAGTACAAACGATCATTACTGTTCCTGTTAAATTTAGCTACTAACAAGAAATTAGAAATGATAGATCATCAAACAGTTAAATGCCAGTTTTTTTTTCGTTTAGTTTTTGCAATCTCTTATCTAAGTTGATTCTTCAAAATGATATAAACAAAATTAGGTGCCATTTTAGTTTTTATAATTAGCGGCAATCAATGTATGTGGTAATACATTAGCTGATTAGAGCCATTATTTATTGAATTTTGATGAAATGAAGTAGCCCAGTGTGTGACAAAATTTTCAATCAGAATATAAACGATCGTTACTGTTTCTTCTAAATTTAGCCACTGGCGAGAAATTACGAAATGAAAAAATTTTTCGATTAGAGAAAAGTTTAACTTTAGGACTTTCTTTTATTTCAGTTCTTGAAATTTGCGGATATTCTTCAAATTAAAATGAAAAACAAAAGGGACTATTTCAGGTTTTTTAATTAGCGGCACCTATTGCACAAAATTCATCAGAGGAATATAATCTTTATGTATTATAGATTTTGATTGAGTATGATGAGGCGCTTATGAAAATGATGTAACAAGTATAATCTGCTGTCGACGATAATTACTGTTCCTACTAAATTTTGCCACCAGTCCGAAATTTCTAACTAAAGTGATAAACTTTTTCGATCATTGAAAAGTTGAACTTTGTATATTATTTGTCAGTTTTTGGAACCTCTTGCCCATGGAGAATCTGAGAACTGAAATAAAACAAAATTGGACACTTTTGGACATGGAGTTAGCGGCACGATTTTGACTTAATCCATTAAAACGGTCCTCATTTATTAACTTTTGACTGAATACGGAAAGACATTGTATGTGGCAATGATGTAACAACTAGTAAAATTGAAAATTTCAATTTTATTTAAATAATTTGATTTTAACATTTTTAATTTGATTAAAATAAGTAATTTTCTTTTATAAATATTTTAAAATTAAATTTACCGGGGTTACCATTTATGTAAAAATTTAATAAATATAAATTAACATTAATTGAAAAATAAGTTGTTTTGACAGAAATATTAAATGAAACCCTCTGTGCGATCTACGATCACCACTTGCCCACTTGTTATTTATTGAATCTTGACAGATTATGAAAAGTTTCAGTACTTTATAATGATGCATTGTCTAATCATAATACAAAGTATCATCAAAATTTTTTACTAAATTTAATCACCAGCAAGAAATTAAAAGGGAACAAAATTTTTGATTCAGATAAAGGTTGAAACTTTGGAGAATCTTTATCGCAGTTCTTGTACTTTCCTGTTTGTATATATTCTTCGAAACATAAACAAAACTACATTTTGGTTTTGCAATTAGCGGTACATTTTGTTCGTAATTCATTAGCTGAAAACCATCTTTATTTATTATATTTTTATTCAATGAGGGAACAAATTATGTCATAATGATGTTAGTCAGAATGTAAAGATTATCAACGTTCTCATTACATTTAATCACCACCATGAAATTATAAATGCTAGATCAAAGGTCATTTTCATACAGAGAAATTTCGGTCTTTATGATATTCCTCATCATAATTCTTTTGATTTCTCGTTTATGGACATTCTACAAAACTTAATGAAAAAAATTGCATGCTAATTTTTCCGACTAGCGGCAATTTTTTTGGCATAGTTCATTAACCGAATATGATCTTTATTTATAAAAATAAAGGGCGTATTCGAAAATAATGAAACAAGCAACCGGAGTATAAAAGATCATTACTGTTCCTACTAAATTTAGCTACTAACAAGAAATTAGAAAAGATACATCATCGAAGAGTTAAACGTCAGTTTTTTTCTTTTTTTTTTTCTTTTTTAGGTGCGTTCGTAATTATGTAAATACGTAGCACCTATTGTTAGGTGCGTTCGTAATTATGTAAATACGTAGCACCTATTGTTGTCGTTCAGTGCGTCCGCATATAACAACGCAAAAACTACCCAACCGAATCGTTTGAAATTTTAAATATATTATTATTAGATAATTTTGTCGAATCATTTCAAATTTTAAGAAAATCGGACGCATAGATCAATTACAGAGACCATCAAAAGTATTCCTTACATTACGGTTAATGGGGAAAAATGTTTCAAATGCATTTTAATGATGTTACACTTATTCGAACGCAATACATTTAATATACATCTACAAAGTAGATATTATAATATACATTTTGCATAATCTGTGGTGCAAAGAATATTTGTTATTGATTTACGAGGCCACATAAAAGTATTCCATTGCATAATGGTATAGTGAGAACATTGTTTGATGTGCATTTTAATTGTAATTATTTACAGTTTTATGAGATTAATATATGAGAGTGATATTTTTAAAACTACGTTATCGTACGAACGTACCTTATTTGCTATGCTTCACGCGAAATTTACAACTTGTTAGTTTTTAAAGTCGATTTTTTAAAATAACATAAACAAAACTGGATGCTTTTCATCTTTTGCAATTAGCGGCACGTTTTTGTGGAAATACATTAACTGAACACTGCCATTATATATTGAATTTTGATTGAATATGAAGTATTTCAGTGTGTGATAAACTAGGGCCGAAGCTAGAAGTGATCAATAGGGGGGGGGGGGGGCGCTCAAGAGTTTGTAGCGGGGACTCATAATTTTTTTTTTCTCTGACGCAGAAAAATAAATTAGTGCATATTCACATTGTAGGCATTATGTTTCTTATTAAGGGTGTTCTCAAATCAAAAAGGGCAACTTCGTGACACATGCATTAATTTATTTTTGTTACGAAATGCATGAAAATAGAAGGTGTTATTCAGAAACTGTCTAATTGCACTCAATGTTCAGTTTTTTTAAAAAATACAATAGGTTTTTCATAACAAGCCTTCAAAGTTGACAGTTTTCCCAAAGAAAGCAGAAAAACCGGTCGAAAAGGAGGAGAAAAACGGGTGATTGCGTCATCGAAATAGCTTATAACTCGATAAGTGATTTAAATATCATAAAATGGAAAAATAAGTTCAATTCGAAATCGCTTTCATAGTCAGGCATTAAAATTTTATAACTCTCTGTTTTAAAATGTATTTGTAAATGTGTCAAAACGTTTTTCGCTTGTTGAGCGGATCAGTTAAGAACACCCTTAAACTGTTGTAATAACTTCTTTTTATACTAAGAAAAGTGTAGGATGATGAAAATTTTGAGTGTATAACTGGTACAAAATTAAACATCATGTTAGCTTCATATGTACCAATAGGATGAGGGAGGATTGAATTACTTATTTTAGATACAATTTAGTATTTCTGCAAAACTGTGAAAGGGTCTCAGAACTCAATTAGATTTTTAAACAGAATTTCATTTGAATTTTCGGAACAGAAATTCATTCAGTGACCTTAGAATCCCTTCTAGGAAGGGCTCAAAATATTTTAGGGGGGGCGCTGAGCCGCCCGTAGCGCCCCCTTAGCTACGGCCCTGGTGACAAAATTGATTGTTAGAATATAAACTATCGTTACTGTTCCTGCTAAATTTAGCCACTAGTGAGAAATTACGAGGTGACAAACCTTTTCGTTCTGAGAAAAGCGGAACTTTTGGACATTCTTTTATTTCAGCTCTTAGAATTTGCGGGTATTCTTCAAAATTATATGAAAAACAAAATGAATGCTTTCAGGTTTTTTAATTAGCGGTACCTATTGATTCATTAGCTGAATATGATCTTTATGTATTAGATTTTGATTGAGTATGAAGAGGCGTATACGCAAATGATGTAACGATGTAGTTGACGATAATTACTGTTCTCTACTAAACTTTGCTATCAGCCAGAAATTACAAGTCACTAAACTTTTAGATCATCAAAAAGTTTCAATTTGTATGTTATTTGTCAGTGTTTGGAACCTCTTGCCCGTGGAGAATCTTAGAACTGAAATAGAAACAAAATTGAACACTTTTTGATATGCAGCTAACGGCACGATTTTGACTTAATTCATTAATTTAGAACGTTCCTTATTTATTAAGTTTTGATTGAATATGAAGGGACACAGTATGTGGCAATGATGTAATAACTAGTCAAAGTAAAAATGATCGTCAATATTTCTTTTAAATTTAGCCTCAAGCGAGAAATTCAGAGTGACCGACCTCATCGTTTAGGATAAAGTAGAGCGTTGAAATCTAGTTTTATCTTACTTCTTGGAATTTCTTTTTAGTAGAGCTTCTATGAAATAAACTGATACTATCTAAAACAGAATATTTAAGTTGATCTTACCGTAAGATTTTCTTCATGAATGTATAGTAATTAATTTTTAATGATTTTCCTGATTCGTTATTAATCACTTTAGTAAATAATTCTCAATTTCATTATAATTAATCATTATTTTCTAGATCATCAATTTTAATAAGAGACAAATGTTCAGAAATGATCGATCAAAGTTTCGTGGGGCAAAAAATAGTAATTTGAAGTTTTTATTCGACTAAAGATACTCCTATAGATAGCATGTTAAACTTTATATAATAGGATTGAAGTTAGATTAATATTAAAATAAAAATAAACCTAAAGAAAATAATCGAGCAGACATAAAATTGATTTTTTCTTGTTTGATTTCTGGGGTCACTTTTAATCTCTCCACGTTCTCAATCAATATTCCGTAATAATTTGTTATCTGTCAATGATTATGTTCTATAAAAATCAGTCATATAGAGTTTTCAACCTCCAGTTACTAAGAAACGGCCATATCTTTCAATGAATCGAAAAAGCCCTTTTTTATTTACTATGATTTTACATGCAAGAATGTCTTGTTACTGTTTTCATTCAGGAAATGTTATCTGTTGTGTCATATCTTGATCTTGTCTTATCTGGATTTTACATTGTTTTGCTGTGGCAATCCATCAAATCAATTACTTCCTACACAAAATGCTGAAAACCTTTTTAAATAATCAACATAATTATTCTATACTTGTTACAATTTGAAACGAAAAAGGACCAAAATTGTGTGCTTTCAAGTTTATATTTATCAAATTTATCTTTGTAGATACAGTCGACTCTCGTTAATTCGAAATCGGATAATTCGAATCTTCGCTTAATTCGAACTAAACATGAAGTCCCGAAATTTTCAATGGCAGAATAACGTTAAAACTTTTCATTAATTCGAATTCATTTTCTCTCGACTTCGTTTAATTCGAACTAATGATAATTCCGATTTTTCATTTTTTTTTTTTTTCTTTCTCACGGATTCCAGATCATTTGAATAAATTTCTTCCTTTGATTTTGGGGGGAATTGTTCCGAACGAATATACATGTAATCCAATGCATTTGATATCCACTTTCTTAGTGCCTCGTCTGTCCATCAGTGACGCTTTAAATTTTTCTTCCATTGTGCTTATTTCTAACCTTTTAATTAGTTCATGTATTTATACATTCTAATTTAATATTAAGTCATATTCTAATGATAACAAACGAAATAAATTTAAAAAACACCAAAACGTTAGTTCCTTTGTAATAGTACCTTATTAAGCATGTTTTCTTTTCATATTTTCCATAATTCGAACTTCGGATAATTCGAACATTTCTTGTGGTCCCGACGAGTTCGAATTAACGAGAGTCGACTGTATTTTGTTTTACAAGTGTAAATGTGAATCGTGAATATTTCACAATCTATATGAATCAAAAGTTTTTTTTCTTTTTTGGTAGTTCTTATTCTGTTGTTTTTTGATTGTTTTATAATTTCTTAATTTTATGAATACGGTATGGTTTTTGATTAGCTAGATTGTTTTTTTTTTTTTTTTTTTTTTTTTTTTTCAATATTTCGATGTAAAAAACTTACCTTTTAGCCCATTAAAATGGCTTTATATGCTTGTTAAAAAAATACTTGTTTTCATGCTTGTTAAAACAGTCTGTCAAAACCAACTGAAAGTAATAGAAAGAATTGAGTTGGATACAACTATAATATCCATACAATCAATTATTTTCTACACATAATGTTGGTAAACCTTATAAATATATGCAAAATTATGCATTTCAGAATTATATTTATTCAATTTATCTTTAAGGATAATTGCGCCCCACCAGTGGCCGAGAGGTTGGGACCTCTCAACTGGTAGACGGCAGGTGCTGGGTTCGAACCCAATCGCGGCTGTCGGCCTAACCGTTCGGAGTTTTCGTGGTTTTCTTCGAACCTTGCGTAAATACGGGTTAGGTTCCCTTAGAAAGACCCCCACGAAGGGCACTCCCCCCCTGGTCCTATATCCCTAGCGCAGATAATCGGACGTCAAAAATCAACCAACCAAATCAACCAACTTTAAGGATAACTTTTTAACATTTCTGAATCTGTAAAATAAGATTGTTTTGATTTGAATTATTTTGTTTGATTTGAAATTGTTTGAATTAAATTAGAGTTGCTTTGATATTTTGACGAAATTAGTGTATTATAATTTCAAAACTTTTATATTTGATGATGAAGCCATTCAATAAACATTGAAAACAAGAACGTTATCTAAAATCAAACGCAGTACACTTTTTCTTCTCAATTAGTTTTTATTTTCTACTTTTAAGGAAACATTTTAGGTCATTTTTAAATGCACTGTGAGCACCACCAGTGGCCGAGAGGTTCTGACCTCAAACTGGTAGACGGTAGGTGCTGGGTTCGAACCCAATCGCGACCGTCGGCCTAACCGTTCGAAGTTTTCCGTGGTTTTCTTCGAACCTTGCTTAAATACGGGTTAGGTTCCCTTCGAAAGATCCCCACGGAGGGCACCCCACCCCTTAGGGCCTATATCCCACAGCGTAGATAATTGGCTGACATACATACAAGCAAACAAACAAATGCACTGTGTAAAAAACATACTTTTGAATATGGAATCTTTCTTTTTAATCATTGTCCCACAGCTAATTTCTAAACTACTATTTTTTGAAATCTGAGTTTTAATTGAAGAGATATTTAAAATGTTATCCCGTATCATATTAAAACTGTTACAGTGATACCGTATGTGAAGAGTTATTTTAGTTTACACATTAAATACTTCTTAAGTTTGTACTTGTGCTCTGGTTCCTATAAATTATATTTAGAAATATTTTATGCGTTTTAATTGGGATTAAAAACGCAGCTTTCAATTTTTAGTGTCTGAAAACACACACACGCACACACAAAAAAAAAATTAAAGTACATAATTTGATTACATTCGGTTCTTATGAAGTTTATCCTTATTATACACACTAGACCATTAAAAAAAAAAAAAAAAAAAAAAAAAAAAAAAAAAATAGAAAATTTCTAAATTTCTAAAAAAAAAAAATAGAAAATTTGTAAATTTCTAAAAAAAAATGCTTACGTTTTAGAAAATTAACTATTTTGACTTAGATGAATTTCGATCTGATGACAAAGTATTCGAAGTGTTTTTGGAATTAAAATTATACCTCTAAAGTGTTAGGTAACTAGAAGAATGGTTTACTTTTTAAAAATCCGTTAACACGTTGAGTACCAAGTCAGTCAACTTTGACTAACAGTGAACATTCCATTTAGGTTCATTAGGTGATCACCGATGACTGACATCTAAAACATGACATAAAATTTAAAAAAAATTATATTGTTTTAATTATATTACTGAAAATTTATTAAAAATTTACTTAACTTTTATTACAGAATACTTTTTTAATAATTACTCAAAACAATACATATATTTTTAAATTTTTACATTATATTTTACACTGTTAGTCATCGGTGACTGATGCGGTTTAAACGGAGAAAGTTCTGTGTCAGTCCCCATGGTACTCAATTCTTTAATAAATATATTTTGTATAAAATAAATACTGAAAATTTTGTAATCAGCTTTTATTTTAATGAAAATATTGTTACCAGAAATAGTTCACTTTATTGTCTTAGCAAAAATCTTATTTCCGTAATTAATGTACGAAAAACGGCACGAAGACAGTAATATTATACGTTTACAAACTTATCTGTTGCATGAACTTTTCACAGCTAATCTCCTTGATCTGTACTTTCGATGTCAGGATGTAAGATTTTACGCTTTGTTGATTAAGGATAATTCATTTGAGATCGCGTGTCATCTTAGTGGGAAAAAATTAGTATCTAAGTATCTTCCGTATCTCTTTTGGTTTCCCTTCTTCTATCAATGAAGAAAGTATAATTATAAAGCACTGTGTCTTTCACATTATAATTAAACTGTTTTTGTTTATTTTTTTAAAGCAATTAATAGATGTTTATTTACGTTTACAATGAGATGGTTAGTTACAATAAGACACTATAAGATGGTTAGATAGCTTAAGGGTGTTTTTAATTGCTCCGCTCAACAAGCGAAAAACGTTTTGACACATTTGCAAATTCATTTTTTAACAGAAAGATATGAAATTGGAACGCCTGACTATGGAAGCGATTTCGAATCGAGCCTATTTTTCCATTTTATGATAAATAAATTACCTTTCCAGTTCTAAGCTATTTCGATCAGGAGATCACCCGTTTTTCTCCTGCTTTTTGACCGGTTTTTCTGCTTTCTTCGGGGAATGTGCTGAAAAGTGTCAACTTTGTAGGCTTGTTATGAAAAATATATTGTGTTTTTTTAAAAAAAACTGAACATTGAGTGCCATTAGGCAGTTTCTGAATAACAGCACCTGCTATTTTCATGTATTTCCGAACAAAAATAAATTAAAGCATGTGTCACAAAGTTGCCTTTTTTGATTTAAGAACACCCTTAAGTTTTCTCGAAAGTTTGAAAACTATGTTTACATTCTCTTTTCATACTATCATGATGTGAAGATGTGCGCATATACAAATATGCCTCGTATCATGATTCGGGGAATTTTGGTAATAAAAAAATGCATTTTTATGTCCGTTCGTAATTATGTAAATTCGAAGCACCTGTAGTCGTCGCTCAATCCGTCCGTCCGTCCGCATATAACAAAGCAAAAACTATCCGACCGAATACGTTGAAATTTTAAATATACAATTATTACAAAAATTTGTCGGGTCATTTCAAGTTTTATAGCAATCGGATGAATAGTTTAATTACAGGGACTGTCAAAAGTTTTCCATTGCATTACAGCGAATAGGAAAAAATTTTTCAAGTGCATTTTAACGGTGTTGCAGCCTTTCGCACAGAATGAAATTGCAATGCATTTTCTGAAGTGTACTAAAATATAACCTTTTTCATAATGTACGGCGCAAAAAATGTTTATTATTCATTTACAGGGCCACACAAGAGAGTTCCGTTACAAAATGGTACAGGGTGAAGCCTATGCCCCTGTATAAGTCAGGCCGTGATAACAGAGCAAAAACTACTCAATCGAATCATTTGAAATTTAAAATATATAATTGTTGCATAATTTACTCGTGTCATTTCAAATTTTATGAAAATCAGATCAATATTTTAATTACAGGGGCAATTAAAGATATTCCGTTATATTACGACACGACCAATTAGAAAGTATAGTTTTAAGTGCTTCTTAATGATGTAACATTCTTTCGAACATAAGAAAAATGATATGCACCTATAAAGTGTATACTAAAATATACATTCTGTACAGTCTGTGGTGCAAAGAATATTTGTTATTAATTTACAGTACAATGTTTGTTATTAATTTACAGTTAATTTACAATGGCACCACAAAAGTATTCCATTATATAATGATATAGGGGGAAACATTGTTTGGAGCGCGTTTTAATATTAAACTATTTCACATTTTATGAAATTGGTATACGTTGCTAAGGTTTACTAAAAGTTACTTCCTGTATAATAGAAAGCAGGCAGTACTTACAGGGATATACAAAAGATTTCCGATACTCTATTTTATCCGAAGTACTGAGTACTGAAAAACACTGCAGCAGAGATTCCAGGCAATGACCGTAAAAAAATGGACTTTATTCGTATATCTACAGATTTTGCCATTACATTAACGGTTTTTGGCCGTATAAACACAAAAAATTACGGGAGTTGATCGTTTAGGTGAAAAAAGTGACATATTCCGTAAATTTGCTGGATAATTCACGGTAAAGTACCGTAAATTTACTATTTTTTTACAGTGCATACTATTATACCAAGGTCTAATTTTTTTTTTAAACTTTCTTATAGTACGAACGTACCTCATTTGCTACGCTTGACGTGCAGTTTCCAACTTGTTTTCTATTAACTTTAATTTCTATAGCCATTTTCTTTATGTTATATTAATTTGAAACTCAATGAGCTATGTAATATAAAAAGCTTTCAAATCTCTCAAAATAATGAATTAGAAAAGTACCTAATGCAATCTCATTTTTAATAGATTACTTTAATAAAAGAATTGCTGTTTTCATATTTATTCATTTTTTTTTTCATCTACAGATAGAACAGTGCCAAATAGCAAAGCCAACGACCTGGATAATAATTCCTTTGACATCTCTAAATTTTTCTCGTTTTCTGTAAAGTGAAAGTTGTAGTAATTGGGGCGTGGCAAAAATAATGAAAGTTCTTTTCTTCATTTCTTTGATTGTGTTTTTCCGGAATTGTAGTAGAAAACTCATCATTTGTAAAGTGAAAATGAAATTGGGTAGCGAAATTTGATTTGAAGGTTTAATTCAATAACTTTAAATATATAACATTTTTTTCATTGAAATTCTTAAAATGAAATCACAAGAAAAACTCAAAACTTCTTTTGGCAAAACTTTATGTGTAAATTACGTCAGTTTTGTATAAAAAGACGGGTGGGAGGGTAATAAACGCTGTATTTAGTTTTCTGAATTTTTTTTTTTTTTTTTTTTTTTTTTTTTTTTTGGTATAGAGGAGAGTTGGGGGGCTTAGCATACTTCGTTTTTATACGAATAAAAGAAAATTGCGTGGCAAATTATATAAAATTTTAATGTCATATTAGCTTATTTTATTAATAGAAGTTTTATATAATTTCCCCGGAATTGTTATAAGAAAACACGTTTACAGTACTGTCTATGAATAATTGCTATCAGTATGTTTTCAGTTAATGGGCCATATACAGGAAAAGACAAAAGATCTTGAGTTTCGTTACAGTTCTGTCCCTTAGTAAATACTGTAAGTGCATTATTAGTTAATGGACCACACACTGATAAGAATTTGAAATTTTTGGTGCATTGTCACTCCACCGCTTTTATAGAAAATGGTTTCTTCACTGTATTATGGAGCATTCTCATTGGTCAAAACTGAGATATTCAATAAAAGCGGTAGACTGGCGATGAAGCAAAGTTTCATTTTTAACAGTGAATACAAGAAAATTCAAAAGATCTCGAGTTTCATTACAGTACTTGTCGGACGTTCCTCCCGCACAACTTTGAAGAAAGTCCGTGGTAGTTATAGCTGCCACCACCGATATTATTAGGTGATATCGGTCACCCACTGTGAGGATTGTATAAATGAACACTGACGCTGTCAATTAACTGAACTAACAGTTTATTTATACTATATGTACACAAGAAATACACTGTTTACAATTATATACAATTACAACTCGGATATAGATGATCCGGTTCAACATTAAATTAAACACCGTAAAAAGTTGGCTGTGTACTGTTCAGATTACACCTTCTCCCTCACACTCAATGCACGTTAGATTCACTTTACTGGAGATCAATTTCGAATCTCCCATAAGGCACTCGGCCTTCGCTATCCGGCCCAGAGCACTACGCACAAGGACCTCTGTCCTACACTACTCTCTAGGTACGAGCCCAGATACCAACTACACACTAGGACCTCTGTCCTGCACTCCTCTAGGTACGAACCCTTGATACGAACTGCTTAATCTCAGACGAGACTTGACCTTCTCAAATCACTGTCTTTCCCAATATAAACCCCCCTTTGGAGCTTATCCATTGGACGCATTCCTCATTGCTTTCTTAATTCGTGACATGTTCCTTGTTTGCTCATGATTCACCTATATCGCTGACGGATGAACACGCCTCTCGGTAATCTCCTCTTTCTCATATTACCACCTGCACATGACACCTGTCAATTCTCACTTTAACAAAGCAAGAATGTCAACTTGAAAATTCCAGTACACAGCAAGTACAATACACAAAATATTAAGATAGAGAAATAACGGAAATTCCAATCTGTAGCAGATGTTGTCTTAGAACCTGACAGTACTGTCTGTTAATAAATGCTGTAAGTGCGTTTTCAATTAATGGGAAATATACAGGAAAAGAGAAAAAATCTCAAGTACATTTTTTTTTTTAATTTGTTGATGGAAACGGGTGAAGAGGAATTTATAGCTGTGCTATGCGTTCTTTAACTGAACTAAATTTTGCATACTATACAGTATGTGTATGTGTGTGTGTGTGTAAATCATACGTAATGTACAGTGCTTCAAAAAAGAAGCCGGGAATTTCTCCAATTAATGATGGGAATGTCTAAATTGAATTTTCAAATGCTTTGTACTTCATTCAAATGGTCACTTGGAAATCATCATTAACTTTATTAAGCGGTGAAGTTATGAAAAGTATTTAGAAGTGTTAGAAAGTGTTTTATAATCCATGCTTGATCTACGCTTATAATCTATGGCGACTTTTCCTTCTTGTTTCTGGTGTTAAGTGCGTTCATATAAATATATACGCAACAGCAATACGTCTGTCCCGTACGCCTGTCTGCCCATTTGTTCTCATATACCAGCGCAAAAGCTACCCACAGAATTTTTTGTAATCTAACACATATAACTTTGCGTAATTTTGTTGAGTCATTTCAAATTATTTGAAAAACACTTTTAACTTAAGGGTGTATTTCGATTCAAACTGCCTATTTTCCGATTTATTTTTGAACTCATTATTGCTCTCAAATACACCAAACTTTCAAAATCTCTTATTTGGAAAGTACACGAGGTGCCGTAATTGTCGATTCTTTGATAAATGCAGAAAATATTGCAAAAAAAAAGCAATCAAAAACGGCATTTCGAACCGATTTTTCCCAAGCGGGAGATTTGAGAACGAAAAAGGGGGTCTTTCTGAGAAGATAATTGTTTATAACTCAAATTCTAATGAATTGAGCATAAAAAACATCACTCGGCACCTCATACGTTCCTTCAAGTATCCTCTCAGCAAATTTCATGTTTCTACGTTTAAAAATGTGTCTGAAATTGTATCGGAAAATTTCGAGCTGTTGAAGATGGAAAAGCGTTTTTTCGAATACACCCTTAAAAATATTTTCAGCTGCATAAATTATTACAGCCATCACATTTCCCTGTATCGGTGATAATTACAACTTTTTTTTTTTTCTTTTTTTACGTGGAATCTTTTTCTCTTGGTCTCATTAGTCCCCTTATAAATTTTAAAGCAGTTCCGGTTTTTAGAACGAGCTACAGAGAGCTCTAAATAGCGTCAGTTTTTTTAAAAAAATACCCTGTTACAGCTAAATAATTTACATACGTTTATTCACACTTAAATTATTCTAGACAAGTTATACACATAACAAAGACGTGACACAACATTCAAAAACATAAGTTTAAGCTCTTGTTCTAAGTTAATTCAGGTTACTGTTTAAGTCTTTGTCTTGGTCTAGTTCTAGGTTACAGTTAATGTCATTATACCACACATCCCAATAATAAAAATTCAACCCGAAAGCTGGATATCGGAACCACATCGCTTTATTTCATGGGAAAACATTAGACTGAACTTTACCATTAGACTGAAACGTTTTAAATTCATGACTTTTATTTATTTATTTTTATAAGCAAAAAGAATGCAAAAAATAAAACTTAAGCTCCATAATTGCAGAGAAAAAGCGAAACATAAATAAACCCAATTTACTGGACCAAAATTATGCCAAAGGAATTTTTTAGAATAAGCAATGAAACGCGTTTCATTCGTTGTTTACATTAAACAATCAACAAATAATCGCGATTTCTGTGCCACGTACGATAGCTTAGTATATATACAGATGGTTTATATTATAAATTTCGAATATCTTCTTTTTAATTAAATTATTCATGTTTTATTGATACATGTTGTTTTACAATTAATGGTTATATATATATATATATATTCATGAAAACACTTCGAATTATGAGCTATTCTTAATATTGCTGTCTGTTACGTCAAGACCAAAATTTGTTACTTACATTAAGATAAAAATCAATTTGTATAATAATAACGCAAGTATAGGGAAGGGGTGGAAAAAACATGTGAGTTTAAAAAGTCAAGGCTTTTGATTCGAAAAACAATGGGGATTTTTTTTCTGGCAATTCATTTATCATCTTAAATGCATAGTGTAGAAAGTATTTGCATAAGAAGAATTATCAAAGCGTGTAAGTCTGAACATTCACATGTAATAAAAATCATGAAGTGATCTGAAATCATTAACATACAAGAGATCTTATGATATAACAGTAAGACAATAATTTTGATCAAGGCTGCTGTATCTATAAATTTATTATTTATTACTTTCAAACTTTTTCTGCTTCATATAATAAAAGGGCCATTTTCACCATTCGCTTACATTTGAGAATTTTATTTTTATTTTTCAAACTTAATAATTTCTTTTAAAAATGGAGATGTGTGAGGTAAATGTTTAAGGTACATGATAAAAAAATTAGTTGTGCACTTTGCCCTATAATATAATATGTAAATGCTATTTAAATTTGGCTTATAAGGCAAATTTAAGTCCGTTACCATACCAAAATTATTGAAAATACCCAGCTTTAAATTCATTAAATTTCCTAAAATCAACTTACTTTGAAGTGACTTATGTCCCTAAATTTCAAAACATGTTATTTCTCAATAATACTTAAATTAAATTTAAATGAGAGACAGTTTTAGCCAGAAGATTTTAATCGCATAGAAATTAAACAAGAACTTTTTCTAATAATTACAGTATATATTCAAGTAAATTATTAAAGTTTAAGTAAATTGCATGTTTGTTTTTACTTACCCATCATACGTAGTATAGGGTAAGTCTTGCAATCGTTTTGAAAATCGAAAATTTTTTTTGACGGATTTACACGTTTTAGATAGTGGAGATTCCGAAAAACATATTTTTAGAAAAAAAATTTTGCCGTCCGTCTGTCTGTCTGTCTGTCTGTCTGTCTGTCTGTAAACGCTCTATCTCCCGAACAAATTGAGATACAGACTTGAAATTTTGTATGTAGCTAGAATGTAAGAATGGAGCGAACCCTATTTAATATCAGTAACCTCGATTATCCGGACCTATTTTTTCCGGACTCTCGAAAAATTCATTCTGATGAAAGGTATATAAAAATTTCCGAATTTTTTTGTTCTAAGGAATGGACGTAAAAGGCAATAAAATAACACACATTTTGCATATAGAACGAAGTCGATCGGATTATTAGTGTCCGAGATATTTGTAATCTTGTTTTCCACATTCTTCGATTTTTCATGACCCTGTATTTCATTCAAATTTCAATTCAGAAGTATATTTTTATTGGAAATGAGACGCTTAATCCGACGCATTTAATTGTTAGTTAATAGAATTATTATTTTTGGTGTTATAAGGATGTTTCTTTTACGCAGTTCGGTACTACTTGAGTAGTTTGGCGTTTTATATAATTTGTCGAAATTGGTACATCAGCAGTTCTTTAATATAGCATTACTATGTATATTAACAATATTTAAACTTTGTTTATGAATTGCAATGCATTGTATAAATAGTTTCACATGTTTTATTTTCATATACATATCCATGATGGGTAAGTATTACGGTGGCCCCCAACGACTAGTTTAGTTGAATAAAGAATAAAAGTAGAATGATGAAAAATTGACTATCATTAAAAAACCGTACGGTAACAGACTTGACATTTGGTAACGGACTTGACACTATGTTGAAAATGACCGAGAAAAAAGGTGCAAATTCCTAATTTGGTAGATCATATCAATTGCATTGCAGTTTTTGCATTTGATTTTTCTAATACTAACCCTTTGTGGCTTAACAACTTCGATTTGAAAAATATTGGTTCAAATGTTAGAAAACATAATTTAAAGAATTTAAAAAATAATTAAAAAATTTAGAGCGTAAAACTAAAATAGTTATTGACTAAAAGATACTTTGTCCACATCTACAATAAACATAAATCGCCATATTTCTCATAAATATTGTTCATTTTTTAATACAAGTTTTTGAAGTATACAAAATTACCTTTAAAAAATCTACTTTCGAACTTCTCTAGCTTTTTTTAATCAGACAAAATTTACCCAGTTGATTTTTGCAATATCGACCTGAATCTTCTAAAATAAAACTTTAGTATAAGAAATCAATTCAATATCATAGCCTGTTGAAAATTCTAATGATCAATGTGCATTAAATGGTGTGTTGGGTTTAGTTTGTGTCGGTCGATTATCTACTCGAGAGATATAGGTTCAGGGGGGGGGGGGGGGGGGGTCCCTTCGTGGGGGCTTTCCTAAGGGGACCTAACTCGTATTTACGTAAGATTCGAAGAAAACCACGAAAACTCCGAACGGTTAATGCCTGACTATGGAAGCGATTTCGAATCGAACCTATTTTTCCATTTTATGACAAATAAATTGCCTATCCAGTTCTAAGCTATTTCGATCAGGAGATCACCCGTTTTTCTCCTGCTTTTCGACCGGTTTTTCTGCTTTCGACGGGGAATGTGCTTGAAAGTGTCAACTTTGAAGGCTTGTTATGAAAAATATATTTTGTTTTTTAAAAAAACGGAACATTGAGTGCAATTAGGCAGTTTCTGAATAATAACCCCTGCTATTTTCATGCATTTTACGAACAAAAATAAATTAAAGTATGTGTCACAAAGTTGACCTTTTTGATTTAAGAACACCCTTAAAGGTAATTTTCCACGACATTTGCAATCGAAATCGAGCTTGAAAGATTAGTGCTTGGAAACAGCAATGTTTAAAAGTTGTTGGGCCCAAATTTTCCGTAACAAACATTTAAAACTACTTATAACATATCATATTCATTGAAGAAAATTGGTTGTTACATTAAAAGCTTATTTGTTTCATTACATACAGAAAATATCACACTTTAAATACATTACTATCAAAGTGCGTAGTAAAAGCCAGAGAATGGTAAGAAATGCTTAGTCAACTGTGACAATAACAACTGACAACACGGAATCATTACCTTTCTTGGGATATCACAGTATCATGTGATAGGATTTAATAGAATAAAGAAAATTTTTATTATCATTTTTTTAAGTTAAAATTTTCGAATAACGATTTTCTTAAAATTTTTCTTAAAATTTTGCGACTGTTACATACATTAAATTTCAAATCATTAGATAATCCGGACAGTTAGACAGACCAGACGACGACTTTACGTGCTATGTATATATATAATTACGAATGCACCTAATAAGAGTTGAAATGTTAAACTGTTTATCTTGTGGTGTTTCTAGAACTGGTACAAGGCGCTAAATGCCTTCTGAATAAGTAAATAAATTCAGTGAATACCTAATAATTTATATGCAATTGAACCAGTTTTCTCTTTGCATGCATTCCAATTCTTCGGAAGATTTTGAGACATCTTACAGCAAGAAAAATATGCTCTTCAAAAATGAAACACATATTTAAAAAAAAAATGAACAGGGGGGGGGGGGAGGACTACAAGGTCAACGAAGTAAAAAAAGAGAAGAAATAACTGTTAAAAGTGAGAGTGATAAAAAAAAAAATGAAGAAAGTATATTCTGATGTATTTTTATGGCATGTTACCTTTGTGGACAGAGTTAATGCCTCTTTTATCCAACTGGTGTGACCTTGGTTCGACTTAACGAATAAAATGATTGATGCGCATGAGCTTTAAATAAAGAAACAACAAAACGGAATTTTTACAGCTTGCTCCGTGGTATTTTTTATACGATTACGGTTGATAAGGCTCCAGTGGAAATCTTCGTTAAGTAATAATGCTAAGTGCTTTCACTTTGCTAATCTCACGGCTCTGCGATTTTTCACAGCATTTAAGTCTGTTAAATATAATATTTGGTAGCTGTCCTCGTGTGCGTTTGCTATAGTTCTGATAATATTAAATAAAAAAGTCATTTTTTTGTTAAACCTGTTTCTTGATGATTTAAATGAAGATGTTTCGTATCACTGTCTATGAAGAAATTGACCATTGTCATTATGTCATGTACCATATCCTTAGTATTATTTTAATCCCGCACATATTAATAAACCTGCAATTAAAGTTAGAAGAAAGATGTAATTTGAATTATTTGGTTGAATATGATTTTTAACATAAATATATACTGGACATTTGCACCATAAAATTTAACTACTAGGAATGTATTTATTAAAAATACAACACATTGCTCAATGGTGCACAAAACAAGAATTTTAATATCAACTTGTGCAGTTAAAATAAAATAAAAATATCAACATTTCGCGCCGTGTTCTGCGGTCGTCTTCAGGAAAATATGATAATGAAAGGACTAAGTTTGCTTCTTGATCGAGAGATAATATTTCTAATAAATTAAAATCGAAAATCGAAATTTTCGATTTTCAAAATAAAATCGAAATTAAAATTTTCGATTTTAATTTATTAGAAATATTATCTCTCGATCAAGAAGCAAACTTAGTCCTTCCATTATCATATTTTCCTGAAGACGGCGCGAAACGTTGATATTTTTATTTTATTTTAACTGTACAAGTTGATATTAAAATTCTTGTTTTGTGCGAGCAATGTGCTGTATTTTTAATAAATACATTCTTAGTAATGATTTTTAACGTTTAACATATCAGAATTTTACATTTTCTCACATTTGAAATATTTCTTGACACTGTAAAATGTTATAATTTGTTGGTGTCATTTTAATCCCAAAAATAAAATGGTGAATTAAATTTCCTTATTGTAATTATGTACTTGTCAATAATAATTACATACAATAATAAATAAATAGATGGCTTTAGTGGCTAGAAAATCTATTTTTACGTAGATTTCTGGAATTAAAATAATGTCCTTCAAAACGAATTTTTCCGTTCTGGTTCCCGTTACCTACGACATTGTATACCGGGCGTGAACATGTTGTATAAACCTATTTTGATTCCTATTTCCACCATATGAAATTGTTTTCGGAGACTAACTGGTTTCAGCAACGTATAGTATGTTCCAAACAAACCTTCGATGCAGATCCTCGCTGCCTATGGCACCATATAGATAGCGTGAATTGTACGCATTGAAAAATATTTCAGTTCTACATTCAACAACAAGAGGCCGCATTGTATTTCAAATAAACTTTTCTTTGAATGAACCTCTGGCATAAGTATTCGACAGACAATAACAGGTAATGGTTAAAATCTGTAGTAAATTTAAGTACTTATTAATTACCAGTTTTAATATTTTTATTACCACATTTAATATTTGTTTTAATATCATATAAAAATTTTAGAAAATGTAAAAATATAATTGCTTGACATATATACCCTATATATATAAAATTCTAATGAAACGAATTTGTGAAACGGTTGATTATGTTTCACAATTATTCCTCCTATTTAAAATATGGACATATTTAACATATGGCGGTGGTATCCATATTAATCGGCGTATCTTAAAAGTTATATTAAAATTTTGAAATTTGAAATAGTTTTTTAGAGTTTTATTTTTCTTATAATGTTAATGACATTTCTGCAATGATCAACTAAATTCTTTATTTTTGTAGAAATACATTTAAAAAGGGAACATTAAACTTTCTTTTCGCCATTGTCAAATTGAAATTATCTTTTACTTCAATTGATAAAGAAGACAATATAAGTATATACAATTTTTATAGCTCAAACTTTTCACGTCCTTAAAAAAAAAAAAAAAACTAGTTAAAATAAATTATATTTTTATTTTATTTTTGTTTAATTTAGTTTAATTTAATTATTTATTTGCTTTACACAACGAATAATGCTTCCGAAACATGATAAAATAAAGTTTCAAAAAATCACCTTAGATTGTATCACTACAAACCGATGTATTAAATTAATTTTATAACCAGCATTTCTTTTTTCTTTATGTTATTTTCAAGTAATGTCAGGGCATAAAGCATTAAACTCCAAAAGCAATAGATAGGCTACTTGAAAACGATTTCTATTTCAAACCCACGTGTCTTTTTTTGTGTGAAAAAGAAATACATCACTGATAACAATCAGAAATGGGTCAGGCTACGTAAAATTTAATTATTTTTTCGACTGATCTTTCAAAAAATAGTTTGCTGACATTCATAAAATAAGGAACTTGCACAATTAAAGTTCATGTGGTTTCTATAATATAATTATTACACACATTTTTCCTCATCTCTCTGAGAATGCTTATCAAGCAATATGGCTGCCCACTGATTTTAATTATTTTTCAATTAGCATACATTAATAATGTGATTATTATAAAATACATAAATAAAAACAAACACAAACACATCAACGCACACATACACACATACACACACACATATCTACCTATATATATATATAAAGGGTGTTGACGAATTCGGTCAACAAATTCAAGGGGAGGATACTAGGCAACAATACAGTGAAATATCACCAGAGAGCCTCATTATTTAATCAAAAATATAGTGTTCTACCCTAGCTCAACTTGTGTTGGCGGTAATAACTTTCAGAAAACGGAAGTATATTATAAGGAAACTTTTAATACATATACTCACGTTTGTGTTAAATATGATAACGCCAAAAAAGTTGTAGAAACTTCCATTATACGCATCACTTTGACGCTCCATATTTTGGACTGCTATTGTTCATACCAGGATGGCGTTTAGTCAGGGAAAAACACAGTCAAAAAAAGTATTCAATACCAGTATTTTGTGTATTTTGTGAGGATATATTCACTTTCTTTAATCCCTTTATATTATTAAAAGTATTTTCTATACGAAAATACTGGTAGATACCTCTTTTTTTTACTCTGTTTTTCCCTGACTACTTGCCATCCTGCATACAGTATCATCGATTTCGTGAACAACATGCTTTTTCAGAACTTTTTGTGATTTTATAGTATTTCATACAAAACAGGGTATGTATTTTTAATTTTTATTGCAGTATTTTTAGTTTTCGTAAAATTATTACTGTTAAACCGATTTTAGTATGGGTGAAACATCCTGTATTTGTGACTCAATAAAAGATTTGCGACCCCATGTTCTATGACATTTTTTCATCTCCTTGATGCCTGTTATCACTCCCCTGAATTTGGCGGTCTAATTTGGCAACACCCTGTATATAAACAGGCAAACCATTGGCATGGTCAAAAACTTACCAATATAAGTTTGCAATCCACCTCTGACTATTAGTTGGCAAGTTATCTACAAATAAATAAAAGCTGCAGTTTTAAAGTATTATAATTTAAATATTTTATTAATCTGAGCACATGCTTAACATGCTTAGTTTTTATTAATATGACAATCCTCATTACACACACACGCATATATATTTTCTAATAAAAGTTTGTTAATTGCGATCAAAGTTTATAGCATTTCAACAATATAATTACACTTTTTTACTTACCCATCATACGTAGTATAGGGTAAGTCTTGCAATCGTTTTGAAAATCGAAAAAAAAAATTTTGATGGATTTACACGTTTTAGATAGTGGAGATTCCGAAAAACATATTTTTAGAAAAAAAAATTTGCCGTCCGTCTGTCTGTCTGTCAGTCAGTCTGTCTGTAAACGCTCTATCTCCCGAACAAATTAAGATAGAGACTTGAAATTTTGTATGTAGTTAGTATGTAAGAATGGGACAAACCCTATTTAATATCAGCAACCTCGATTATCCGGAACTATTTTTTTCGGACTCTCGAAAAATTCGCTCTGATGAAAGGTATATAAAAATTTTCGAATTTTTTTGTTCTAAGGAATGGACGTAAAAGGCAATAAAATGACACACATTTTGCATATAGAACGAAGTCGATCGGATTATTAGTTGCCGAATTATTTGTAATCTTGTTTTCCACATTCTTCGATTTTTCATGACCCTGTATTTCATTCAAATTTCAATTCAGAAGTATATTTTAATTGGAAATGAGACGCTTAATCCGACGCAGTTAATTGTTAGTTAATAGAATTATTATTTTTGGAGTTATAAGGATGTTTCTTTTACGCCGTTCGGTACTACTTGAGTAGTTTGGCGTTTTATATAATTTGTCGAAATTGGTACATCAGCAGTTCTTTAATATAGCATTACTATGTATATTGACAATATTTAAATCTTGTTTATGAGTTGCAATGCATTGTATAAATAGTTTCACATGTTTTATTTTCATATACAAATCCATGATGGGTAAGTATTACGGTGGCCCCCAACGACTAGTTTTTCTTATATCTCTGTGAAACTGTATCTACTAATAAGATTCTTCCGATTGAGAAGTGGTTTGATTAGGGTGAAAATAAGCAGCTTATTCAGGATCAGATGGCCGAGGTAGTAAAAGCTCCCAACTTGCGTCATCTCAGGTCACCCAGCAATCGGGTCATCGGCCTTGCGGTCTCCCGCCCACCAAGTAAAGTAGCCCCCGGGTAGGACGTCCGCAATGCTATGCACGAAGAATTCCGTTCCTGCTTCGTTTGCCCTAAACTCGCTAATACCTTACTCATACTATCTATTGATTCAAATAGGTGAATTACTTTTTCTCTGTACCTTCAGAGGATACATGGCTGGATAAATAGGCTTATAGTTTAGACTTATTATCTATTATGTGTGAAAAGTGAACCTTAAATCTACTAGGGTTATGATATCACGCTTTTCATACAATATGAAGGGGCAAAACCCTCACCGGAAATAGCAAGAAATGTTTACACATTAACCATAAAAATTTCAATTTCCATAATACTTTCATTTTTTTTTTTTTAATCATTGTTTTAAAATTTAATTTTATTGTTGCTTTAAATTCAATAGTTGCAACAATTATTAAGTAGAAATTTAATGTTTAAAAATGAAAATTTCTTTTAAGGCTGTTCTTAAATCAAAAAGGGCAACTTTGTGACCCATGCATTAATTTATTTTTGTTCGGAAATGCATGAAAATAGCAGGTGTTGTTATTCAGAAACTGTTTGATTGCACTCATTCTTTTGTTTTTTTAAAAAACACAATAGATATTTCATAACAAGCCTTCAAAGTTGACACTTTTGAGCCTATTTCCCGACGAAAGCAGAAAAACCGGTCGAAAAGGAGGAGAAAAACGGGTGATTGCGTCATCGAAATAGCTTAGAACTCGATAAGTAATTTAAATATCATAAAATGGAAAAATAAGTTCAATTCGAAATCGCTTTCATAGTCAGGCATTAAAATTTTATATCTTTCTGTTAAAAAATGAATTTGTAAATGTGTCAAAACGTTTTTCGCTTGTTGAGCGGATCAGTTAAGAACACCCTTAAAGGTTACTCTGCACGTGTGAGATATGTCTCTAATTTATACTTAAAAATTTTACAAGGTTGATCAAATTCCAAAACTTCCGAAACTTCAGTTAATTCTGCCAAATAGTTTTTATTGAAATACATACTGGGTGTTTCACAAAGGACCCCTAACTTTAAATATAACTCTATAACTCTATAACTCGGAAACGGTGATAGATAGAAACATGAAACCAGTGGTGTGTTTATCAAAAAAATCGTAAGAATCTTATACATAAATCAGAAAATTTAGTTAAAAATAGCGCTCATAGATGGCGCTGAAAGCGTTGAGACCTTCTAAAGAGACACTGTTAAGGGTGTTCTTAATCAAAAACAGCAACTTTGTGACACATGCTTTAATTTATTTCTGTTCGGAAATGCATGAAAATAGCAGGTGTTATTATTCAGAAACTGCCTAATGGCACTCGATGCTCATTTTTTTTTTTTTTTTTTTTTTTTTTAACACAATAGATTCGTCATAACAAGCCTTCAAAGTTGACACTTTTGAGCACATTTCTCGGCAGAAGCAGAAAAACCGGTCGAAAAGCAGGCGAAAAACGGGTGATTGTGTCATCGAAATAGCTTAGAAGTGGATGGGTAATTTATCTATCATAAAATGGAGAAATAAGTTCGATTCGAAATCGCTTCCATAGTCAGCCATTCCAATTTTATATCTTTCTGTTAAAAAAGGAATTCGTAAATGTGTCAAAACGTTTTTTTTTAACAGAAAGTTATAAAATTTTAATGCCTGACTGTGAAAGCGATTTCGAATTGAACTTATTTTTCCATATGATAATTGAATTACTTATCGAGTTATAAGCTATTTCGATAACGCAATCACCCGTTTTTCTCCTCCTTTTCGACCGGTTTTTCTGCTTTCGTCGGGAAATATGCTCGAAAGTGCCAACTTTGAAGGCTTGTTATGAGAAATCTATTGTGTTTTTTTAAAAACAAAAGAATGAGTGCAGTTAGCCAGTTTCTGAATAATAACACCTGCTATTTTCAGGCATTTCCGAACAAAAATAAATTAATGCATGTGTCCCAAAGTTGCCCTTTTTCATTTAAGAACACCCTTAAAAATTTGAAACTTTTGCTGCATCGTCACTCCACCACTTACATAGAAAACGATTACTTCAGTCGTATTAAGGAAGATTCTCATTGGTCAAAATAGAGATATTCTGTAAAAGCGATGGAGTGACGATGCAGCAAAAGTTTCAAAATTTTAACAGTGTCTCTTTAAAAGGTCTTAACGCTCTCAGCGCCATCTATGAGCGCTATTTTTAACTAAATTTTCTGATTTATGTATAAGATTCTTACGGCTTTTTTAATAAACACACCACTGGTTTCGTGTTTCTATATCTATCACCGTTTCCGAGTTATAGATTTTTAAAGTTAGCGGTCCTTTGTGAAACACCCTGTAGTTTAATAGCATTGAATTTGAGTAGCTTTCATAAGGTGATTTTCTGTGATATTCAAAATTTGAAAAAAAAAACCCAGATTTAAATTTTGTTACTATTGGAGAATCTGAATGAATGTTATTGTATGAGAAAAAGATTACATAAGAAAACGATGAAGACGGACATTATTAATAATAAAATATGTGGTTGAGACCGTTGTAAATGCGGGAATTCGTCTACAAAAAGAATTTCTCCGATCGATATACCCAAAAACATGTAAATGAATAAATAATAAAAATTAAAAAATAAGAGGATTTCATGTGAAACATATGACTAAATACGTAGACATTGTTTTCAATTGAGCGCATAGAAAACATCTCTGTTCAGTGATGTCAACATATATGGGCCCGTGGGCCGCGAGGCCACCCAATAACTTAATCTCTTCGCTCACCCAATTTCGAGTGACTTATTTCATTATTAATTAATTAATCAATTTAATTGCTGAAGTAAAATTTGTTTTATTACTGTTCTCAAAATAATGTTTGAAAAACAATAAGACTTTTCATTAGACTTGCAGTTGCACTGAAATCCAGCGAATATGCGATGAAAATTTTCGCAAAAGCAAATTTCCTACATATTTTGCTGTCTGTTTTAATGTTTTGACCCGATTAAACATTTTTGTGATTAAAATATATATTTTTCTTGCTATTTAGTTTCTTGTGCTTTAAATAAGTGGAAATTTTTATGTTATTTTTGGTATTTATTAATGCATTTATATTCAAAAAACTCATGAGAATATGAATGAATAAAAGTACATTATAATAATTTTATTATATTATAATTGTTATTTTTAATTAATAATTTAATTTAAGTAAAATCTTAGAAAAACCGAAATTCGTCTTCTAATTTTGTGATTAAAATATATTTTTTTCTTGGTATTTAGTTTCTTGCGCTTTAAATAAGTGGAAATTTTTATGTTATTTTTGGTATTTATTAATGCATTTATATTCAAAAAACTCATGAGAATATGAATGAATAAAAGTACATTATAATAATTTTATTATATTATAATTTTTATTTTTAATTAATAATTTAATTTAAGTAAAATCTTAGAAAAACCGAAATTCGTCTTCTAATTTTGTGATTAAAATATATTTTTTTCTTGGTATTTAGTTTCTTGCGCTTTAAATAAGTGGAAATTTTTATGTTATTTTACCTAAAACATTTTTGAGCCCACATGGGGGGGGGGGGGGGGCACGATAATTTGAGTTTCCCGAAACAATCAAAAACATTTCCTTTTCCAAAGTAGCAAAACACAAACAATGTACAATTAAGATCCCTTACTGCATAAAGCATATAACCTTAGTTACATTATTCAGAGAAAATAAATGTCGTATGTAAAAAAATAATACTTGATTTTTAAATTTAAAAATTCATCTAACTAATGCCTGGTTAAGTACTGCTCACATGATAAAAAATTAAATTATTCATGTAGAAAACAATTTATGAACAAAATAGAACCACCTAATACTAAATAAAACATCTGATAATTACTTAAGACAAAAATCTACACAAAAAGTTTCGTTTTAGAAATAAATTTAGTAAAAATAAATAAATAAATAAATAAAATAGCAATAAAATAAAAATAACAAAACAATAAAATAAAATAAAAATAAATTATTTTTAAATTAAAATTACTGGTGGTACCATCTATGTAAAAATTTTACGATTATAAATTAACAATTTTGATTTATTAATTAAAGGATAAATTGTTTTGAAAAAAATATTAAAGGGAACCCTCTGTGCGATCTGCAATGACACTTGGAGTTTTTTGCATATTACTGAGAAATTCTAAAAGGTTAAAATAAAACAAGAATCAAAAACTGATTTTTTTGAAAGTTTAAAGGTACTGTGACCCCCTTAATATTTTCCAAAAGCTGGCGCTACTGTCTCTGTTCATCTTCTTTGATTTACAAAGCTTTTAACTAAGGCTGTTTAAAACTGTCTGCGGTAGAAGGAAGTTCGCTAAAAGAACATCATTAAAAGGAAGCGCTATCCAGTTTTCGCACAGAAAAAAGAATACCCGAAAAGCCCAGACTGAAATGATACCTGATAAATGAATAAGGATAACGGATCTGTCTCTAAATTCTGTAAAGGAACCGAATTGAAATGATTCAATTAAACTCAATTTTGAACAGGGAGTTATTTTTTAAAAGGAAATGTAGTATGATGGAGTGATAGCAAAAGTGGATTAAAGTACAGTGTCGGAAAAGTAAAGACATTTTGGGGGAAATTGTAGGCTGAAGAAGTAATATAATAAGAAGTTTTGTTAAAATATAGTGTTATAATTTTTTAAAAGAAGATATATTATAGCCAGATAAAGATATGTCCATGAAATTTTTTTTTATCAGTCTTTTGTATTTTGTTGATGATTTATGCGATTGCTAAATCCGGAAAAAAAATAAATAATAATTTCAGAAATTTCGACCATTTGAAAAATGATATTTTCAAAAACTAAAATTTTTGACTTGATAATTATAGAATAAATTCTATATTTAAAATAAAAATAATAACAGTAAACACCATTTCTAGTATTATCAAAACGTGGCTTACGTCATAAATTACCTACGCCATGGATTAAACATTAATATTCCTGACCAATTATTTACATTATTAAAATCCAACCGTATGTATGTTGTACGTATGTGACGCTATCTCCTCCGATCCCGGGAACGGAGAAACATCGCGTTTGTTTTGAATTGAAGGGAAAAAATCCCGGAATCCCGAGTTGCCCATTTGTCTCTCTGTCCGACCGTCCGTCTGTGTGTCCGTCCGTCCGTCTGTGTGTCCGTCCGTCCGTCCATCTGTCCGCATATAACAACTCAAAAACTATCCAACTGATTCTTTTGAAACTTAAAATATATAATTATTAGATAATTTTGTTGAGTCATTTCAAATTTTATGAAAATCGGATGCATAGTTCAATTACAGGGACAACCAAAAGGATTCCGATACATTGCGGTCAATGGTGAAAAAAATTTCAAGTGCATTTTAATGGTCTTAATTGTGGACACTTTTTCGAACATAATAAAGTTGATATGATCTATGATGTATATACTATAATATACATTCTGTACAATCTGTGGTGCAAATAATATTTCTTATTGATTTACAAGGACACACAAAAGTATTCCATTGCATACTTATATATTGAGACATTGTTTGGTATGCATTTTAATGGTGTTAAACTATTTAATATTAACAATTAAACTATTTAATGCCTGTAATTAATAAACTATTAAAATATTTAATACCCGTCTGTCCGTCAAGACCGACCAGCGTAGCGGGCGAAGGCCGCTAGTAAATAAATACTAAGTGAAATTTCACTTTTACAATTTTCGGTACTGTAAATTTTTTAATTTGGAAATATCGCACATTTTCAATTTTTATATCATCATATAGAGAGAAAAAAAAATTATTTTTAAATGCAGTTTGTTTGAAAGCTGTATCAGTATTTGTTTTTGAGTTATTAACTTTTTTGTTGTTTTTAATACTTTTTTTGTGATCGTGGAAACAGAAAGATTTCATTTCTGGACATTAAACATGGACTAATCAGAAAACGAATAAAATCTGGTCATCACATGCATTCAGATATGTCTCAGATAGCTTTATTCTCGATCGACAGAAACAGTCATTTCCCAAATGATTAAAAAAATAATAATAAAAATAAAGATTAAAGCAAAGTATATATACACTACTGGCCATTAAAATTGCTACACCAGGAAGAAATGCAGATAACAAAATGATATTTGTTGGACAAATATATTATGATAAAAATAACAAGTGATTAAATTTTCAAGAAATTTCGGTGCATAGATCCTAAGAAATCAGTACCCAAAACAATCATCTCGGGCAGTAATAAAAGCATTTATACGCCTGGGCATTGAGTCAAACAGAGATTGGATGGCACGTACAGGTACAGATGCCCATGCAGCTTCAACACAATGCCATAGTTCATCAACCGTAGTGATTGGCGTATGGTTATGAGCCAGTCGCTCGGCGACCATTGATCAGACGTTTTCTATTGGTGAGAGATCTGGGAAACGCGCTGGCCAGGGCAACAGTCGAACATTTTCCGTATCAAGGAAGGTCCGAACAATTGAAGAAACATGCGGTCGGGCATTATCCTGCTGAAACGTAGGGTTTCGCAGGTCTCGAATAAAGGGTAGAGCCACGGGTCGTAAATTATCAGAAATGTAACATGCACTGTTCAAAGTGGCGTTAATGCGAACAAGAGGTGACCGAGACGTGTATCCAATGGCACCCCCATACCATCACGCAAGTAGATGGGCCAGTATGATGAAGACGAATGTACACTGCCAATGTTCGTTTACCACAATGCCGCCAAACTTGAATGCGAACATCATGATGTTGTAAATAGAACCTGAATTCATCTGAAAAAATGACTCCTCACCATTCGTGCACCAAAGTTCATCCTTGATCCCAAAATTAAAGGCGCTTCTGTCTATGAAGCAGTTTTAAGTTAAAACGCAGCCATGGTTTCCGAGCTGAGCATCCATGCTGCTGCAAACTGTTCATGCAGACACTTTTTGTCTTGCAAATGATCTCATTTCTTGACTGAGGGCTCGTGATGTAGTTGCACTATCCATTACGGCTATACGGATAACATGCCTGTCTTTTCGGTTGCTAGTGATAGGGGGCCGTTGTCATCCCGTACGGGGCTCCGTATTACCGTCCTGAATTCATCGATTCCATATTCTGCGAACAGTCATGGTATCTCGACCAACACGAGCAGCAATGCTGCGATACGATAAACCGCAATCCCGGTAAGCTACAATTCGACCTTTATCGATTTTTAGAAACATGCTGGTACGCATTTCTCCTTCTTACACGAGGCATTTCAAATATTTTTCACCAGGCTCAAATTCGATTTTTGTGTGAGAAATCGGCTGAACATTTCCCTCATTTAAGGGTGTTCTTAACTGCTCCGCTCAACAAGCGAAAAACGTTTTGACACATTTACAAATTCATTTTTTTAACAGAAAAATATTAAATTGGAATGCCTGACTATGGTAGCGATTTCGAATCGAACGATTTTTTCGTTTCATGATCATTAAATTACCTATCCAGTTCTAAGCTATTTCGATCAGGAGATCATCCGTTTTTCTCCTGCTTTTCGGCCGGTTTTTCTGCTTTCGTCGGGGAATGTGGTCAAAAGCGTCAACTTTGAAGGTTTGTTATGAAAAATCTGTTGTGTTTTTTAAAAAACAGAAAATTGAGTGCAATTAGACAGTTTCTGAATAATAACACCTGTTATTTTCATGCATTTCCGAGCAAAAATAAATTAAAGCATGTGTCACAAAGTTACCCTTTTTTATTTAAGAACACCCTTAAACACATTGTAGGTTCGCACCAGCTTTGTTAGAATGCTGTGAAAAGCTAATCATTTGCATATCACAGCATCTTCTTCCTGTCGTTTAAATTTTACGTCTGTAGCATGTCGTCTTCACTGTGTAGCAATTTTAATGGCCAGTTGTGTATATTATTTTTAACGAATAACAAAATTATTACAGTTAAGCTATTTCTGGATAAAAAAAATATTATATCATTGGCTCCCAACTTTAACAGACCAAATTCGTTTTGAAAAAAAATAAAAAAAAAAAAAATAAAAAAAAAATGGATATACTTTATTTAAAAGGTGCATAAAATTTGTTTTATCCATTCCCACAGTGGACCAAGTTTGTTTTCTCATACTTTTTCATGCATGTCTTGGTTTACTCTGTGGGAACGAATAAAACAAATTTTGTTCACCTTTTAAATGGACTGTCTCACTTTCTATTTTCCTAAATTGAATTGGTCAACTATGGTTGTAAGCTCCTCATTACCTCCGTAAACAATTATTTAAAAAATATTTAACATAATTCTCAATCTGTGATATTTTAAAATTATATCGAACACATCTCTTGATAAGCTAATATTTTTACATAAAATTTTCGCAGATTACGAATTATAGCTAAACTTTACTCACTGAACTTAAATTTGCTTTGTTTAACACATTTTTCATGCACAAATTCTAAATTGTTTTGGCAAAAAACAATGAGTTCATATCTTTATTTTAAAATTAGAAGTTGTGTAAAGTATACACAAATTTGGATTCAAAATATGCTACAGTGTCTGAAATGTAATGATAAAAGAAATTTTATTCTGCTTTTTACTCAAGGATTTAAAATATTTTGAATAATTATTTTGAACGAAAGTTACTACTCCCTGAAAATCGTAAAGTTACACATAATAACAGATATTATTATGATACAGAAACGATTTGTCTATGTGTGTAAAATGGCCCCTAAATTACGAAATACAGGCGTTACGTGTCAATTTTAAAATATACACTTATATCTCTATGATAACGCATAAAGTGATTAAGTGTATAAAAAATTATCAAATAACTCTGAAATACACAGTTTAATGAATAAATTGCACATGCGTGCACGTAAATATGTGTAATGTACAAAAACAATGAATTTTGTGTAACATATTACATAGCCTTATAGTTTGAGATAAAAATTTTGAACTTAATATTTTTATGGTCGCAAAAGAAATTTTCATGAGTAACAAACTCATGTGTTTGATGTGTTTGTTCTCTTTCAAGCAGGTTTGTTTTAAGATCGCAAGATAGAGTACTTTTAATTTACAAGAAACAGGATCATATGAAATTATATTTATTGCATGCCACCTCTCTGTTAAGAGTTATTTTGATATCCTAAAATCGTATGCACAATTTATACACAGAACCTCTATAAACTAAATAAATATACTATAAAATAAAATTTATTTAAAATATGGAAATTTTAACGCTAGCACTATTTCCATGTCGGGTCGAATTTATTTTCTCTATCAGTTTCAGTGATAACTATTCAAAGATACATATACATATAGAGGACACATTCTCTACCTAATTTAACATACAATAAACAAGCAATATAGTTAACAAACCGGGACACGAATAATGAACTGCAAATTTTCAAAGAGCTGCACCTTGACCATTCAGCTACTAATTATTACACAAGCCAGACTTTTAAGTACCGATATTTATTAAGTGTGTGCTTATTATTACACATATTTTTGTGTAATATTTTGTTCCTACACATACTTTTATGTAATAATCTTACGCATAATAGTGTGTACTATTATGCGAACGTATGTATTGTACGTTCTTGCACAAATATCTGTGTAAAAAACGTACTGCTATTTCTGTGTAATATTATGGCACATATTTCAGTGTAATGTACAAAAGTCATACTTGTATAATATGTAGAATTCGTAAACATACATTAACACACTAATCCGTACAATTGTCTACATTCACACACTTGTTTGAGTTTTTGAAGTGATAACAATTTACACAGTACTATTAATAGATAAACACACATAAATACAGGTATTTTTGTGACAAGAGTTTAAATTTTATTACAAAAGTGTAATTTCACAAATCTATACATGCAAAAGGGACTAAAATACACATTTATTTTTAAGGGTGTTCTTAACTGATCCACTCAACAAGCGAAAAACGTTTTGGCACATTTACAAATTAATTTTTTTAACAGAAAGTTATAAAATTTTAATGCCTGACTATGCAAGTGATTTCGAATCGAACTTATTTTTCCATTTTATGATAATTAAATTACTTATCGAGTTATAAGCTATTTCGATGACGCAATGACCCGTTTTTCTCCTTCTTTTCGACCGGTTTTTTCTGCTTTCGTCGGGAAATATGCTCAAAAGTGTCAACTTTGAAGGCTTGTTATGAAAAATTTATTGTGTTTTTAAAAAAACAAAAGAATGAGTGTAATTAGACAGTTTCTGAATACAACACCTGCTATTTTCATGCATTTCCGTACAAAAATAAATTAATGCATGTGTCACAAAGTTGCCCTTTTTGATTTAAGAGCACCCTTAGCAGTGGCGTAGCTATGTTTTTTGGCACCCGGGGCCAGCAAGAAATTTTGCGCCCCCACCCCAATATAGATATATAACAATTTCTCTCAATTTGGCGCCCCTAGGCCTCGGCGCCCGGGGCGGACGCCCCCCTGCCCCCCCTTAGCTACGCCACTGCCCTTAAGGGCGTTGTTTTCTTAGTTCTCAGATTACTTCTTATTCTGAACTCAATAAGGATATTTATCCTTAAAGCACACTTTATTTTATAAGTAGTAAAAAGAATTGGTTCGAAAGTATGCGTTTTGTAAAATATTGTATGTGTTCATTTCTGAATTTATAGCATTTTTATTTATTTTTTAACTTTTAACAGTCACTTGACTGTCTAAAGTAACGTTTAAATATTGTTGTGTTTTCAAAATTTTCCTTTTTTATGCATATTAATACTTAATGATGAACCTTGACATCTGACATGCGCATATGTCATGTGATATATGCACATCTCAGATGTCAGGATTCGTAAGCATCATGGAATTCAAACGATTTTTAATTATTTTAGTATAAGAAATTTTGCAAAGTACTGGTTGCTACACCTGAAAATGGATTTTTTTTTTTTTTTTCGTTAAATAAAGCACATATCTCATTGCAAAAATTCTGGTAAGAGGTCCTTACAAATACTACAATCGTACGAGCTCTTAGATGTTCAAGATATCAATTTTAAAGTAGCACATTATAAGAGGAATTGTCTAATTTATCTGTTGGAGATTATTAGTTCTAATTTTCAATATTAAAATCCCATGCAATGAAGTGCTTATTTAAAAAACATATTAAGAATAGAAAATTTAAAACAACATCACGATGCTGACGTATAATCATCAACATTTAAATTCTGATTTAAAATTCCACCTAAAGAAATATTTAAAAGAAAAGAAATTTAGAAAAATTAAACCCGAAATACCATTATGCTGATATTTTCGCTGATGTCCTGCTGATGCATTTCAAGTACGATACAACCCTTAACTGTTGTGACAAAAATTGTCACATAATTACAGTGAGCAGTCTGTCAGACCGCTAAATTTAAAGATGAATAAAATATTGCATTAACTTACAGAATACTATTTAAGTATTAAACTTTACATACTGGACTATTATGAATAAAATATTACATTAACTTTCAGACTACTATTTAATTATTAAACTTTATATACTAGACTATTATGAATAAAATTCAGCTGTTTAAAAGTCTCTAGAAGTAGCAATAAGACTCCAAACGAAACAAAATTTGAGCAATATCTATAGTTAAGTAAAAAATTACGAGTTAAACTGTGAAACTTAAAAAATTCAGCGGTATCTGAGACCGTATACAGTAGTTATGGGTTAAAATTCCATGTAAAAAAATATTAATAAAACAAATAAAAGCAGGCTAAAAAAAGAAGATTTAAAACATCATCTTCCGCTGATGTTTAACCATTACTATTTAAAGAATGATTTTAAAATTTCACGAAAAGAAATATTTGTACAAAGAAAAATAACATATTATGATAAGAATACCTAAAAAATCTTCATAATATTTACTTTTTCGGATTTTTATCCACCAACATTTAAATTCTGATATTCTTTAAGATTCAAAAAAAATATCTGATAATGAAATGAAATTCTTAATTCCATTTTTTTTCTTTGAGTAATAATAAATCCTTAACCATTAACGTCAAAATAGAATATGTGTATTAAATGATAATTTCTTATTTATAAACAGATTTCTCAAGCAATTTTTATTACTGGCAGTGTCAAGAATTCTAATGGTAAATAAGCGGGTTGTGAATTGTATAGTAAAGTGCTGACCGTTATCTTTAACATTTGACGTGTCGAGATCTCATATATAGCTGAGTCCATATATGGCATGTTTTGAAGAACTGTGATGCAATCTTCATGAGAACATTTTTGACATTTGATGATTGAAGTATAGCACATTCATTCAACGTTTATCATACGATAAGAGGACCCCTAATTAAATTAGACCCAGAAATAAAAATCAATAAAATAGTTATTTCATTCCGGTGAATTCTTGAATTTCGAAGATTAAATTTTTCCCTGCAATCTTTAACTAAAAAAAAAAAATAATAATAAACATAAAAAAACTCAATATTTTTGCTGTCTGTTTTTAACCTTTCCCTCCAGGATTGCATTTATCACTACTTTCAAGTTTGACATAAAATTCCACGTAAAAAGATATTAATAAAGAAGATAAAATAAATTTAAAACATCATCTTTTGCTGATATTTATCTATCATCATTTAAATCCTGATTTAAAATTTCACGAAAACAAATATTTCTAAAGGAAAAGATAACATGTTAAGAAAAGAATACCTAAAATATCTTCTTGGTATTTATTTCTTCCGATTTTTATCCATCAAAATTTAAATTCTGACGCATCTTAGATTCAACAAAATATCTGATTATGATATGAAATTCTAAATTCCATTTTTTCAAATATATATAATAATAAATCCCTAAACATTAACGTCAAAATAGAATGTGCGTATCAGATGATAATTTCTGATATGTAAACAGATTTCTCAAGAGATTCTTATTACTATTTTACTGGTGTTCATATGCGATTTTAAAGATGCATAACTATACTTGCATAAGAATCATAATTTTCCATTTTTTCAAATATATAATAATAAATCCCTAAACATTAACGTCAAAATAGAATGTGTGTATCAAATGATAATGTCTGATATATAAACAGATTTCTCAAGAAATTCTTATTACTATTTTACTGGTGTTCATATGCGATTTTAAAGATGCACAATTGTACTTGCATAAGAATCATAATTTTCCATTTTTTCAAATATATATAATAATAAATCCCTAAACATTAACGTCAAAATAGAAAGTGCGTATCAAATGATAATTTCTGATATATAAACAGATTTCTCAAGAGATTCTTATTACTATTTCACTGGTGTTCATGTGCGATTTTAAAGATGCATAATTGTACTTGCATAAGAATCATAATTTTACATTAAATATCTAGATATTAATCGGAAAGGATCTTTTTTTCATCATTGATGTGCGACTTATCGTCTAACATTCCAACGATTTTCGTCGTTAAACAATGTTGACAAGTTTTTCTCACTCTGTCGGATTAGATGACGTATTTCTAGGGTGGTGATTTCCCGGATGCTTTGATAAAAAAGAACTTTTTTCCTGCCGTTTCCTGCAGTGAGTGAGCCACCCAATTAAAAAAGCAACAGGTAATAATATTCAAATGCATCTATACAAAAGTTTTAGGTTATGTTCTTTTATACCTTTCCGCCCAACTTTGAATAGGCTTGCATCAGAATAAAAGTTTGCTGACGCGAGTCTAACCTATGCGGCATTCAACCAAAAAAATATCAGTTCCAATTCTGTGGAAATTTCTGAATGATTAACTGGATAGGTTTTAAAAGGTCAGTTTTTTTTTCATAGGCGTTTCAATATGCGAACGTTTGAATGTGCATCTAGCGTTCTAAATCTGAAGTTGAGTTGCATGTTAGCTACATGAATGTTACAGCTTGTTTCAAAACGACTTCTTCAACTCATCAAGTTATATCTTTCGCACATTTGTGAGGTATTGTGATTTTTTGTGAATATCAGAAATTGTTATATTTTAACGAGTACTTAATGATTCTTAAACTCTACTTCATAATAATATTATGTGAAGTATGGTCACTATATGGCTGTAGTTGCGTGAAATACTGTTTAAAGTTTCTGTTTGTAAGTGACTAACTTATTTATTCATTAGTGTTAGATATTTACTGCAGCTTCTTCGTCAATCTTCCAGTTAGCACTGTTTCGAACTTTCCTTTCTTTATTTGTTCGAATTTCAATTAAAAGATTTTTTATATGTATTTTAAAAATATATCTAGTTAAGATTTTTAAGGTATTTGCAAAATACTGCAACATTAGTTGCACTTGAAAGCTATTATTTTCATGCTATAAAATTCATGAATCTAGAAGAAATTCTAACTCTGAAATAAACTTAAGGATTTTAATGAATACTTTGATAGAGTAAAAGATTTTAACACAAGAATTCTCAGCTCTTTGAAAATTTAGAGCTTTACTGGATTTGTAATTTCTAAAATACATTTTATCGATTTTTTTTTTTTTATCATTATCATATATTTTATATTTCAAGATCAGTGAAAAAATCTGCAACAAAACTACTGTCTCTTTATATCAATTAAAACTGTTTACGACGAAAAGTTAAATAAAGTACTTTGCATTGTGTTAAATATAATTTGACTATTTGAACTGAAAATTTAAATTTTTGAGAATTGCAACATTTATCAAGCCATTGAAAGTGTATTTAACTGAAGTGTTTTTTCTTCATATTTGACATGGTTAATTTTAATGTAAAGTCTGAAAATAAGAGATGTTTCAATAAAAGCATAAGAAGTATAAAAGAATAAAAACCCATGAAATATTGAAGAAGAATTTATGTGAATTTTTGAATGGCAGTGCATTTTAACTATCACGAAAGAATTTATTATTGTTTGAAAATAATAATTAGAAAATCTGTTTGTACGTTGAATTGTGAATTCGTGTTTAAAATATGACCTTGAATTATAGTTTTGCTTTTCATGTTTCTTTAAAGAAAGTGAATAGAAAAAACATTTTTTTCTTCTGTTGAGTTTGTAGAAGATGTTTTTGATCCTGTTATTTATTAAGCGTGAATATAAATCAGTGGGAAAAGCAAACCTTTCTTTGCAATCCCGCCCAGTCCGTTTTCTTTTAAAGTTGAATAACCTGCAAAACTGCCCACTGGAAGTCGGAAACAGTTAACAATTAAACTCAGTCCCTACTTCTGTCTATTCTCATTTAGACTAATACGTCAATGAAACTTCACAACGATTGAAGTTCAGAATTAGAAAAACTAAATATGCATATTCAGAAGAATGAAGGAATTGATAATAATAGAAAGATGCTCTTGATAAGTGAATGTGACCTCGGGTTCACTTTTTTTTTTTTCACTGTGATTTAATCAAGATATAAGTCCTCTTTCTTTGTGTGGTTAGAATCATTACGATTTGCATTGAGGGTATAAATCCCTTGAGCGTCGTAAAAAAAAATAATCGGAAAGGTGTGGAAAAGGATTTTAATGCTTAGAAAGCAAAGCAACTTTATCTAGGATTTTCGCTTTCTAGACCATAAAACCGGCAGTAATTACCATAACAAAATCTGCACATACCACTGGGAAGATGAGTGTGTGTGTTTCGTTTTTTTATTACCATATTTTTTAATCTTTCTCGGCAGATTATCCCAAAGGGCAATTACATTCCTAGCGTACTCGCTTCCTGTAAAACTCGGTGGACTTTTTTTTATTTTTTTCGAATCATTGTAGCATTTTTCAGACTAGCATCAGTTGCTTGTCCATTCTGTTGATGTTGTTGCTGTTTGATTTTTACGGTTTTCGTACGTTATACCGGGTTAGCAACTTTCGGTGATGAACTCGTCTCCGATCCGAAAACTCGTCGAGGATTTAACGCTTGCGGCAGGGTCGTTTAATAACAAGTCTGTCCATGCTTTCGTGATTAGCTTCTTCCTAGTCGGGATTGACCTAGGTTTGTAGTCGCCGTAGCATTGCATCTGCTATGACCGTTTACATTGGAGACTGGTATTTCGAGAAGATACTATTTTGAAATAGGATTCATCTCCAATTTTGATTGTTACACCTGAAAAAAGAAAACTATTTTATTTTTGCGCAATTGAAAAATTTCTTTTTTGTGCTTCATCTTATGTATCACTGGGATGCTGCTGATCACTGAACGCAAGTTTCTCTCTAAACTGGAATATAATCCTTCATGACTGTTTACATTGATGAGTGGTATTTCGAGAAAATACTACTTTGAAATAGAATTCATTTTAGTTTTGATCGTTACTCAAAAAAAGAAGAAAACTATTTTATTTTTGTGCGATTGAAAAATTTCTTTTTTTTTTTTCTTTTGTGCTTCTTTTTATGTATCACTGGGATGCTGCTGATCACTGAACACAAGTTTCTCTCTAAACTGGATTATAATCCTTCATGACTGTTTACATTGATGAGTGGTATTTCGAGAAAATACTATTTTGAAATAGGATTCATCTCAATTTTGATTGTTACTCAAGAATAAAGAAAACTACTTTATTTTTATACAGTTCAGATTTTTTTTTTCTTGTGCTTCATTTTACGTATGAATGGGATACGACTGACCAGTGAATGCAAGCTTCGCTCTGTTCAGGATTTATAATTCTTCATGACTGTTTACGTTAAAAACTGGTATTTCGAGAAGTTACTATTTTGAAATAGAATTCATCTCCAATTTTGATTGTTACTCTCGAAAAAAGAAATCTATCTTCTTTTGTGCAATTTTTTCTTTATGTTTTATCTGACACTAATTTTCCTGTGAGGAAGCTTATTAGTAAAGAAAAACTTTTCTGTGTATTTCATTAAAATACTTTTTTGATCGTTTACGTTAAAGATTGATATTTCTGGATGATATGAAATATTTTGATACTTAATGACAAAAAATGTTGTTAATTTGCTGTAATCATATACATTAGAGATTGGAATTTCGAGAAGATGCTTTGAAATAAATTTTTTCTCAATTTTGATGCACACTCTTCCAAGATAATTTGCTGATTATACAAGAAGTTTCATCTAAATTTCTTTTTGTCTGTGGTCTGATATATGCATGTGATGCGTTTGATCAGGGAACGCAAACATCTTTATAAATGGGATTGCAATCTGCTAAATCCCACCTCTCTTAATGGATATACAGTGTCGATAAATATTGAATTACATGCAGTGTGAATAGGTACAACGTCAATCTGGATATTTTGTTTCAAGAATGTTTTTACGGATTATTAAAGTGATAAGTTTTAAAAGGATTTTTTAAATAAAATCATAATACTGAACCAAGAGAAAAATAATTTATAGCAATAATGAGAAATTTATTTGAATAGCTTTTGAAGACTTGCTATTTTTAATAGAAATTAATTATGAATTACTTACATTTGTTTTAAGAATCAGATATATAATACTCCCTTCGATAAATATATGGTGTTTAAAAAAATTGGAAAATGTTTGACATCTCAGAAATTATAAGGCAATTAAGGTTCTAAATTAAGAGAGATAGAAATTGAAATATCTTCAATATAAAAAATTATTTGTTCACTTATTTACAGTATTTAAAATAATGAAAGCTAATTCATTTACATTTATACTATCATATGTACTGTAAACAGCTAAATCATCATATAAGTGTCTAAACAGTGAACTGATAGTTTCAGTCAAGCTCATAACAAAGCTTGACATTTAAGGTTTTAAAAAAGTAGAACAAGCATAAAATCATTATGTCTTTACGTGGGCTAAAAATAATGGAACATATGTTCGAGTCAAGTGTAAAAAGTTTGCAATGTTTTTCGCAATATACACCTCCCGCAGCAAGATCTCTGCGTCAAATAAAACAAAAGAAAAGACTTCCACTAGCAGCAGTTTTTGCACCTATAGATATTGACAATTCGCCTAATATCGCAAAAATGATTGAAGCTGAACTAGAGGATATGGAAAAAGGACGAATTGGAGGAGATATTCAGGTATGCTTTTCATTGTTATTTATGTCTCTTACTTGGCCTATAAAGTATATGTGTGTAGAATAGCTGTATTACTTATATTTATACTCTTGCTCTGAAAGTTTGAAAATGTGGTCAAAGCTAGGTCCCTACTTATTCTGGGGGGGGGGGGGGGGGTAATCGAAAAAACGCTTTTCCACCTTCAACAATTTTTTTTTATACAATTTCAGACACATTTTTAAAAGTAGAAACATGAAACTTTTGTGAAGTGGATTTTTGAAGAGACATGTATAAGGTGCCGTGTGATGACATTTTATTCTCAATTCATTAGCATTTTATTAACAGTTATCTTCTCAGTATGACCATTTTTTTCATTCCCAGATCTCCCACTTTGGAAAAATCCGTTCAAAGTGCCGCTTTTAATTGTTTTTTTTTTTTTTTTGCAATATTTCTTGCATTATCAAAGAATCGACAATTACGGCACCTTGTGTCTTTCTGAATAAGACAATTTGCCAGTTTGATGCATTTGAGAACAAAAATGAATTTAAAAATAAATCGGAAAATAAGCAGTTTGAATCAAAATACACCATTAAGGGTGATAGTCAATGAGATATGAAATTCTCCTGGCTAATTTTAAACCTACATGCGTGAAATGTATTCTTATTTTTAAAATAACTCCTCAGAAAAGTAATATTTTTAATATTCTTTTAGAGTGTAATCTCAAAGAATGCATTTTTTTTCTTCAATTGGCAAAATATTTCTCGAACTAAAAGGTGATGAGTTATGAATAAATTTTCCTATCTTCAAATAAAATTAACTAAAATTTTCCAAACATTCAGCAAAATATGAACGAAAATGACTTTTTTAGAGAAGAGTACACATAAAAAAAGATATTAAAACAATAATTTCTTGAAGAGATATTTAAAAAATAAATAAATGCATTTTTTACTCGTGTAGGTTTAACATTAGCGAGGAGAATTTGCGATATTATTTATCATCAAACGGGGTGAAGAACCCGCTTTTGGTCCTATGTTTTTACAAAAATTTAAAATAAATAAACTCGAGTACACATACACAGCCTTTTTTCTTTTACGTAAAATTGTCCAGTCAAAATAACTAAAAAGATAAAGCAGTGGAAAAATCGGATCTTGAGTCACATGAAATAGGATTGCATGTTATTATTATAGCAGAGTCTAGAGAAAAATTGAGCCAGCCCCCCCCCCCGCCCGAAATATATATATATATATATATATATATATATTAAGGGTTTTCTTAACTGATCCGCTCAACAAGCGAAAAACGTTTTGATACATTTACAAATTCATTTTTTAACAGAAAGTTATAAAATTGGAATACCTGACTATGAAAGCGATTTCGAATTGAACTTATTTTTCCATTTTATGATAATTAAATCACTTATCGAGTTATAAGCTATTTCGATGACGCAATCACCCGTTTTTCTCCTCCTTTTCGACCGGTTTTTCTGCTTTCGTCGGGAAATATGCTCAAAAGTGTCAACTTTGAAGGCTTGTTATGAAAAATCTATTGTGTTTTTTAAAAAACAAAATAATGAGTGCAATTAGACAGTTTCTGAATAAAAACACCTGCTAGTTTCATGCATTTCCGAACAAAAATAAATTAATGCATGTGTCACAAAGTTGTCCTTTTTGATTTAAGAACACCCTTAATGAATCATTTGCATTAAAGAAAGTACAGCTCATATTCAAAATATTAGAATAATTGAGAAAAAGTAATAAGAAAAAATTATTTGTCATTTATTTATTTTTTATACTAAGTAAATGCAATTAAATTTCTTATAAATTAAATCTGGAATGTTTAGATAAGATTTTAACATTTATAAAATATAAAATACAGCACAATAAATTAGGTATACAGCTTCCTTAAACACACCAGAATATTAGAATAAAATTTAGATTGGTTCAAAATATTAGAATATTCTATTTTACGCAACAATATTACCTTATGAATATGAAGTAAATGGTAGTTAATATTTTGTAGCATCCCCTTTAGCTTTCATAACAGCGTACAATCAATCTTGCATACTATATACAAGGTGTTTACAAACATTTCTATCAATATTAGCCCAAATAGACTTTATACGTGCCACTAACTCAGTTTTACTTGAAGGAGGATTTTCTTGAAGATTTTTCTTCACTATACACCATAAGTTTTCGATGGGATTAAGATCTGGTGAATTTGGTGGCCAAGGAAGTACCTTAATGTTGCGTTGGCGGAAACAATTCTTAGTTGACACCGAGGTATGCGGGGACGCTAAATCTTGTTGAAAGATGAAATCATCTTCAAATAAATCTTCTGATGATGGAATCATGTAATATTCTAAAATTTCTTGATATATCAGAGAGTTAACCTTTTCGTAGACGATGCATAACTTTCCAGGTCCTTCTGCACTCATATAACCCCAAACCATGACACTAGCAACAAATTTTACGGAACGTTTAAGGCATTCTTTATCAAATGCTTCTTGCTTCATTCTCCAAACTCGAATACCTTGATTACCATATGAAACACAAAACATAATTTCATCACTAAATAATACATTTTTCCAATCTTCATTGCTCCATAAGCGTCTTGATTTACACCAATTCAATCTTATACGCTTTTGTCTTGCAGTCATGAGAGGTTTTGTTTTCGGTACACGAGATTCAAATTTAAATTTATGGAGACGTCTTAATGTTGTCGATGTAGAAACTTCAACTCCTTCTTCTTTCCATTTTCGGTGCAAGAATCGCACACTTTTAAAACGGTTTTTCTTAACTATACGCTTCAGTTTCCTGTCATCTCTAACAGATGTTTTTGGTTTTCGGCCACCATTTCGGCGATTATTTTGAAATTTTCCAATTTTTTAATATTGTGAAAGTATTTTACTAACGCTCGATTGCGAACAATGTAAATAATTCGCTATAAAACATTGATTTTTACCGTGCCGATACAAATCAACCATACGAAGTTTAGTAGATTCAGGAATATCACTCACACGGCCCATTTTAAGACGAAAAAGAAACAAACTGCAAAAAAGAATACTGATTTTAAATAAAATAGTCTGAATTTAATCAATGATGCCATCAGTTAAGAATTGGTAATAATTAAAGGAGAATTAATGTGAAATATTCTAATATTTTGAACCACTTGAATAAATGTTCTAATATTTTGACTTTTCAAAATAAATTTTTTTTTGCAATTAATCTTTTTAAAAATGATATTAAATTTAAGATAACAAGTAAGTTTAATCAACAATAAGTTCTTAATAAAAATATCGTTTGCATATTTTCATTAAAAGACATTAAATTACCAAACGATATTTTCGATTTCTAAAAAAAAGGTAATTATTCTAATATTTTGAATATGAGCTGTATAATGTAACTAAGGTGCTTATTGCCCGGTCTAATATTAGTCAAACATTGCATACGTTTACAATGATTATGATCACGTACACTTTTTTTTTTTTTTTTTTTTTTTTTTCACATATCTTTAAAAATTTCAAAAGCAAGCAAATGTGTTTCTAAAATGTGTTCCTCAACAGAATTTACGAAAACTTTCATCTCAAAATAAATAAACGCAATTTAAAAAAATGTATTGCAAATTATAAAACATAATTTTTATTTGAAAAAGGTGGTACAAATCGGGATTAAATTCAAGTAGTTTAAAAAATAGTCACAGCTCTTGAAAGCATTAATGCACTGTTGTTCACAATTGAAAAAAATATGTATTAATATATTTTTTTAATGAACTATTCATTAAAATCATCTTATAGTTGAAATTTTAAAGTATTCGCAAATTCTTTCTGCAGAACTTTGTTCCAGATTAATAACGAGGAAATTATCATACATTTTATTTCACCTTATTTTTAGAATTAAAAAAGGTTATATGTATTTATAATTTAAAAGATTCATGGTGCACATAAATAATTTAAACTGTTCTTATTAAAACTGATGTTGTTTTTATTAGTAATCGAAGAATTATTAAATGTTATTATTATCTGGATTAGTAGTCTTAACTTTAGTATATTTGAATTGTGCTAAATAACCACATTTTCTTATCGCACAATATCTAGAATTTATGTATTTAGAGATAATTATACACTACCAAAAAAAGAAAGAAAAATGTTTGGCAAGACAATTTTTGTATTTAAAAAATAATTAAAAGAATCAAAGAAAATTGTTTTATATAAATAGGAGTCAAAATATACTGCCATCTTAGATTTTACAGTACACTTGATAGATAATGCTTTATTTTCATACATTCTTAAGCTATAGGATTCATTTTTGTCAGTTCCTCTGAAAGAGGAAAAATGTCCGTAAAATACAAAAATTGCACCCACGAAATTCGAAAATTCTTTTTAGAATGTAAAAATATAAAAATTTCCAAAATCTTAGCAAAAATGGTAAATTCACATCACCTTTAGCCCTATTACTTGTCAAAATATTCTTAAATTCACTATCTTCTGATACACACACAAAATCATTTCATCAAAGAAAATTAAAAAAAAATCTCTAACAATACGAAAATTGTACTGAAAATCAACATTCTTTTCTTTTTCTTTCTTTCTTTCTTTCTTTTTTTTTTTTTTTTTACAGAGCGTTGTAAATTGATAATAATATATTTTTCTGCTACTGATTTAAAAAAAGAAAAAAAATGACAGTAATAAAATGAACATCAACTGATTCCATTTTGTATTCATATCTTACCTTAATCAAATATTATTGCAAAAATAAATATGAATATGGGTTAATTTTCAAAAGTTACACGCATTATTCTGATTATTACATTATTCTGACACGTAAATAAAATCTGTCAGTCAGCAAATTTTCTTCTTTCATACATTATTTTAGCTGTTTGTGGGAGTATTTTACCTTCAAGCCATTACGTTTTGAAAATAATAATTTGAAAGGAAAAACATTTTGAGGGACTATTACGTATAAATAATTCTGACCCATTAATTCTGAAAATGTAAACAGCATATTACATTGAGAAAAAGGAAGTTTTGTTCACACCCAAAATTTTGCAATTTTTCATAACTCAATATACTATAATTGAAAGACCTTGAATTATGACTGCATTACGTTTTTAAAAATTTCAATCTTGTCCTTCAGTTTTTCTGAAAAGGAAGAAAACAGAATTTTGATAAACTGTGTAATTAATATATTTTCGGAAAATTATCACGAAAATGCAAATTTAATTTGTCTTTTTACATTTTTTAATAGTAATTGCATTCTTAATGCTTCCATTATTTAAAGGCTTGTAAAAAGTACAGTCGAATTTCCTCATAACGAAGTCCCAATTTAACAAAATTTTCCATCACTTAACGAAATTTTCTGCTGAACCTTGTCTTTCAGCACCATTAAGATGCAAATTAATATCCGTATTATGAAAAATATATTGTATATAACGAATGATAAAAAGTTTATTAAATCCAATAGATTTTTTTAAATCACCAGATTTTAAAAGATTCACCTTTTATATAAACATTTTAATAAAAATTTTATTTTACTTAAGAAAGGTGTTAAAATAATTTGTTTGCAATTATACCGTTTCTTTTCTTATTCCTAAGTTATGGTTAGAATTAATGAATAAATTCCTCGTGAGAGCTTGAAGGGGATGAACCATGTTGGAAATTCTTTTAGATCATGGTCTATTTTAATTTAATTTTTTACAATAGAGCTCGTGATTTTTGTTTTTTGTTGTTTATATCTCATTGTCGCGTGTCATTTGTATTGACCGCGAAATGTTTTGAAATTATTTTTTTTTTTTTAATTATGAATATGGATCTTATTAGACGGATCCGAAACATGTCAATGTCATTTATTTTTAATTATTATAACACTTTTCTTATGTAAAATAAAATTTTTATTAAAATGTATATAACGAAGTTCCTCCACTTTCGTGCGCAGTGTTGAATTCAGACACTTTTCTCCAGGAGAGACTTCTGTTGCTCCGGGGGGGGGGGGGGGACATGATAGAGTTTCCAGGAGGGAATGTCCTCAAAATTTCCGGGGGGGGGGGCACTGTTCGTGCGTGTACAGTGGCGTCAACTTATATGGACCTATGGGGCTTGAGCCCACCTAATAGTTTGATCTGACACGTACCCCCCATCCAATTATCATTCATTTACTTCGGTATTCATTTATTTTTTTATTTAATGACTGGGATAAAATTTGATTATTTATTAACATTCTTCTTCTTCTTCTTTTTTTTTTTTTTTTTTTTTTTTTTTTTTTAATTTATATCGTCAGTACATCAAATAGACTTACAGGAGCACTGAAAGCTCCTACAGAGAAAAAATAATTAAATTTCTCACCAAAACAAATTTCTTGCATATTTTCTAATCTGCTATACACTGTAAAAAAAAAAAAAAAAAAAAAAAAAAAAAAAAAAAAAAAAAAAAAAAGTGTCGATCTACTAAAAAAACTTTAGTACTCCTTGTAATTACTAAAAAAATTTTAGTAATCTTAGTCGGTTACAAGAAAATCTGTAAGAATTACTAGAAAAAAGTTAGCAACGAATAGAGTTAATAGTTTTATATTTTTAATAGCTATTACTAAAACTCATTTCGTGTGGCCTTGATAGCATAGTGGTTATAGTAACGGACTCCAGGCTGAAAGGTCCCGGGTTAGATACTGGCCACTGCCAAATACGCCCCGAATGTATGCAGTATAAGCACTCGTTAATAAAGGGATTATAAATATCCTGACGGAGCAGTAGCAATGTTTGGTGCTGCCATCTATTGCGGTTTTGCCGAAAATGTTCCGCTCCAGAAGTCTGGATGCAGCTCGAAGGAAGCTCCTGCCCTTCGAGCCCACGTAATGGTTATTATAACTAATTTTGGAGCTATTACTAAAATTTGCTTGGTGGCTCATACTAAAAATTTTTAAGTTAGATATACAAAAAATTCTTTTGTTCAGTTTACAAAAGAAATGCTTGTTTCGCTTGCAAAAAAAAGTTTGTAATGGTTACTAAAAAATTCTGTGGAATACAAATTTACTAAAAAAATTTTAGTAACCTCTTGAATTTTTTTTTTTTTACAGTGTAATTACTTGAATCTATAAATCACTTAGGTGACAAAAATGTGTGTTTTTCTCGGCATTTTTTTTTTTTTCTGTTTTTGCACTTTTTATAGTTAGCCATTTTTATATTATTTATCATATTCAATTTATAAGGTCGAACTTATGGGAATATAATTTAATAAAGTTACATGTTAAAATTAAAATATATGTATTTTTTTTTATTTTAAACAGAAAAAACTTGATTTGACTTATTTTTTTTTACCTCCGGCACATATGCACTAAGGAGGAAAAATTGTATGTATTACTAACTTACTATTTTATTCAAAAGATTTGAGCCCACCTAATATTTTTCAAAAATTGAAGTTACTGTACGTGTATAACATTTAAACGGAGAGCTTGCGATAGCGATAGATGCATGAATTTATTTCAGCGGATTGTATGAAAATGAAATTATTTATTTATTTAATCATTTCTATTTTTAACAAGTTGGAAATTGCACGTGAACGTAGCAAATGAGGTGCGTTCGTACGATAACGAAGTTTTAAAAATATGCAGATCTTGCTGATATAGTAGAGTGTACTTCGGATACAGTATAGTAGTCGAAATCTTTGTGTTTCTGTAAATATGCAGAAAGTAATTTTTATTACACCTCAGAAACGTATATCTTATTCATAATATGTGAAATAGTTGAATATAATTAAAACACGCCCCAAACAATGTTTCCCCGTATAACATTATGTAGTGGAATACTTTTGTGTGGCCCTGTAATTTAATAATAAAAATTCTTTGCATCACAGATTGTATAGAATGCATATTTTAGTATATATTTCATAGATTCATGCAAATTCTATTATGTTCGAATGAGTGTAACATCATAAAAATGCATTTGAATCTTTTTTCCCATTGACCGTAATGTAATGGAATATCTTTGATTGTCCCTGTAAATGATCTATGCATCCGACTTTCATAACATTTGAAATGACTCGACAAAATTACGCAATAATTATATGTTTTAAATTTCAAACGATTAAAATGCATTTGAAATTTTTTTTCCCCATTGACTGTAATGTAACGGAATCCTTTTGATTGTCCCTGTAAGTGATCTATGCATCCGATTTTCATAACATTTGAAATTACTCGACAAAATTACGCAATAATTATATGTTTTAAATTTCAAACGATTAAAATGCATTTGAAACTTTTTTCCCCATTGGCCGTAATGTAATAGAATTCTTTTGATTGTCCCTGTAATTGATCTATCCATCCGATTTTCATAAAATTTGAAATGACTCGACAAAATTATGTTATAATTATGCATTTTAAATTTCAAACGATTCGGTTGGGTAGTTTTTGCGTTGTTATATGCGGACGGACAGACAGACAGACAGACGGACAGACAGACGGACGGACTGAGCGACAACAATAGGTGCTACGTATTTACATAATTACGAACGCACCTAAAAATGATGCAATAAGAAAAAGATTACAGTATTACGAGAATGTTACAGAAAAAATCGTTCAGATGCTTACAAAAGTGCGAAAAATTTTACGAAGAATGTATTTTCTAGAAAAAACCTTTAAAAAGTACGGGAAAAAAGTGGAGAGCCAAACTTGAGTTTACTTTTATTTCTCTTTATTAAACAGAAACTGAAGCATGGCGAATTGTAATTTTTTAAAGACTCTATTCTAACTAAATTTTGCACATATGTCTTTGTTAAGGTAAAAAAAAAAAAAAAAAAAAAAAGTTATTGCCCAAATGAAATATATTTTTTCCATTATTTTCACTTTGTGTGTATTTTTCCTTTTATGAGTGCACATTTTATTACACAATTCTGTATTACTATAGAAATTTTGATGCTAACCAAGGATCTATTAACAACTAGCTTAAATTAATAAAATCTGAGATGTTTTGCACCCATAGTTTATGAAATTTCGCTTTAAATTTTGTTAATTATTAAAATTACTGAGAGCAAAATTGTTTTAAACCTGTATACCTCCCGCGATTTTTTTTTTTTTTTTTTTTTTTTTTTATTGTAATCAAAATTTAACCTTGTGATTAATATGTACGATTAACAGGAGCGTAAATAAATATAATTCTATGAGGTTATCTTGTGAATTCCTTAACTTGTGACAGCTAGCTATGCGTCTTCAGCTTCCACAAACATGCATATCCAGTGTTATCACGTGCAAATTCTGTTATTAATGACCCATATCCCATTTCTGAGCCTCTCCTTCTGGGCTATCTACCATGCCAAATCCTCAGTTGTCAGCTACGCATTTTTTTTTTTTTTTTTTTTTTTTTTTTTTTTTTTTTTTTTTAATTTACTCCTAACTTCGCCAATTCATTTTACTGCAATGAAACTAGCCAAAGGTCTATTAACGACCGGCTTAAATTCATAAATTTTGGGATGCCTTGCGTCCATAAAAAATGAAAACTACCAAGTCAAAGCAGTTGCTGTTTACGGGACCACCCGGGCGGTGAATATAGGAGGCGGTTTCTTTATCCTAATTTTCTTATTTGTAAAAATTTATTGCTTTCCTTTCACTTAATAATTGGCTAAGCTTGCTTGTTTACTAATGAGCTTATTTATTGGCATTATTTTTTTTCGTTAAAAAGGGGAATTTTTGGTTCAGAATAGATATAAATTCTTTGCGGGGAAGAGGGGAGGGGAGGTGTTGCTTATATTACCTATATTATAAAGGCCAAACGTATCTGTGCGTAATGCATACGTCATTTTGCGAATGACAACACTTTCCCATGCAATTTCGGTTTTGCAATTTTCGCTACTGCAAATATAATACTTCTAAACATGGCAAATTTACATTTTTTACACCGTGTTATAGAGAAAAAAAAAATTACTTTTAATGCAGTTTGTTTCAAAGCTGTATCTCAATTTATTTTTGAGATATTATTTTTTTTTTAAGTTTTTAGTACCAATTTTGTAGTAGTGGCAACAGAATCACTCTATTTTCGCCTGAAATTGAAAGAAAAAATAAATAAATAGAAATTAAAATGCGTATACTTTGTCAAATATATCGTCTGTGATCGTGTCAATATGGAATATACATCTTTTTTTTTTCATTCGCATTTATATTAAACATAAGAGCCTCAATTTATAACTTCATCATAATAACTTATCTTTATTATAATTTACTGATTACGTATGCAATATAAAGTTTAATTTTAATAATTTGGACAACTGGTTTTTTTTTTATAGAAATAGCATTTTGTTAATTTTATCTTAAAATAATATTTGTTTGAAAGTTAGACTGATCAATATAAGATGCATTTTTTAACTCTAACTAATTTTGTAGATTTATTATAAAAGAATGAAACAGTTCCTTCTGAAACATTTTCTTTCGTCGAATTTCGACGGGTTCCACCTCGTTGCTATAACTAAACTAGGTCATAAATTTGAGACTATGTGCGAAAAATCAATGAAAAACAATATTTAATTACGGAAGAAGTAATGAAAATAATAATCAAATACATTAATAAAAATAGATTTTTTGTTTTATTTTATTTATTTATTTATTTTTAATTAAAAAAAGGACTTTGTTAGAATAAAATTTTTAACTTGGTTTGAAATGTTTTACTACAGGCTAACATTTATTATTTATATTTAATTATAATTAATTTTGTTGTTGTTTGTTACCTATGCAGGTAAATTCCCACACTTGCACTGTGTAAAAGTGTGTGAAAAAAGATATATACTTGTACGTGAGTATTAACCATTGTGCGTACGGGTACCGTTAGTTTTCCCGGTTTTCCAGGTCAAATACTAGTATTTGTTTAATTAAAAAAAAAAAAAAAATCTATTTTAAACTTAGAAATTTTCGCCTTTTTTAAAGAAAAATTTTCTATAAAAAAATACTACCGAACAATATCCTGGTCTTGAAATTCCAGGATCCTTACAAACCCTGGTTTTAATTACAACGATGTCTTAAACTTGTAATTTGCTTAATGTAACGAATAAACATTATGCAACACATACTTTCACATGCGTACTCGCTTATGCTTATATACAAATGTAAAAAGAATAGATATATAATATATATATAGATATAGATATTGTCTACAAGAACACTGAGTTTAAAGAAGTGCAAAGTTATGTGTACCTAGGACAGGAAATATCATCGGATAATAGTATCTTGAATGAAATCAATAGAAGAATAAGAAATGGGTGGAGTGCTTTCGGGAAGAACAGTATTATTCTGAAGAGTAATATGCCTCTTTGTTTGAAAAGAAAAGTTTTTAATCAATGTATTTTACCTGCATTAACCTACGGAGCAGAAACATGGACACTAACAAAACGGATGATACAAAGATTACAAACAACACAGAGAAGCATGGAAAGATGCATGCTAGGCATAACTAGAAGAGACAGAAAGAGGATAACCTGGATAAGAAACCAAACAAAAGTTTTTGACATCTTTGAAAGAATCAAGCAGCTAAAATGGAAATGGGCTGGGCACATTGCAAGAAGACAAGACAATAGATGGAACACAAATGTACTACAGTGGTATCTCAGAGATGTAAAATGACCAAGAAGACGACCACAAGTAAGATGGAGTGACGAAATTAGAAAAGTGGCTGGTGTAAATTGGATGACGAAAGCACTAGACAGAAAACATTGGAAAAATCTGGGGGAGACCTACATCCAGCAGGGATCGAAAACAGTTGATGATATATATACCATATATCCCCAAAGTTTATACATGTATTGGCTGTTAATATTGGTTACTTTATTTTATCATTCTTTTTAATAGCTTATAAATAAAATCAACCTTTCGCATGATTAATGTTTGCAAACTTCATTATTTTAGACTTTCATTTTCAACAAATTTTAAAAGTTTTTTCTGTCAAATTATTGCTGATATTTGAATGTTTGAATATATATCTAATATTAAATTAGTAAATTTGAGATACTTTTTATCTACAAATAAATATATATCAAATCTAAGAAGGTCAGTTGGACCTAGATTCAGCCAGTTGGTGAGAAGGTGGCGATTTTTTTTTTACTTCCTTTTTCTTTTTTTCTTTTTTTAAAGACATTATTAATTTTTTTTTTCATTATTACTTCTTTAATCTTGATTGTTAATTGATCTCTAATATTTTATTCTGTTAAAATTTCAATTTTAACACTTTCTATCGTGCTTGAAAAGTATTTATAAAATCCGTTTGTCTTTCCATCTGACCGTCTTTCTGCCGTCTGTACGGGCTCTAACTTGAGTAAATATAGTTAGATGGTCCTAAAATTGGCATACGTGATTAGGATATGATTGGTGTTTAAAATGGTTACGGTTTGTCTACATAGACGCTCAAAAGAATTCCGATACATTGTGGTCTATAAGGGAAAATAGTTTGCGATGCATTTTAATAATATTACATTATTTTGAATATATTGAAATTTATGCATATCTCTAAGGTGTACTACAAGCAGGGTTTGCGGAGTCGGTGGAAAAAATGGCCGACTCCTGGCTAGCTAATATATTAGTGTTGTTGTTGGTAAAAATTATGAGGGAACGAAAGAAAAATAAGGCAAAAATATCACTATTAATCCAATTCTTAGAGCTTTAGAAAAAAAAGAAAAAAATATTTTTTGTTTTACAAATTCTTTAATTCCTCGTCCCACTAGCCTGAAAAATCAAATTATCTAAATCTAAAAGAGAAAACAAAACGGAAACTTTATTATTTCGGATTCGTGGACTCTAAATAGGGGAAATCTGTACAATTTTGATATTAATTAGTGTTCTTCAGAGCAAAAAAATTTCGATGGAAGGAAAAAAGACTAGTCAGATGTGTTAATTTCCAAACTTTCTTCTGTATCATACATGTTAATACGTCTTGAAAAATGCAGCATAACAGCGCCACCGCTTAGGTTATTTACGCCAAAATCTAGTCAACAATTTATATCAACTTCTAACTGAATTTCAATTTTGATGAAAATCAGTGCATTAATTTCTGAGCTTAAAATTCTGCATAACAGCACTACCTGTTGGGTTATGTACATCAAAAACGAATCCAGGATCAATTTCTATCAGATACTAACTGAATCTAAAGTTTGATTAAAATCCATGCATTAGTGTTTGAACCACAGCAATTGTAAAATCGTGAAAAATGCAGCATAGCAGCGTCACCTGTCGGGCGATTTAAACTTAACACAAAACTACACTAATCTAGATTAGGAACTAATCAAGTATAAAGTTTGAGGAAAATTCGAGCATTTGTTTTTTATACAGTGCTATTGCAATAATGATGAACAACGCAGCATAGCAGCGCCACTTGTTCAGCAATTTGCACGAAAAAGTTTACAACACCTAATTATATCAAGAACTAACTGAATTAGAAGTTTGATAAAAATCCGTGCTTTAATTCTTAAGATATAGCTTCTGTGGAAATTGTGAATAATGCAGCATAGCCACGCCACCTGTCGGGCGATTTAAACTTAACACAAAACTACACTAATCTAGATTAGGAACTAATCAAGTATAAAGTTGGATGAAAATTCGAGCATTTGTTTTTTATACAGTGCTATTGCAATAATCATGAACAACGCAGCATAGCAGCGCCACTTGTACAGCAATTTGCACGAAAAAGTTTACAACACCTAATTATATCAAGAACTAACTGAATTAGAAGTTTGATAAAAATCCGTGCTTTAATTCTTAAGATATAGCTTCTGTGGAAATTGTGAATAATGCAGCATAGCCACGCCACCTGTCGAGTGATGTACACCAAAAATTAATCAGCTCCATTTTCTATCAGGGTCTAACAGAATTTAAAGTTTTGTGAAGTTCCACTCATTAGTTCTTGAGGTAAAGCGCTCCAAAATTTTTGTCTCATACGGACTCACGAAGTGACAGAATGACAGATTCATTGTCAGACAAAACTATCAAATCATGTTCCGACTCCGCAGCCCTGATTACAAGACGCTTATTGTTGAGTAGAGAGCAGTAATTTATTGTTCATTTACAGATATACGCAAATGAATTTGACTACAGAAGAAAATGAGCAATAATTGAACTATCAAAACCTACGAACAATAATTGCCGAAAGTGCGCTTTCAGTTATGATACCATCTTTTAACCCTTCACCACACGATTTTTTTTTCTATTTTTATGTAAAAACATCAATTGAAATGGATATATCAATATAATAATGGGAATTTTTAAAAAAAATCAAATTTACAGTTAAAATTTGATATTTTATGACGTGTGAGTTATGTACTAAATTGGAATTTTAAATATTTTATTTTTATAGTTTGCAATTAAATGGGCTTAAATTAATTAATGTTATATACTTAAAACGAAAGAGCTGATTTGGCTTCTCATGAAAGAGCTGTATTTTTTTCAATCATAAAAGAGTTGTTTTTCAAACGATTAAATCTTCTTGCTCTAAATTGGTTATTTAAATAGCTCAACTTCATTTAAATTGGTTAAAACTCGAGTTATTTCAACTCTTTTTTTGAGAAGCTGCCTTTCAACATTGAGATGTGTGGATTTCTGCTCAACTTGAGCTATTTTGTGGCTGACTTTTTAAGAGAGTATATGGTTAAAACTCTGCGACTTTCTTTATATTAATATTATTCAGTATCTAGTAAAAATAATAAAAATAAATTTTGCCTTAATAGCTTGATCGATTTTTATTATTATTTTTTTTTTCCTATGAACAAATAAGAATTAATTTTTTGTCAAATGCAGCCATCTGACATGGATAAATTAAGTGTTATTCTGTTCTTTGGACTGTTCTTGATCAGTTACAGTGACTCTAATGGCCAAATTCATGGCAAATAAAGAGAATTATAGTGGTTGGTTTTAGGCACGTGTCATTTTAGCACACCGTGCAGTGAAGGATTAAATTTAACTGTTTTTAATAATTTACTTGGTGTGTATAAATTGGACAGATCCCTGAAAAAAATGAAATATTAAAAAATGAGTACATCCATGTATTCATTTTGAATTGAGGGTAAAAAAAAATTATCACATTGCTTTCTCAATTTTGAAACATCACATGTTATCAAATCAGGGATGAGATTCTTCCGCGGATCCGCGGTTTTCAGCTTTTTTATTATTTTCAAATTTTCTGATTTACCAAAAAATACAAAACGCATAATTTCGCCAAAAAATCGCGAAAAAACGGCAAATTTCCTTAAAAGATCGCCAAAAAACGACTAATTTCCGGCCAATTTTGTCAAAAGATTCGCGAAAGGATGGTTAATTTCGTCACAAAACACCGGAAAAACGGCAGATTTTGTAAAAATCGCGATAAAACGACAATTTTTGTCCAAAAATCGCGATAAAACGGCGAATTTCGCCAAATGTTTTGCGAAAAATCACAACTTTTGTCAAAAAAAATCAGTATAAATCGGTAGATATCGTCAAATGATCGCAATAAACCGGTTGATTTCGTCAAACAATCGCGAAAAAACAGCAGATTTCGTCAAACGATCGCGAAAAAACGGTAGATTTCGTAAAAATATTCGCAAAAAATGGCAAATTAAAAAAAAAAAAAAAAAAAAAAACTTTAAATTTTGCAAAAGATTCCAACAAATGACAGATTTCATGAAGAGATAGTGATAAAACTAAAAATTTCATCAAAGGGACTCGGAAAAAAAAAACTAACCCAAAAATAAATTTTCAAAATTATTTTTTTGCCACTCCAAATACAGACTTTCCTGCTCCAAAATCCATTTTTGACACCTCTAAATCTTTCTGAATGAATGTGACTTCTGAAAGCACCTATTCATTGAATAAAAAATACCCTTATATTCAACAAAAGTATCCTTTTTTTTTTCAAAAAAAATGTTTTTTTCAATAAATCTGTCTTGCCCTTTTAAAAAAGAAATGCAAACAATAGTGATGCAAGTTATCTTCTACACTCAATAAGCATTAATTTATAATTAAATTTAAAATTAAATGCCCTTTTTTTTTTTTTAAATAAATAATATTTTTCTCAATAGTTTTAAAAAATAATATTGATTTTAATTATTCATTAATTATTGTTAAAACAAAAATTATTGCATTTCAGTCTTCTTTTCCAAATGAACAAGTTCAATTTTTGCATCTGAAAATGACTTATCAGTGAGGACCCACTTTTGTAAAAAAAAAAAAGACCCAGAATTCTGGGTCCTGGAGACCCAGGATTTTTAAAGTCCAGCGACATCACTAGATATCTTTAATGTGTAATATCCAAGAAAAAAGCAGGAGAAAGAAATTTACCTTGTGCAAGAGCAAAGCTAAAAAACAAAGAAAATTTCTATTTTCTTTTCCCTAATACTTAACCAAAAGTGTCTTACTGTTACAAAATTTCAATAAAAAAAATATTCATGCCAATAAATTAATGTACTGTATCTTGATAAACTAAATTTTCATTAGAGTAAGTATAAATAATTTCTGCAATTCACGTTAATAATTTCCTTTTAATTTAATTTACCAAAAGCTAAATTGTATGTTATATATTAATACAATTATATTTGTTGCGATTGTCATTCCTGTCATTGCTCAAAAGTCGTTCGCGCAGTTTTCAGCTTTTTTGCTTTTTGGGCAATCTCATCCCTGTCAAATACAAAATAACGATAATTTTGTACCCTGTAATGCTTTATTTCATTCATAGTGGCATAAAAGAGGCTTATTAATGTAAACATTAAATTATACACATACACAGTATTTTGAAATAATTTAAAAGTGCTTGTAAATAATGCTGTTGCCATAAAAATATTCGATTTGGGTATTTTGCTAATATTTTTTGCAATTTTTCTTATTAAATAATCAAATAAACTTTTACTGTTAATAATTTTGAGCAAGAAATAAATGTCAGCATGTTTTTTGCTTTAATTTATAAGTTGAAGGGGTAGTTCATAGCAATTTACATTTAAACACAACCATGGAATCAAAAATACGTGTTTCTCAGTTTTGAATGCACTTGGATCGGAGCTATTTTGAGTATGTAAAATACTTAAATTGAGTATTTTATACTCAATTTTGAGAACCCATTTTTTTTTTTTTTTTTTTTTTTTTTGGGATCATATACAGGGCTGCACAAAAGTTCTCAAATATATATCCATTTTTCTATGGAAACTGCTATTTTTTTTAATAATTTGTGTATGAAAATAATTTTTCCTTTTAAAAACGACATTCAAACTTAATAAATTAAATTTTATCTTTATCAGAATTGACGAATAATAATGAACATACACGTATGATCTGGCTGCATTAGATAAGGGTGAACAATATGAATGTAATGATGACAGTGATAAAGAAGATTCCCCTTTAAAACTGTCAAATCCTTCAAAAATAAATAAATAAAAATAAAACTACATTCAATCTGATTAAATTGCATCTCTGTTGTTCAGAGAATTTTCACGGATTATGTTTCTCGATAACAATACAAATAAGTTTGAAAACGATTATTGTTGTTGCATCTCTGATATGGTTACTGGTGATGAATTCAAATAGCAATTTCCATTAATCTGATTGGTGACAGTGATGAAAAGGATTCCACTTGATCACCGTCAAGTGCACTTTTAAAAAGTGTTTTCAAAACCGAATACGTTAAATTTCACATGGAATGCTTAAAAGTTATTATTGAATACCTATTTCACTATAACTTTGTAAATAAATTGGAAACAGTTGTTGCAGCTAAGCATTTTGAATGTGAGTGCATTGAGAAAAAACTGGGTGGTGCTGGTGATAATGACAGTGATGAAAGGGTTTTAATTAAGGGTGTTCTTAACTGCTCCGCTCAACAAGCCAAAAACGTTTTGACACATTTACAAATTCATTTTTTAACAGAAAGATATGAAATTGGAATGCCTGACTATGGAAGCGATTTCGAATCGCACCTATTTTTCCATTTTATGATCAATAAATTACCTATCCAGTTCTAAGCTATTTCGATCAGGAGATCACCCGTTTTTCTCCTGCTTTTAAACCGGTTTTTCTGTTTTCGTCGAGAAATGTGCTCAAAAGTGTCAACTTTGAGGACTTGTTATGAAAAATCTATTGCGTTTAAAAAAAAAAACTGAACATTGAGTGCAATGAGGCAGTTTCTGAATAATAACACTTTCTATTTTCATGCATTTCCGAACAAAAATAAATTAAAGCATGTGTCACAAAGTTGTCCTTTTTGATTTAAGAACACCCTTAACTGCAATCAGAAATAACTTTCAATGGATCTAAGACCTCTTAAAATTGGGGAAAAAAGGCGATCATTTTTAACATTTATATCTAAAAATGTATATGATTTATAAACATAACTTGGGATAAAAGATATAAGTACGTTCTTTTGTTTTGTGTACTTAAAAAATTGAAGGATGCAAAATTAGTTCTAGGGAGCTCCAAACTGTGAGACATTTTTCAAGCAGAAAATTGGTATAGCAGCTTCAAGCAGGACTAAAAAATAAATTTTGTAATTAGAATATTTTTAGTGCATAATTATACTTCAGGCTATATTAATGACCCTGAACTTAAATGAATTTGTATTTAATATATTTTTATATTTTTATCACAAAGATGTATTAAACTAACGCAAAATTTTGAAAATTACCATAGTATAATCTTCTAAAAAATATTTTTCTGAACAATAAAAGTGAAATTTTAGGTTTAGTTTAAGACTAACATAATATATGTGTTTTAAAAAGTTTATGAAAAAATATTTAGAAGTTTTTGAGATATCTTGTGCGTTATATCAATAAACGCCACTTGGAGAAAAAGGAATTCAAATTCAAAAACCCCACAACAGCTATTCGGCGGATATGATTTTAAAAGACGTACTTTTATTCTAATGGATTTTCAAAGAAACAAGTATACCAAAACGTTCATAAAAATAGGAGTTTAACATCTAAAAAAATAAAATTTCGAAAATTCTGATATTTCAAGGGTCCAGAGAACCCTTAAAGAAACTCTTTGGCCTTTTAAAAATGCCTATATTTTATATTAAGCCTCTGACGAGATTTAAAATGCATATTTGACTGATACTTATTCGTCTTTTTTTAGATCAACAACAGGACAACCTATCTTATATATCCAAACCTTTTTGTCTAAAACAAACAAATACATAAATAAATGAAATAATTAAATTAATTACAGTGTTTGAATTGAGAATGGAGTTAACTGTTTTTAATAAATAAATATATATGCTTCAAATAACTTAACGAAATTTTTAAATAACGGAATATAATTGCTAAATAAGAGAATTTTTTTTAAACTACATTCAAGCAGGTTACGTAATTTTTACCACGCTTTTATTAACTTCACCTGTATGTTTGCGAGTTTGTAACTCTCCTTATTTTATGTATGTTACTCCGAAACCATGCAACCGATTAACTTGGTTTTGGTGTTAAATGAAAGACGATGTTCTCGAATTGGTACCACTTCAGTTTCATCGAAATTGGTTCAGTACTTTTTTAGTAATTAGGCAAAAACTAATAAAATTAATGATTTTTCGCCAATTAAAAGTGTTGAATACGTTCACTGAATGGAGTGTAGACAGCATGGCCGAGCGGTCTAAGGCGCCGGATTGAAGCTCTGTTTTTCGAAAGAGATTGTGGGTTTGAACTCCACTCCTGATATTATTTACATCTGTGTAAAATTAAAAAAAAAAATTCCGTATTACAATTTTTATTTTTGACCGGCTTCAGAAAAGGAAGAGAAAGTTATCAATTCGACGCGTATGTATTTTTTTTTCTATGTATGTTCACCAATTACTCTGGAACTATCCAACCGATTAATTTGGTTTTTGTATTAAATATAAATATAGTTTTAAAAAAAATTAAAAACCACGCTTTTAAAGTAATCAAACTAAAAAGTGAAAAATAAATATAGTTTAAAAAAACTAAAAAACACGCTTTTTAAGTATATCGAATTAAAAAGTGAAAAATAATTCGTACTATAAGCTGAAAACGAAAATAGATGAAAAATACTATATTACTATAAAATCATTGTTATTATAGAAATCAATTAATAAGCAATAAATAAAATTATCGTGGAAAAAAAGCGTGGGGTGCTTCTTAAGAACTGATAGATGGAGCACCCCACGCTTTTTTTTCCAGGATAATTTTATTTATTGCTTATTAATTGATTTCTATAATAACAATGATTTTATAGTAATATAGTATTCTTCATCTATTTTCGTTTTCAGCTTATAGTACGAATTATTTTTCACTTTTTAGTTTGATATACTTAAAAAGCGTGTTTTTTAGTTTTTTTAAACTATATTTATTACATAAAATAGTTGTAAGGTTTAAGCAAAAGCATTTTTTTTAATTTTAATTCAATCCCATTAACTTACATTTTTATTATTTAGAGGACTTTTATGGAATAGGTTCCCTTATTCTCTTCGGTCCCAGAGTCCCCAATCGTAGACCTCTCTTCTTTTACTTATAAAAACTAAAATGTCTGATTGTTTTATATTTTTACATAACTTTTTAATAGCTGAATGTTTTTGTGTGTTGAAAATAGACCAAAAAATGCTTGCATTTGCGCTGAATCCCTCGTAAAATAAATGTTATTTTCAATAAGTAATAATTCGTACTATAAGCTGAAAACGAAAATAGATGAAAAATACTATATCACTATAAAATCATTGTTATTATAGAAATCAATTAATAAGCAATAAATAAAACTATCGTGGAAAAAAAACGTGGGGTGCTCCATCTATCAGTTCTTAAGAAGCACCCCACGCTTTTTTTCCGCGATAAGTTTATTTATTGCTTATTGTTTTTTATAATAACAATGATTTTATAGTAATATAGTATTTTTCATCTATTTTCGTTTTCAGCTTATAGTACGAATTATTTTTCACTTTTTAGTTTGATATACTTAAAAAGCGTGTTTTTTAGTTTTTTAAACTATATTTATTTTTCACTGTTTAGTTTGATTACTTTAAAAGAGTGGTTTTTAGTTTTTTTTAAACTATATTTATATTTAATACAAAAACCAAATTAATCGGTTGGATAGTTTCAGAGTAATTGGTGAACATACATAGAAAAAAAAAAAATACATACGCGTCGAATTGATAACTTCCTCTTCCTTTTCTGAAGCCAGTTAAAAATAAAAATTGTAATACGGATTTTTTTTTTTTTTTTTTTTTATTTCACATAGATGTAAATAATGCCAGGAGTGGGATTCGAACCCACAATCTCTTTCGAAAAACAGTTTCAATCCAGCGCCTTAGACCGTTCGGCCATGTTGTCTACACTCCATTCAGTGAACGTATTCAACACTTTTAATTAGCGAAAAATCACTAATTTTATTAGATTTTGCCTAATAACTAAAAAAGTACTGAACCAATTGCGATGAAACTGAAGTGATACCAATTCGAGAGCATCGTCTTTCATTTAACACCAAACCAAGTTAATCGGTTGCATGGTTTCGGAGTAATCGGTGAACATACATAAAATAAGGAGATTTGCAAACTCACAAACTCACAAACATACAGGTGAAGTTAATAAAAGCGTGGTAAAAACCAACGTTTAACACACAGTAAATAAAAACATGCTACAGACGTGTACGTTTCACGAGCACCAGGGCTCGCTTCCTCAGTGTACAAAAGGTAAAAATGTTTAAAAACAGAACCCCCCCCCCCCGCAACTGACAGCAAGTCAGACACCCAAATAACCGCAAACATAGTACCAAAATACCAACAAGCCTCAGCAACCAATAAGATTAAACCGGAAATGAGGTGTTATGACATAATAAATCTAACCAGAAAGTTGAGATGTACGGTACACTTGAAAGATCATTAATCAAGGAGTTTTTTACTTTATGTATATGGAGTGCTTCAAAAAAGTCTAAGTCTAGCGGAGTAGTGCATTTTTGGATAATAGTAGCTGAGGTAAAATTAAAATTATGGCCCTCCTCCCAACGATGGGAAGCAGTAGAGGAATTCTTTAACTCTTTTCTTTTAAAATAACCTATATGTTCGGCTACTCTTTTTCTGAGTTTGCGTTTTGTTTGTCCAATATAGGACAAAACCACACTGACATTGTATATTTTAAATACCGCAATGATCCAGAGGAGAAATTTGATCTTTTAATTGAGAAAAGGTTAATTTATTGACTGGTTTAAATACTACTTTGAAATCATAATGTTTCAAAATATATTGCAACTTTAAAGCTAATGCTTTGGTGAAACGGTAAAATAATCAGACTAGAATAAGAAACTGGTGTAGCAGAAGAATCAGGATCATCGAGATGTTTATTAAAACTATGAGAAATTGATTTATTGATATATGATAAACTGAAGCCACGATCTGTAGCAACTGATCTAATGTAATTTAACTCATCACTAAGAGAACTGTTATCTGAACAAATTAAGTGAGCTCTATTAATTAAATAAAGAAAAGCAGAGGCTTTTTGAGAAGGGGGTGATATGAATTAAAATGGGGGGGAGTGTGACAGCAAAGGGTTTACGGTAAACACGGGTATCAAATGAGGTTAATTGACGAGTGACTAAAACGTCAAGAAATGGCAATTTATTATCGTTTTCGACTTCATAAGTGAATTGAATGACTGAATCTATTTGATTTAAAATAGTCAAAATATTATCAACAGGAGAAACAGATGGGTCGATGAGTGCAAAAGAATCATCAACGTATCTGCAATAAAATGGTTTAATCTCATGTTTCCCATTTTATTGCAGATATGGGATTTTATTGCAGAATATAATTTTATTGCAGTGGTTTGTCCTATATTGGACAAACAAAACGCAAACTCAGAAAAAGAGTTGCCGAACATATAGGTTATGTTAAAAGAAAAGAGTTGAAGAATTCCTCTATTGCTTCTCATTGTTGGGAGGCGGGCCATAATTTTAATTTTACCTCAGCTACTATTATCCAAAAATGCACTACTTCGCTAGACTTGGACAAAATTTGAAGCACTCCATATACATAAAGTAAAAAACTCCTTGGTTAATGATCTTTCAAGTGTACCGTACATCTCAACTTTCTGGTTAGATTTATTATGTCATAACACCTCATTTCCGGTTTAATCTTATTGGTTGCTGAGGCTTGTTGGTATTTTGGTACTATGTTTGCGGTCATTTGGGTGCCTGACTTGCTGTCAGTTGGGGAGTTTTCTGTTTTTAAGCATTTTTACCTTTTGTACACTGAGGAAGCGAGCCCTGGTGCTCGTGAAACGTATACATCTGTAGCATGTTTTTATTTATTGTGTGTTAAACGTTGGTTTTTATTTATTGTAATCTTCCACACAAGGTTTTAGCTATTAAATGTTATTTTCATCTGAGTTTGCAAACTGCCTAAAAAGTCCTAAAGACAATGTAACCAAGGGATTTTTTTTTTTCGTCCAATCATCTTTAAGGGTGTTCTTAAATCAAAAAGGGCCACTTTGTGACGCATGCTTTAATTTATTTTTGTTCGGAAATGCATGAAAATAGCAGGTGTTATTATTCAGAAACTGCCTAATTGCACTCAATGTTCAATTTTTTTTCTTTTTTTCTTTTCTTTTCTTTTTTTTTTAACACAATAGATTTTTTATAACAAGCCTTCAAATTTGACACTTTTGAGCACATTTCCCGACGAAAGCGGAGAAACCGGTCGAAAAGCAGGAGAAAAACGGATGATCAACTTATCGAAGTAGCTTAGAATTGGATAGGTAATTTAATTATCATAAAATGGAAAAATAAGTTCGATTCGAATTTGTAAATGTGTCAAAACGTTTTGCGCTTGTTGAGCGGTGCAGTTAAGAACACCCTTAAAAGAATAAGGTTTTCAAAACCAAACATATTAAATGGCCTCTGCAATGCTTAGAAGATTTTATTGAATGTAATCTTCCATATAACTGTGCACATAAAATTAAAAAAAGATGTTGCACGCCTGATGTTGTTATTGTGTGTAAGTTCAGAAAGAACTAGGTGGTGATGGTAATGATGATGACAATGATGTGAAGAGCTGTACTCTACGTCAATCAAATCTAACTTCTAAAGAAGCTATTCAGCTTTTTTAAAAGACCATATTTTATATGAAGCCTTTGACGAAATTTTATATAGGTTAATTCATTTCTAGTATCATCTTTTAGATCAAAAACAGGTGCGCGTATCTTATCATTTAAATACATATTGTGAACAGATGAATGGATGAACAAAATTAAATAATTGATGACCCGGTTTGCATTTGAGAATTTGATTAAAACATTTTTATGAAATAACTATGTATGTTTTAGTACTTTTACGTACGTTCATTTATTCAACAGAAGAAAAATTGTAACCTACATTAAAAAAGGTTACGTAACTTAATAAAAAAATTAATGCTTAAGCAAAAAATAAAATCAAATATAAATAAATAAAATAAGCGGTATTCAATCTCAGTAAATTGCATCCATATTGTTTTGAAGATTTTTATGGCATCTGTTTCCTCATAACTATAAAAATAAGCTAAGACACAATACTAGTTGTTGCAGCTATATTATATAGTTACTATGGGTGAACTGAAATTGCACTAGGCAGTTATGAGGATGATGATAGTGATGAAAATGATTCCACTTTATCATCGTCAAATGCGCTTTCAAAAGAAAGATTTCAAAACCAAACATGTTAAATTGCATGTACAGTGCTTAAAAGGATCTTTATTGAATGTAAATTTCAGTATGACCTTGTAAATAAACTGGAAAACAGCTGTTACACGGCTGAAATTGTTAGTTCAGGAAGAACCCGGTGGTGATGAATGAGATGGCAGTTATGAAAGAGTTTCTAATTTACTGTGATCAAACATAACTTTTAAAGAAGCTGGTGAACTTTTTTTTTAAACGCTTTATATGAAATCTCTGGGTTATAATTTAAATAACTTGATTCATCGCTGTTTATACCTTTTAATGCAAAATAGTTGTGCATATCTTATCTTTCAAATACGTTTTTGTATTTATAAAGACAAATTATAATTTAAAGACATTTATAAAGATAAAATGACAAGGTGAAATGAACTGCGCTCGTAACGCTTAATAATTATTATTTATTTATTCATCTATGTATGTTTGAAGAAAAGGAGGCTATTCCCCCTATAAGCTACGCTCGCCAAGCCCTGTTCAGACACTTCAGATTCTAAAAGCACGCTAATTTAATAGGTTTTAAAACGATTGAATTACAATTTAAAAGAACAGTGGTGATCTCCATATAAACGGATTTCCATTCATTTTCCTTTTGTTGCAGATTTTTAAGGCCAAATCAGCGGCTGTTAAGAGGGACAATGGCTGTTTTCATCTTTAATAAAAAAGAAAAAATAGATAAAAATTTTAAAATAAGCTAATGTAAAATGAATTAAGTGAACAGAGACTTTGTCTCTTGGTATTTTTCAAAAACACTATGAGAAAGTCCTTTTAAAAAACATTTGAAATGTGTTCTTTTAAATCTGGCGTGGTTTTCGCCAAATTTTTTAACATTCACATGAAAATACTTTAGTTGCTAGGAAGAAAATATTATTTGCTTGGCTTTTCGATCGGCAACAATAGTTGAAAAGCTTATTTCAAAATAGGAAAAAAATCTCTCGCGCTCATATATTTTTTTAATTTAGACTGTTTTCCATAATTATCGTTCGGTCATTTCAAATATGATATAATTTCTCCTTCTTTTTGCTTTTCACATATGCTGAAGAATTTGCGATCTTAAAGTTTTATTTCTCTTTGCAATTAAGGGTGTTCTTAACTGCTCCGCTCAACAAGCGAAAAACGTTTTGACACATTTAAAAATTTATTTTTTAACAGAAAGATATGAAATTGGAATGCCTGACTATGGAAGCGATTTCGAATCGAACCTATTTTTCCATTTTATGATAAATAAATTACCTATCCCGTTCTAAGCTATTTCGAGCAGGAGATCACCCAGATTGAGTGCCATTAGGAAGTTTATGAATAATAACGCCTGCTATTTTCATGCATTTCCGAACAAAAATAAATTAAAGCATGTGTCACAAATTTGCCCTTTTTGATTTAAGAACACCCTTAAGGGTGCTCTCAACTGCTCCGCTCAACAAGCGCAAACCTTTTTGACACACTTACAAACTCATATTTTAAGGGAAAGATATAAAATTGGAGTGTTTGACTATAGCAATTTCAAATCGAACTTAGTTTTCCATTTTATGATAATTAAATTACGTATCCAGTTGTAAGCTATTTCGATCACGTGAGCACCCGTGTTTCTCCGGTTTTTCTGCTTTCGTCGAGAAATGTGTTCAAAAACATCAATTTTGAAGGCTTGTTATGAAAGATCTATTGCGTTTAAAAAAAAAAAAATAGAAAATTGAGTGCAATTAGACAGTTTCTGAATAACAACACCTGCTTTTTTCATGCATTTCTGAGCAAAAATAAAGCATATGTCACAAAGTTGCCCTGTTTGATTTAAGAACACCCTTAAAGGGTGTTCTTAAATCAAAGAGGGCAACTTTGTGACACATGCTTTAATTTATTTTTGTTCGGAAATGCATGAAAATAGCAGGTGTTATTATTCAGAATCTGCCTAATTGCATTCAATGTTCAGTTTTTAAAAAAACACAATAGAATTTTCATAACAAGCCTTCAAAGTGGACACTTTTGAGCACATTTCTCGACGAAAGCAGAAAAACTGGTCGAAAAGCAGGACAGAAACGGGTGATCTCCTGATCGAAATAGCTTAGAACTGGATAGGTAATTTATTGATCATAAAATGGAAAAATAGGTTCGATTCGAAATCGCTTCCATAGTCAGGCATTCCAATTTCATATCTTTCTGTTAAAAAATAATGTTGTAAATGTGTCAAAACGTTTTCCGCTTGTTCAGCGGAGCAGTTAAGAACACCCTTAAATGCTTAAAGTGTTTGCATTTGATGTATCCGCCACATTAAAATTCTAAATTATGATTATTACGAAAAAATTGTATAAAAACACATGATAATTTAAAATTACTCTTTAAATATCCTGTTACAGCTTTTACGTTACATAAAAAAGGAAAATTAGAAATTGTAAATGAATTTTACAGCCAGAAATTACATCTTAAGGGTGTATTCGAAAATACGCTTTTCCATCTTCAACAGCTCGAAATTTTCCGATACAATTTCAGACACATTTTTAAACGTAGAAACATGAAATTTGCTGAGAGGATACTTGAAGGGACGTATGAGGTGCCGAGTGATGTTTTTTTATGCTCAATTCATTAGAATTTGAATTATAAACAATTACCTTATCAGTATGACCCTTTTTTTCGTTCCCATACCTCCCGCTTCGGAAGAATCGGTTCAAAATGCCGTTTTTGATTGCTTTTTTTGCAATATTTTCTGCATTTATCAAAGAATCGTCAATTACGGCACCTTGTGTACTTTCTAAATAAGAGATTTTGAAAGTTTGGTGTATTTGAGAGCAATAATGAGTTCAAAAATAAATCGGAAAATAGGCAGTTTGAATCGAAATACACCCTTAAATACAACTTAATTACATCTAAAAAATTCATCTTTCACTCATTTATCCTTAGCTGTAAAATACTTCATTAATAAGTTTCATAATATTCTTTATTGAGCTACTTTAAAAATTAAGATATAAGAGAAGTTTTACTGACATTGAACCTTTTTTCAAATATCTGTTCCAAATATTCTGGATATAGAAAATGATTTTGGTTCTCAAAATATATATATGGAAAACAATAAATCTCAACAATGCTTTTCATTCATGAAAAGAAAAAGAAAATGCTCAAATTGAAGAAGAAAAGGCATTTTCTTTCGTTTTTGACAGTTTTTATTTCAGAAAGTGGCCGGGAGAAACATTCTACACAAAATAATGAGGACCCCCCCCCCCCACCGTGCCACAGAAAATCCTCCAGAAGAAAAGTGAGAAATACTCTAAATCTAAAACATACTGAAGATTTTCTAACAAAAATTTTTTTAAATATGTTCAGTGTTCTCGCTAACATTTGACCAACGTTAGTAATTTGGCTAATAAAAAATATTAGCAAAATAGATATGCAGCAGTTTTTATAACTGCGACAACGATTGTTATTAATCTAATTTCAACTATCCGCTACAAATATACTAAAAATATGTATATATGCATGTGTATGAAAAAGGAAAAGGAAAAGATAGGAAAAACAAAGAATTGAGCATTAGTAATTTGGTGAATCTAATTGCTTGTTTATTCGTCAAATGAAGAATTTATTCGCAATTTGGCGCAATGGTGAGCGGTAGCGTGAACCCTGGTCCTGTTACATTAGAGTGCTAATAGAGTTTTTCATTCGATCGTTATAAGAAAGTTGCTACAGCGAACTCACGTTATAGCCAGCTAGACAGGCTGTCCCACTAACGTTCATTTCAGCTGTTATTTTTTAAGTATTGATCATAGACATATGTTATAAAATGTAAAATTAAGTAACAAAATGTACAGAATTTTGAGAAATCGATTAACGTTTTTAGGGGATTAAATTTGGAGAAATACAAAATTTTAAATTTTACATGGTCTTCGTACATTTTTCAGTGTCTGGATATGAATTCGTAAAGAGGCAATTCAAGTCGGTGTTGTGTTGTGTTTAGGACGGCCAATTATCAACAAGTTGGATACAGAGCCTAAGCGTGGGGCGGAGGTGCTCTCTGGAGGGGGAGGTCTTTCTAAGGGAACCTAACCCATATTTACGCAAGGAAATCCAAGGTCTGAAGAAAACCACGCAAAACTTCAAGCGATTAAGCAGACGGTTGTGATTGCGTTCCAATCCATTTTGAACCCAATTTCAAAAGCAGAACCTCTCAACAACTAGGGTGGGTCAAAAACCATTTCAGGTGATTGCATTTCAGGGGTCGTCCGCAAATTTTGAAAGGAAACAATCATCACATTCTTTTCTTGAGTGAAAATTTATGATTAACCCAGCACCATCTTTTTTTTAAATATGTATCAGCGACGTTTCACAATAAAATACTGAAATTTTGTAGATGACCATGTAAGTGAATCGGGCACATTTTCCTTATTGGGAAATTTTTTGTACGCGGGCCGTATAAGAATTCCAATTTTATATTTCTCCAAACTTAATACCAGCCCCACAGTGGTCGAGAGGTTCTAACCTCTCAACTGGTAGAAGGTAGGTGCTGTGTCCGAAGCCAATCGCGGCCGTCGGCATAACCGTTCGGAGTTTTCATGGTTTTCTTCGAACTTGCGTAAATACGGGTTAGGTTTCTTTAGAAAGACCCCCACGAAGGGCACCCCCCCACCCTGGTCCTATATCCCTCGAGTAGATAATAGGCCTATACAAAATAACCAAACCAAATTTAATCCTTTGAAAATTTTATACGATTTCATGAATTTCTGTACATTTTTCTATAGGTTATAGTATGTTTATGATCAATATTCAAGAAATAAAAGTCGAGGTCAATGTTTCTGGCACACCCTGTATATGTACAAGGGAGTTTTCTTTTGTTCAAGGCATTGTAAATCCGCCCCTTTTCAAAAATCCGAGGGTCTTAGCATAGCTTACACCTTGGAGACTTTCTAGAGACGTCCTTTTCCAACACTTTTACTTATAAAATAAGAATTCAGAAGACACATTAATAAGATGAATTCATAATAACTTTTCGACGGTTGAAAATAACTCAAAATCGTAGATGTTGGTAAAAAACCAATAAATTTCAACATATTTTACTTTCTCTTAAATTTAGTAATAATTTTCCCCCAATGAAAATTATAAGAATTAATAAAAAATATCATAACCGATGCATATGTATATAGATTTTTTTTTTCTGCTTAATCTTTATTTAATAATTTTCCCAGAAATGTTTTTTTTTTTTTTTTTTTTTTTTTTTTTGTCTGTTCAATTTTATAGTTAACAATACTTAGTTTCATAGCTTTTCTCATAAATATTAAATTTAAAATACACCAAAAACGGAAACTTTAATAAAAAATTGTGATTTTTTTTCCTTAAAGAATCATTTAAGTTTTTTATCAAATCCAGCCAGGCTATAGTAACTATACAGGGATGTAGTGGAGGGTATACCGGGGGTATACGCCGTATACCTTCTGGAATTTTTAAAGGAACACCGTATACCCTCTGTTTCTCAAAAAAGCTATTGTATACTCACTCTAGAGTATGCTATATGCCTTGAGCATATACCCTCTGCTTAGAGCGTATACAGGGCCGTAGCTAGAAGCAACTATAGGGGGGCTCAGGAGATTGTAGGGGGAAGGGGGGGTCATAATTTTTTTTTATTCTGATGCAGAAAGATAAAATAATGCATATTCACATTCTAGGATACTATGCTTCTTATTAAACTGTTGTAATAACTTCATTTCATACTAAAAAAAGTATATGATGATGAAAATTTTGAGTGTATAACTGGCGTAAAATTAAACATCATGTTAGCTTCATATGTTCAAACAGGATGAGGAAGTGTTGAATTACTTATTTTAGATGCAGTTTAGTAATTCTGTAAAAATGTGAAAAGGTCTCAAAACTAAATTGGATTTTTGAACAGAATTTCATTTGAATTTTCGAAGCAGAAATTCATTGAGTGACTTTGGAATCTTTTCCAGGGGGGGGGGGGGCTCAAAATATTTTAGGGGGCTGAGCCGCTCATAGCGCCCCTTTAGCTACGGCCCTGAGCGTATATCCTCTGTTATTTTTACGACTACACTACTGGTAACTAATTGATCCATAATTTGAATGGTGCTCTGACTCAGGTTTATTTTTCACTATTTTAACTTCTTTAATCTATAATAGATGGCAGCACTAGAACCTAGTTGGGGAATCGATTCGAATATTCCATTCGAATAATTATATCATGCATAACAGAAGAAAGAGAAACACCATAAACATGATTTTTGTTGCATAACAAATGATGTTAGCGATGCGGCCACCTGTTCAGCGTGAAATTTCACTCCAAAATCCTACTCACGCTATTAAACTGCATACCAGCCCCGTTTTATACGAGATAAACTCTCTAATTATAGGTTGGTTAAAAAATTGATCAATTGGCCACGAAATCTACCTAACATCGCACAAAGAAGCTGCAAAAGGTTTGGTAGAATTAGAAATATCCCAATTCTAGAAAGTACTTTTTTATAGCTTTTGTTTTGTTTTAAATAGTGAACCGGATGTTAGGTTTGTTATTCGAACGTGTTAAATTATGATTTATGATATACTGACTACTAAAAGATTTTTTTTAATCACTGAAGTATAATAATTTATCTGTCAGTTACAGACAATACAATACCCCTTCTATAAAACTGAAGGAAAGTTAATGTTTTTATATGCAGTATGCATAAAATATGAATTTCCTTAATGTTCAATGCCATATTATTGTAATAGTATAATAATTTTAATCATAATCGAATGTTTCCACATTTAAATATGCATAATGTATGGTTTTCGCTGTTGTTAAATTTCAGAATATACTATTGTGGTTATATAATAAGACGCAGCGCCGAAACTGGCCTTTTTTGCGCCCGGGGCAAACATGGATTTTGGTGCCCCTCCTCCCCCCACCTCCCACATATATGTATTCTATTCTTTATATAAAACACACCAAACAAAATCTTAATTTGGCGCCCCCTTCAGCTTCTGTTCTGGTGGCGCCCGGGGCACGTGTTCTCTCTGCCCCCCTCTAGTTTCGGCCCTCAGAGTTAGTTTTTTTTTTTTTTTTTTTTTTTTTTTTTTTCCGTTTGGAAAAAAATTTGAGAATTGTCTCGAATAATTTTATCATGTATTTAAGCTGTAAGTTATCAGGAACAAATTTCTGACTTGGTGAGACAATAATTTTTAAATTGTTTCGTAATCATGATATATGTATAAACATACATGTGCAGACATAAACTTCATGTGCGCAAATAGAATGAGCGGATGTTAAAATACTTATTTTAGTTACAATTCAGTATTTTTGCAAAGCTGCAAAAGACCTCAAAACTAAATTACATTTTTGAATAGAATTTCATTTGGATTTTTGGAACATAAATTCATTTAGTGAATCTTTACCAAGGGAGGCTCAAAATATTTTAGGAGGGGTGGTGGATGAGTCCCCCCCTACCCCCCCCCCCCTTAGCTACGGTCATGCCTGGACTTTTCTGCATGAGTACAGGTTAAGTTTCCTTATAAAATCTCCCACGAAGAGCATCTTTCTCTTCTGGCCAATATTTTTCGTGTAGATAATTGGCCATCATAAACAACAACAGCTACATGTTATGTTTATGTAATATTCACATGTTAAAAAAATAGCATATTATGTTTGTTATTTAACTTTGTCCGAAATTATTACAGGAAATAATTTGACTGCATCACCCTCGTTCAAAAGAATCAGTGTGGATATTTCAGCTTGCGCATTAGCAAGGTTATTATCAAATCATATCTCTATTTAAACATTTACCCTATCAAACTTTTGATAGTTGAACTTTTTAATAAAAGTGGATCTAAAAATTTTTATAGACATTGATAAACTTTTAACTGTCTTAATTAATTCTTCTATTTAAATTTTAAAATTTATATATTTTAATATTGTAATAACGTTTGGTTCGCTCAGAACAAATTGGGTAATCATTTGTGAAACAATTGAATTTTTTTTTTTATTATATATAATAAATGTGAGATGGGGCTTGTTGAGCTCAAGTCATATGGTAGGCCTCTCCACCTAACTGAATCTGAATCTGTTATTTAACTTTCGAACACCAATGTACGTTAATGTTTCAATTTCGAAACACCATTATCTGTTATTAAACGATTTCTGTATCTCTAAAAAGAAGCATGCTATTTCAATTTTTCTTATTATATTACACATATCTTTCCGTTTTATTTTAAGTAAATGATAACAGTAAATAAATGATAAATGATAACAAGTAAATAAATGATAACAATAAATCACGTTTTCAATTATCGCTGAAAAATTTCCAATTATTTGTTTAGATTCACACTGATCTGCTTTTCATCCACATTAGTGTACTTTTCTTTCTGTTTTTATTCTTAATTTTTTTAAAAAGTAGGTCTTTATTCAATTCTTTAAAGACCTTCGCGAAGGTCAGATTCTGATTTATCACCTTTTTTTTTTTCTAAGTTTGAAACAGTTTTTTATCTTTCCAATTAAGTAAGTAAATACGTGCATTTATGCAGATATTTAATTAGGCTATTAATCTTAAATTCTAAATTGGTTCTTTTTTTTTTTTTTTTTTTTTTTTTTTTTTTTTTTTTTTTTAGATAACTGATTTATTCTAAAATAATCAATAATTATTATTCTAATTTTCTCTTAAAATTCCTTGTGTTTTAATAATATTTTTAATGTACAGGGTATCTTTAAATTATAATCTGTGATACCTCATAACTTTAGTTTTAAGCCTGTTCTCAAATTGAAAAGGATAACTTTATGACATAAGTTTCAGATTAGTTTTGCTTGAAAAGGTACGAAACTGGCAGATATTGCTATTCAGAAATAATATAATAATTAAAAAAAAAAAAAAAAGTTTTTCTTTCTTTTTTTTCTTTTTTCTTTTTTCTTCCCCCCCCCCTTTTTTTTTAGTAAATACAACAGATTTTGCATAAAATTGTTGCAGAACAAGCGCTACTGGGCTTCAATAAAGGGAAACTTGTGCTGAAATTTTACCTTGTTTTTGACGGAAGGGGTCTCACAGTTATAGCGTAAAGGACCAGACGCATAGCACTAACTTCTTGCAGTCAGGCGTCGCTATCTTTCGTGTCGGCGCTTTGATGTATAAATTGCTTTTTCGGTGAGCTTTTTTGAACTTCAAGAGAGAAATCGAACTCGAAATCAGTTGACAGCTTTGCGACTGAAGATGTGATAGATAAAACTTTCCCTTCCTTTGTCAATTTGGTAGGGTCAGTCCCTCAAAAATCATTTAAAGAGGTTTCACCTTTGTTCCGTACTGAAACAAAGATAGATTTATTGCTCTTTTAGTGTAATAAAAAGTAGTGCTGTTTGCTCGCAGCCTAAGTCTAGCTGGCTTTCGATCTCGCTCCACTCAGGCTGTGAAACCATTTGAATAAAGGACCATTCCTTGTTTGTAACTGTTCAAAAAATGGTATATCACGGTGATTAATTAGCTCTCTAATCGAGAAAATTAAATCAGCGTCTACGATTCAATAAGAGTCAGAGACTTACACATCACCTGAGAATAATAAGGTTTCATCTGTGTTTTTGAAAAAATTCACTTATCGATATATAAACGTTTTGTTTGTATCTATGAAGGCATTTTTGCATCAAAATGATGTTATATATAATTTACATATGACACTACAATCATATTATGACATTATTCTAATCCAGAAATGCCTTCATAGATACAAATAGAACATTTATATATCGATAAGTCTTTTTTTTTTTCGAAAACACAGATAGAACCTTATTATTCTCAGGTGACGTACAGTACCCAATAATAATTTCTGGACTACCCAATAATAATTTCCCCCTACTTTCTGGACCCTGGGTTCCAAAATGCTATACAGTATATGTCGGTTTAGTGGCCAGCCTAAAGTTGGATCCTCAGAGTTTAATTCCAAGCTAGTTCGGGTTGTATACTCATTTCATCGACTCCAAAGATATGAATTGAGTTGATCTTGTCCAGCCGGATGTCGAACCCTCGATCTACAAGATGGTAGATAAGCGTGCTGACCACTACCCTGTTAAGCTTAAACCAAGGAAAACGTGCTTAAAATGCATCCTGTTTTTAACGGAAGACTGTTATAACTAAAGCGCAAACAAGTCTAAACTACACTGTAAACAAAAAGAAAAAAAAAACAGTGAATTGTACTGGTTTTCCGATTGCCAGCATAATTTTTGTAAAATCATTTTTTTTTTTTTTTTTTTTTTTTTTTTTTACAGTATGGATTTCTACTTAGGCGATCTTGCTCAATAAAAATAGTCTATTATTTATCTAACTTTCTTGAAAATATTGGAACACTATAAATTTTATTAATTAGCATGTAACTCTGCATATTTTAAAATCTATATACTTTGTTATTATTCCATACTCTCAGGTTACTGGAGTTCAGTCAAAGGGAATCTATGCTTAAAATTTACCCTGTCGGAAACTATACCATTTAAATATAAGACCATTTCTAGTTTGTAACTGTTTAAAAACAACGGTCAATTACTTCTCTAAATATTTTTTCGAAAACTAGTTCAGTATTACTTTTTTAAATTAGCGCGTAACTCTATACATTTTTAAAATTTATATTTTGTAATTTTTCCATATTTTCACGTTATTGGACTTCACTTCAAGGGAAAATTATGTTTAAAATTTATTTTGTTTTTGACGGAAAGGGGTCTTAAAACTATATATCATTTGAATATATGACCATTTCTTTTTTGTAACTGTTTTTAAGGGTGTTCTTAAATCAAAAAGGGCAACTTTGTGACACATGCTTTAATTTATTTTTGTTCGGAAATGCATGAAAATAGCCGGTGTTATTATTCAGAAACTGCCTAATGGCATTCAATGTTCAGTTTTTTAAAAAACACAATAGATTTTTCATAACAAGCCTTCAAAGTTGAGACTTTTGAGCACATTTCTCGACGAAAGCAGAAAAACCGATCGAAAACCAGGAGAAAAACGGGTGATCTCCTGATCGAAATAGTTTAGAACTGAATATGTAATTTAACTATCATAAAATGGAAAAATAGGTTCGATTCGAAATCGCTTCCATAGTCAGGCATTCCAATTTCATGTCTTTCTGTTAAAAAAGGAATTTGTAAATGTGTCAAAACGTTTTTCGCTTGTTGAGCCGAGCAGTTAAGAACACCCTTAAGGAAATGGTCTACTATTTCACTAAGTTTTTGCAGAAACTGGAAGAGTATTACTTTTTTTAATTAGCATGTAACTGTATGTATTTTTAAAATTTATTTATTTTGTCATTTTCCTATACTCTTACATTACTGGGCTTCAGTCAAGAGAAATCTGTGTTTAGAATTTATCTTGTTTTTGACGGAAGGGATTATTAGAACTGTATCATTTGAACACAGAACCATTTCTCGTTTGTAACGTTTGAAAAAAATGGTCTAAGTCTTTACCAAAACTGGGACGCCATTACCGTTTTTAATTAACATATAACTTTACACATTTTTTAAATTTATATTTTGTTATTTCTATACACTCACATTAATACTACTTTTAGATTACCTGCTGACCCAATATGAACTCTTTATTTGAACTTACTGGAACAGTTCAACTTGAAAAATGGTTTATAACTAGATGAACTCAGGCGAATGATAAATTTGGACCGTCACCTTCTTAAAAATCTCATTTCACGTTGTGTTATGGCTAAAGATAACGATCTTAGAATGCTTTGAAGTCTGATATGTGATTCAGATAATCACAACATTTACATCGATTCGCGATCCCATAATCATAAACGTGCGGTACGAAATTTCGGATTTCCATATCTGAAACTCTTTTTCTTTTCAGTTAGGTGTTCTTTATCAAAATAAATCCTGTTTTTCATGTATACTATAAACATATCATGATGAATGAAATAAAAAGATTTTCTTGTTGCAGACTTGATAGAAAGGAATTAATGGAATTTATTACAGATATATTTGTCTTTCGCAAAATATCGGGTAAATGTACATCCAGTGTCGAATCCAGGGGGTGGTCCGGGGGGGGACATTCCCCCCGGAGCAATGAAATGTCCCCCCGGAACTCTGTATTGTCCCCCCCCCCCTCGCAGTCACAGAAGTCCCTCCCAGAGAAAAATGTCTGAATTCAACACTGTGTACATCGCAGAACTCTTTTCTACTAAGATTTAAAAAATTACGCATGCAGAAGATCTTTTTTAATTATTAAAGAAAAGAAAACTTTTCAGTTTATAATTCATACATTTTGTTAAATAAAAATAAATTATTTATTTGAACGGCTATTGAACAATAAATAACCCCTTGGGGACGAGCGACACGTAATAAATGTGCCACAAAAAGGCTTAAGAGCAAAAAGACCCGGATGATTATGTAATGTCTATGGGAGCGTTCTTTTCAAATATCTCGCTCAAATTTTAATATTTTTACACGATTTTTTTTGCATAGGCTAGCTTAGGACGATCTACAACCGGGCTAGTTTTTAGTTTTTCGATTTTGGTTTCAGATTTTTTTTTTTTTAAATATTTTAACTTTCAAAACCGGTTTAAACCGGTTCTGAAATTGAAACTATCATAATATAAAAAATATATGAGCAAAATCGAAAAAGTAAAAACGAGCCCGGTTGTAGATCGTCCTAAGCTAGCCTATGCAAAAAAAATCGTGTAAAAACATTAAAATTTGAGCGAGATATTAGAAAAGAACGCTCCCATAGACTTTACATAATCATCCGGGTCTTTTTGCGTACTTTTTCTGTGACTATTGTGGGCTCTTAAGGATCCTTCTTTATTCCTACCAGTAAAATTTTACTGTAAAATTTGCCTCATTAAATTAGGTCATTTTCTCAATTTATTAAGGCACAAATTTCTGTTTTTAAAAACAGGTGACAAAACATTAAAAATTTCGTAACAGATTTTCGTTAATGTGCTTTCTAGTTGTATCCTAATCTTACTATCAAATGAACTATTGGGTAGTAGTGCAGTTGTTAAAATTTAATATATTTTAATATCGAAACAAAATGAATTTCGTGGTAGCAAAAGAAAAAAAAATGTTTAGTCATTTCAAATGCAGGATGAGTACAGCTCGTCCTTTACCATTTGCTCGTCATTTTATCACTTGATTTGGTACAAAGGACCAGTGATAAGCTGCATTATTATTTTAGCATTCAAAATTAATGTGATCTATTCTTGATATAGTCTCCTATTACTCTTAAATTGGCAGTTTGTAATTCTGACAAGTCTGTTATGATTTTGAAATAATTTTGCAATTTATAACAAAAACTACTATAAACACTTCAAGGGAACATTCAAAAATTTCTAAGAGACACAGTATACCCCATCCCCACCGTCATACCACACCAAAATACACCCACTGTCTCTCTCTCTCTCTCTCTCCTTTTTTTTTTTTTTTTTTTTTTTTTTTTTTCTTTTTCTTTTTTAGTATTTCTATTAATGAATAGAAATATTCGCTTTATCTAATGACAAAAATTTAATATTAAAACAAAACGAAGATTTTTTATTTGAATAATGAAGTTTAAACAGTAAAGAGGAGATGTTGATAACTGTAATAGTTATTAAAGGCGTATTCGAAAAAACGCTTTTCCACCTTCAGCAGCTCGAAATTTTCCGATACAATTTCAGACACATTTTTAAAAGTAGAATCATGAAACTTGCTGAGGGGATTCTTGAAGGGACGCATGAGGTGCCGAGTAAAGTCTTTTTACGCTCAATTCATTAGAATTTGATTTATAAGCAATTAACTTCCCTGTAAGACCCTTTTTTTTTTTCGTTCCCTTATCTCTCACTTCGGAAAAATCGGTTCAAATTGCCGTTTTTGATTGCCTTTTTATGCAATATTTTGTACACTTATCAAAGAATTGACCTTTACGGCACCTTGTGCACTTTCTAATAAGAGAATCTGCGAGTTTCATGAGTTTGAGAACAAAAGTGAATTCAAAAATAAATCGGAAAACAAGCAGTTTGAATCGAAATACACCCTTAATGTGAAGTGACTTAAACTTTTTTAATGGATGACATTTTAAAACTCGGAAAAATGAAATTAAAATGTGATCAGATTTTATCAAGTTTTAGTTTAAAATGAATTCTGATACCAGAAAACAAAATTAACTTAAACACAATTAAGAACGATTTTTTTCTGAATTTGTTCATTTTTTTCTACACGTTACTTTTAAACAGAAAAACCACCACATGTCATTTTTAAACTTTAAATATTATTCTAAAAAAAAAAATAATAATAATAAAAATAAAAACATCATTTTTAATTAAATTATTTAATTAAAAACTGAAGCGTAATGTGTAAAATATTTTAAGCCGGCTTTTATTTTTTAGTCATTTTTAAAGGCAAATAATATTTTTTCGATTTTTATAAGACAAATCTATTTTCCTTTTGGTTTTAAAAATTGCTTCATTTTTTAGGTGCGTTCGTAATTATGTAAATACGTAGCACCTATTGTTGTCGTTCAGTCCGTCCGCATATAACAACGCAAAAACTACCCAACCGAATCGTTTGAAATTTAAAATACAAAATTATTACATAATTTTGATGAGTCATTTCAAAATTTATGAAAATCGGACGCATAGATCAATTACAGGGACAATCAAAAGTATCCAGCTACATTATGGTCAATGGGGAAAAAAGTTTCAAATGCATTTTAATCGTTTGAAATTTTAAATACATAATTATTAAATAATTTTGTCGAGTTATTTCAAATTTTATTAAAATCGGATGCATAGTTCAATTACAGGGACAATCAAAAGTATATTCCGTTACATTGTGGTTGATGGGGAAAAATGTTTCAAATGCATTTTAATGGTGTTACACTCATTCTAACGTAATAAAATTTATGTGCATCTATAAATTACATATTATAATATACATTTTGCATAATCTGTGGTGCAAAGAATATTTGTTATTGATTTACAAGGCCACACAAAAGTATTCCATTGCATAATGGTATACGGAAAACATTGTTTGGTGCGCAATTTAATTGTAATTAACTATTTACAATTTTATGAGATTGATCTATGAGACTTATATTTTTAAAACTTCGTTATCGTGCGAACGCACCTCATTTGCTACGCTTCACGTGCAATTTCCAACTTTTTTAATATGAATATTTTTTTTATTACAGTTGAAAAGTCATTTTCATTGTTGTATTAGTATTTTCTTTTTTCAGATATTGTAATGTCTTCGCGAAGAAAGCATTAAGCTTTTTCATTTTTTATATTTCTTCTTTTTTCTTTACTTTCATTTTTTTAAAATCGATGATTGCTATTTGATTACTACTGCAGGTTGTTTTCATGTTCCAATGATTAGTTTAACATGTCAACTTTCAAAATTGTTTCTAAATTACACATTACATTTATATAGAGATATAAAAAAAAAATTAGCATCTATCTAATTTGAATTAATATATCTTAAAATATGATGCATTTGAAAACGAAAATGCTTTCGTGGTTGTGTTAGAAAGTAACATGTTTAGATTTAAAAACAGTCTTTATGTTTTCATCAACATCCCCATTAAATCGTTCCTATCGTGCCCACGAGCTTACGTTTGCCGTAATATAATCTGCAAATATATATGTTTTCAGACTCTTAGTAAAATTACCCCATTGTATTTCCCATGAGAACAAAGATTGGCTACCAAAATCCCTAAATCAATTGCTTCATTCTTTTTTTTTTCTTCTAAACATAAAAGCAGACATCATTACTTTTTTAGAAATCCCATTTATACATCTGAATCTTTTTTTAAAAGCACTCTTTGCCATCGTTTAATGGGCAAGTCACTAAATTCCTAACGGAAGACAGTTATGATCGCTTTCGCTGAAGCGGTCATAAACTTAATGCAATGATAGTCGTGTATATACGAACAAATGTAAGATGTAACGCAATGCAATAACGGCAAACAGCCGTTTTAAACTGAATGTTATTTAACCGTTATTTTTCAATATGCAAAACAGCCTCGAGAAATGTCATGATTTATGTTTATGTTACCCAGAATTATTAGAAAAGAATTTTAATAATGCAATTCGTGAGTATGGAATTTCTTATGGAATTGAGTTATTGTAGGAGAGAGAACGACTAATGAACATGACCCGCATTGATTGCCGTAACTGAAACTTTAATTTAGGGGTTATAAGTGAAGGTAACGCTTGCAATGTGTTATTCATGTTGGCGAAATCGATACTTTCCGTTTAACTCTTTTATTCCTTTGTGTATGAAAAATTGAACACTCAAATAGAACCACTGGCGTCAATGGAATAATTTTGGAGTTTCATTTTGGTACTATATATTGTATAAGATTGACATGTAAGCAAAGGTTTTGATATGAAAACATTAGGACTTTTCATAATCTCTTTTAATGCGTAAATAGATTATATCAATCTATTTAGAGGCTATTCAGTAAACAATCTATATTGATAACGGCATTTTTTAAAATCCTATTTAAGTTTGTAGACATACGGGTACAATTTACATTTCTAAACGGGAAATAACTGTCTATTGAGCTACCAACAGTATTTTTTACTTGCTTTTCGTATAAGCGTTACATACAATACACAGCGCTTGAAAATATAATTTTTAATACAGCTTTTAAAAGTTTGAAAAACTTCCTTGAAATCTATGAGAAATAATGGCTATCAAACTTGATCTGAATGCGGTAGTCAATTCTCTATCAGGCTAATTCTGAATTGGGTTAATTTGAACCTTTAATTTGGAGGTTTTAGGCAAAGGTAATCGAAACAGTGTTTTTTATATTGTCGTGATCCATATTTTTATTTATATTTTTATTTCTTTTGTGTGTCAGCACTCCACTACTTAAAATAAATCACAAACATCAATGGAACCATTTTAACATATAATTTTCCCTTTAAAGTGTAGCTAAGTAAACAGAATTTTTGATATGGGAACATTGCAATTTTTGATAATCTAATTTAATAGTTTAAACTTATAATAAATTCATTATAAACCTTTTTTATCAACAGCATGACTGATAACGATTATTTCTTTTTGACCTATTTAAGTTTATAAACATATGTACGGGTATAATTTAAATTCTTAAAAGTGAAGCTTAGCTGTTCATTAAGCAACTTTTATGATAGTTTATTTTATTTACTTTTCATACAGGCAAATGTAACGGTTAATGAAAAATTGCATTAATTTTTCTCTGTATGAAATATTTTTGTAAGGGATAACGAAAGAACATCTAACAAGCATATGCAATAGTTGAATCTAATGGACTAATCCTCGATCCGGTTGATTAACTTCGAAATTTTAATTTTCCTTTGATTAATCTAAAATAATCCGTTTAACTGTTTACAGTAAGAACTCGAAATTATTTTTCTATAAGATCACTTATCCGATGGATATAAAACATGTAGATTAGTGATTTCCAACGGAATAATTCCTAATTTGTTACTTACTGATTCGCTATTAGTTTATTTATTTTTTTTAGCATTGTTGTAGACTAAAAATAAATGGAATATTAGAAAAATTAAAAAAAAAATAGTATTTTATTCAATTTTAAAATATCTCCAGACAAACACTTAAAACAGAAACGAAACCAGAATAATTGCGCAAAAAATCTTTTTAATAACTTTGATATTATTATTATTATTATTATTATTATTAAGAATCTCTAAAATTTCTCTGGTTATTATTGTATTTTACAATTTTTGCTTACGTTTGCGATTTCATATTAAATGAATTTTTTTCTATTCGACTAGTTATATGCCACACGACTATCTTTTCTATGTGAAGCATCTGACTTTCTTGAACATATTTAAACTAAACATTATATATCTAAACGTCTAAAACGATCTAAACGTCGTACTACAAAAAAAAAAAGCATTAGAAAAATAATTGATAGATAGAAAATATCTATGGATCCAGTGCAAACATCCTTTATATAGTAAATAAATTTACATAATGGCATATATATTTTAAATTTCAAAATCAAATAATACATGGAAAACAATTAATGATATCAGGAAAGGGATAACAAAAACAGAGAAAATATGTTGTTTTCGTAAATAAAGACTACTTAAAATTTAAAAAAATAAATAAATTAATTAAAATATTGAAATCATTCTAGTGTATTGTCTTATCTACAGAAAAATAAATTTACCCAAAGCTTTTCTACCAATTCTGAATAAGTTACAAAAATGAATTATACAATGAGTTAATGTTATCAATTTTAATGCGAAATGTAAGTCTATCTTCAAGATATCTTGTAAAGATAAAAATACAAAGGGAATATTTTTAATTAACATTGAAGTAAATTGGAAAAGTTATACAAGACTTTTCAAGACAAATAGAGAAAATGTTAAGCCTCACTGCACTTATAGAATTACATCAAAAACATTTTTGTTTCAGAAGGTTAAGCTCTTTGATAAGTTAAAAATATGAAATGAAAAGTTATTATAAAAGCTCTATTACTTTTTTCCTTAATTGCAATTAATTAATTATAATTAATTGCAACATTAAAATTGCAATAGTTTAGAAAGGGGGGGAAGGCATATTAATTTTTAGATAGTTTGGTTGGGCTGATGTAGATAAAGCATAAACGCATTTCTAATTTATTATTGATTTTAGAGTTAGCAAGATAAACAAAATTTTATATAAAGTATCTCATATTATCTTTTCGGGTCCAGTTTTAAAATTGTTATATTTCTTTAAAGTTTACCATAAATTACAGCTCTTCGACCACATGTTTATACTTTTGGTTTCAATTTCCTTTCATTTTAACCATTCGATTACCACTCATTAAATGCTCTTAGTACTTCTCCGTTTCCGGGTTTCTAATTAATCTCCAACCCACTATTTAACTGTGCGCTGCGAGATGTCAAAGAACTCGTACATTACTTTTGCATAAAATCAATTTTATCAAACGGGTTTAACTTTACCGCAGTTAGAACAGCTAAGCAAACAAAAAGCATCTCTATCTGATTTTTGTCTTTAGACTATCCAAGACCAGAAGTAATAAGTGTATTTTGGCGTAGGATCTGATTTAAAAAAGTAGGTAGTATGCAGGTTATGTCTGCAATGTTTGTCTTTATACCCGGAACGCTTGTAGATCCGGTAGCATAGGTGGGTCGTTATAACTGATTTTGCGGTTTTGTAGCAAGTGAATCATCAATTTCAGGTCAGATCAAAGATCAGATTACATCTAATTTTCCTTTCTTCGTGAGTGTTTTGCACCAACTGCTAAAATAGAAATTCAGTCTCCAAGACAAAAAAAAAAAAACTATTTAAAATATTTTCGGATTAGGATTAATTTAGGGTTAGTTTTCATCATTTGTGATGAATAGTGTTACAATGAAATAAATATGCTATACAGCCCCCCCCCCTTTTTTTTTTTTTGGTTATCCAATAACTAATTCTTAAACTGTCAGTTTTTGCAGTATTTTTCAATTGCAAAAAGATTTGATTAATTATCTTAAAAATTTATTATGTCAAACTAAATGTTTCCTTTTGAATCTAAAAAACTTAAATTTTATTTGCCCCCTGAAGATATATTTAAATTAAAAGCGTATTTTTTAAGAAAAGTTCCAAAAACAGTTGTTCCATTTTGGTTAGAGTGATTTAGCACATAATTGTAACATTACAGCTTTTATAATTCGGTAAGTAAAATTACAGTCAATGAGGATTATATGACGATTTATCATTTGCAGCCGGCTAATGAAAAAAAGCCTTAACCTCTTCAGTTCCTGAGTACCCAAATGGGTACATCAGTTTTGTCCCATTTTATAAATGATACTCAAATATAAATGAAATTTCGATATAAGAATAATATGTTTCGAATTCTAAGATTCGAGCTAATGAAAATAAAACAAAAATCAAACGAGAAGAAGTCAAACGAGAGAAGAATTAATTCAGTAATAATTAAAAATACTGTAATAATCGCCAGTAGCGAAGAGGTTAAAATCAATTTATTAAATTATGACTAAGTTCTAAAAATATTAAAATATTGTAATGTCCTCAGAAACACACCTGTGTATACACAATTGTAACACAGTCAAATTTTGAATGTTATCGTATTGAATGTTGTTGAATATTATGGAATGTTGAAAATTTCCCAAAGAAGAAGCGAGATTTTGGGAATACTAGATAGTTTCGGTTCGGCCGCAGCATTTTCATTTAAAATGAATTTTCGACGTAACTCATATTTGGGCCGAAAATGAAATCGAATTTATGATAAATCTCTTTTAATTTCAATTTAACTCATATTTGTCCAGTACGTTACAAACTGTTGTCTCAAAATTATATTGAATTTCCTGCAAATCGTCCGATAAATTAGGTGTTTAATCAAGGATGTTTGAAGGATCAAGTTTTTAGGCAAGGAGGAAAAAGAAAGAAAAAAAAACACGACAATTTTCTCACAGTAAAAAAATGAAAATTTCATGTGTTTGTGAAGTTTTGGGCAATTCTACAGCGCTCTGCACATTTTGGATGCCGAATACGTAGTCAATTATCAAAAGGTAAAACAGAGGTAAATTTTTCAACAACCAAGAATGAAAGATGAAGAAGGAGAGGAAAAGAATGTGGCAATTCTCGAGTTCCATGTTTAACAATACAAAACTTTCTGATACATTTGTTGACTCATTTTAAACGTAAAGATATAAAATTAGCAGAGATGACTATTGAAGCGATTTAGAATCAAAATGAATTTTTCCCTTTTTTGATAAATAATTTTTTTTTTTTTTTTAATTTTAAGCGAATTTGGGTCCCGGAAAACTGCTATATCTGCTTCTCGCTTTGGAAATTAGGTTCAAAATACCAGCTTTGACAATATTTTCTAAACAGTATTTAGCGTTAAAAATAAAAAAAGAAGAAGCATTTTGCGATTGCATAGTTTCCAAATTATAACAACAACCAATTACATTTGTTTCAGAGCAAAATTGTATTAAATAATACGAGGTGGAACCCTTCGAATTTCGACGAAAGAAAATGTTTAGGAAGGAACTGTTTCAATGATTTATGATAAGCCCACAAAATTAGCTACAGTAAAAAATGCATCTTAGATTGGTCAGATTAACTCTCAAAGAAATATTATTTTAAGCTAAAAAGAGAAAAAAAACTATTTCTATAAAACTTAGTTGTCCAAATTATTAAAATTAAACTTAAATCGCATATGTAATCAGTAAAGTATAACAAAGATAAGTTATTGTGACGAAATTATCAATTGAGGATCTTATGTTTGGTATAAAGCAAATGAAAAAAAAATATTCCAAATTGACATGATCATAGAATTCTCATGTGAAATCTAAACCCGTCATAATTTTCATACTGTCAAAATTTACATACGCACTTTTCATAGTATTTTAATTTGATCATTTTAAAATCATTTGCTTTTTTATATAAAAAGACGTTATTTGCATCCGCTAAAAGCATTCCATTTTTACGGATCCAGTCTTAAACAACATGTATGGAAAAGTTTGCATATGACGTCATTAGGACGGAATATTACAACGCAGCAAAAACAATATTCAAGGCACTCCGCAAAACAAATCGAAAATGTGATGATTCACAAATCTTCACTTCTTTATTTATAATAGCTCCATGTTTTATCAGAAATCATTTATTTGCATGTTTTTTCAAATTTGGAAAATATTGCATACATGCGGATAAATAAAATTGCACTTATTTAGATTTCTGATACGAACTGAGTAAATGCGGTGAAGTCACTCGAATATTATTTAAAATACATTTTTGTGAAGAGAAATTGTTGTATCCTTTGTAAATAAGGTTTTCAGTAAACTAAAAAACCATTTAATTGATGAATAAAAACAAATTTCATCGGATTTTATGTCAGACGATATCTTTTGACACGATTTTTTATTTCAGTTTTTATCAATTTTAAGAGAAAATGGCGTATTTATGTTGCCACAATTACAAAATTCGTACTTAAAACTATAAAAAAATCCATAACTCATAAACAAATTGAGATACAGCTTTCAAACAAATTGCATTTAAAAGTAAATTTTTTTCTCAATACGACGGTATAAAAATTAAAAATGTGCGATATTTAGAAGTATAAAATTTGTAGTACTGAAAATTACAAAACTGAATTGCATGCGAAAGTGTTGCCATTCACAAAATGACGTATGCGTTACGCCCAGATACGTTTGGCCTTTATAATATAGATATCAGATAGTAGCTCCTTTTGATTTGAGATAAGCCATAAGGAGCATTACGCGTTAATTTTATCTGCACTATGCATTCTAAAATCAGTTTTTTTTTTTAATCCTAAAATTGTAATTTTATGCAACTCCTGAATTACTATTCCATTTTTCTTCTAAATTATACCCCCCCCCCCAAAAAAAAAAAAAAAAAAAAAAAAAAAAAAAGATGATTTGACATTTCCCCTTCAAAAAATTAATAATCATTTCATCATTGCTGTTTTAGAAAGACGCTCAACTGTCTACACATTTCAGTTCTAGGTTACGCAGTCAGGAGGAGAGGGAAAAAAAAAAATCTTCATAAATCTCTCAGCAATCAAAGCTGGAAGACGAACAAGGGCTTTAGTAAGAATGTGCTAAAGAACTTTATGTGACTGTTCTATTCTAACTATGTATCGCTTTCCTCTCTTTCTCAATGTCTCAAAATCCTTGACAACATAAAGAAATATAATTCTATATGCTTCAGATCCAAATGTCAGTTTTTTCTTCAACTGGTGTATCATCATTTAAAGGAGGCTCCTTTACACATAGAATTGTAATAACAGGTTTTTTGGAAAAAAAAATACCACATTGTGTTATTCCAGGAAGAACACTGGAAACCTACTGCTAATGTGCTGTAATATACCTGGTAAGGGCCTCGCGCTAACCTTTTTTTGCTCCAGTAGGCCTACTATTGCTGTCATCAAAAAAGTTTCGGCTAACAGGAAAGTCAATACATCACTTTTATCTGTAAATTATAAGTCTTTTGGATGAAGATTTTTTTCTCTCTCTTTCTCTCTTTGAATTGAATCCATTTCGTAAAAGTTCCTCAAAACCCCCAGAATCAAACTGGACCTGTTAAGTTGCGTTATCTTGGCATTACTGAAAATAGAGAACTTTAAGTAATTTACTATATCTTTCATGATGGTTCAGGGGGCGGGAAATCACTTTTTTTGGCTACCGCTATTTCCAAATAATCTCTGGTTTCTCTTGCAAATGTTGTAGAAATCTTTATTTATTATTGTTTTTCAGTTTTTTTTTTTTTTTTTTTTTTTTTTTTTTTTTGACATGCATGCACTATATATTTTTTTTTTTTTTTCAATGAATCGTGTTTTATGAATTGGAATTTGATTTAATTAAACAGCTGATTAAATGACTATATGGTCAATAGGAATTTTTATTTTATTCTTGATCCTTAAATCTCTTGATTCGATTATCCAATGATTTATATAAACAGCGTGTTTCGTAATTTGTTAAAATATTTTATCTTTTATATAACATGAAAAAATTGTAAATTTATTTATGTCTTTTAACTATTTAAGAATACATAGATACGCACTGCCGTACAGCGTAAGATTATACACTGCAAAAAGAATCCGTTAAATTTACGACAAAAAAAAGGCGGTATTAATGTTGAGAGCAGTTTTTGTCCTAAAAATTACAGTAAAATTAGATGTAATTAAAAAAAATCACATCTAATTTTACAGCAATTCTTACGGCAAAAGCTAAGCTGCTGGCGACATTGCTGCCAGAAGTTTTTCCCCTAAATTTAATAGATTTTTTTTTTTTTTTTACAGTGTATTTGACGACGTTTTGATTATTAAATATCATTCAATGAAAGCTAATAAATATATTTTTTTTTATCTTTTCAGGTGAGTGTAAATCATATATTTCTTTGCTAAAATGATATGAATTTACATGGGGTAAGTAGAAATTTTTCTTATAAATAACTTCCTGTCACCCTAAACCAACGATTATTCTTATAAAAACTAGTCGTTGGATGCCACCGTAATACTTACCCATCATGGATATGTATATGAAAATAAAACATGTGAAAACTATTTATACAATGCATTGCAATTCCAAAACAAAATTAAAATATTGTTAATATACATAGTAATGCTATATTAAAGAACTGCTGATTACCAATTTCGACAAATTATATAAAACGCCAAACTGCTCAAGTAGTACCGAACTGCGTAAAAGAAACATCCTTATAACTCCAAAAATAATAACTCTGTTAACTAACAATTAACTGCATCGGATTAAGCGTCTCATTTCCAATTAAAATATACCTCTGAATTGAAATTTGAATGAAATACAGGGTCATGAAAAATCGAAGAATGTGGAAAACAGGATTACAAATATCTCGGTAACTAATAATCCGATCGACTTCGTTCTATATGCAAAATGTGTGTTATTTTATTGCCTTTTACGTCCATTTCTTAGAACAAAAGCATTCGAAAACTTTTATATACCTTTCATCAGAACGAATTTTTCGAGAGTCCGAAAAAAATAGTTCCGGATAATCGAGGTTGCTGATATTAAATAGGCTTCATCCCATTCTTACATACTAACTACATACAAAATTTCAAGTCTCTATCTCAATTTGTTCGGGAGATAGAGCGTTTACAGACAGACAGACAGACGGACGGCAAAAAAAATTTTCTAAAAATATGTTTTTCGGAATCTCCACTATCTAAAACTTGTAAATCCGTCAAAAATTTTTTTTCGATTTTCAAAACGATTGCAAGACTTACCCTATACTACCGTATGATGGGTAAGTAAAATATGAGGGAAGAAATTTGCATATTTTTTTTCATGGATTTTTTTGGATTTTATTAAAAGAACTTTCTGAACTATTATAACACTGTAAAAGAAAGGGAAAAAAAAAAACAGATATTACATGGAGAAATTGTCGGCCAAGGATGTTTGTATACCTCAAGTTAAAATGAATATTAAATATTTTGAATTATTTTTTTTTTTTTTTTTTTTGGTGAAATCTTTCATGATATTCAGATAAGTGGGTTTTTAGGGAAGAGAAGACCAGAATATTGCGTCCGATATTGTTAAAAAGTAATACTATACTTTAATTATTACATTTAAAACTTTATTGCTTATTAATTATAACATTATTTAAGATTTATTAAACTTTATTAATTATAACATTATTCATAAATAACCTATCTTCCCGCTGACGACATTCGAATATTACACACAATTCTTGCGTCGAAGAAAAAACCAGGAGAAGAATTGTTTGTTCTTTTCAGTTATCGTCTGCCGATGAAAACAATCGAATAAATAGAAAGACTGTCTTTTGTTTTTCCACAGGTTTATTTTTTCGGTACTACTCTGTTATCCCGTCGACCAATTTCGCCAAATTATACAAATCGCCAAAATAGTAGCCAAATTATACATATTAACATAATTTTTATTTTAAATAATGAAAAAAACCAATAATTAATAGAATAATAAACCGATAATTAATAACAATACAAATAAAAAGTCGAAATAAAAATCATTTAATGATATTTTAAACACGTGAATCGTATTTAATGTCATTGAATGTGACGTTCACGATCATCCATTATTGGCACTTAATCTTATAGTTTGGCGATAATTTTATGGTCGACGGGGTAACCTACTAGTATATCATTTTTTCAAACACCATGTACAGTTTTTTTCTTCTACTGGACAAATGAATAAAATAAAATGGTCTGTTACTTATTACCCAAATATCAATACTAGTAACTACTACTACTACTAATAATATATTAATAATAATAAATAATAAATAATAAATAATAAATAATAATAATAATAATAAAAGATGTGTCAGTTTTACATGAAAGTCTGATCCAGGATATCAGCAAAAACAAAAGTTTGTTTTACGGGTAGAAAATCTGTATTTAAGAATTGTGGGTCACTTAAAAAAGTTGTTCAGTATTATAAATAGTTTAAAGATTTTTTTTTTCTGATTTTTTTCTTTTATTGGAAATTTTTGTTATTTTAAAAGATTTTGCCTTACTATAAACAATTTAATGATGTGTCCTGCAAAATGAACAATTTTTTTACTAGCTTCTTGACCCACTTTTTTTTTTTTTTTTTTTTACACTAGGTTTGTGTAAAACGAACGTATTTACAAACTCGACAGTACAGGGCTTTTCAAAGATTAAAATAATCCTTTCTTTTAAAAATATATTTATCGTGAAGTTTTGAAATTAGTTCTTCTAAATGAAACGGGATTTTTACAAAAAAATATCATTATCAATTTAGCAAAATAACTGTGCATTTTTATCATGCATTATTCTCTTCATGATTAGCGGACCATATTTAGGTTAAATGTTCCAAACGCCGAACTCCAAAGTTAGTCAACCATGTAAGATGCATATGATAAATAATTTAAAAAAAAATAATTGTTTATTTTGTGATTTCCTGATATACTATTCTTAACAGATAGAAAGAAACTTAACGATTTAAAAATTCTAATGCAGATCTTTTTTTTTTTTTTTTTTTTTTTTTTTTGTGATTCTTTGTGTGGTGGAATACGCTAAAAACTGAATTTATTTGTTTTTAACTTTTCTTTTATTTTAAAATTATGGCCTATTTACTATCTGTCAAATGGGCTTTTAAAAATGACCTTGTTTTATATTTTAAAGAAATTTTTAAGGATTCATGAGACATAATTGATCGCCATCAAGAAGTAATCATAGTACAACAAAATATATTTTATTTAAGTTAAAACTTAAAATGTTATTCAATTCTTAGGATTTAAGGCGACCGTAAAAAATCTAAATCACGAAATTTGAAAATAAATAAATAAATTAATTAATTTAAAAAATAAAATTAGAAATAAAAATATACATAAAAAAATAAATGTTTTTCTTTTTGCGAATTATGAAACTAGATGCTCAAATTTTTCCTATTCAAAAAGAATTTTTCAATTCTAACGCTTCTTTGTAGAGGTATAAGCTATTATATTCAGGGGTGGGGAAATACATCATTTTGCTCGCCAGTGGCGAGTAGATTTTCTCTCAAGGCGAGTGCATTTGTAATTTTTGAAAAACTGTTAGGCAATAGAGACATTATCAGAAACTTTTTGTAATCTACATATTTTAACTTTCCAAATTATTACAGAGTAAATATGGTACTCAGTTCCATCTTATATTAAGCTTACCTTTGTTGTACACATTTCTTAGTATTATAGAACAAAAAAATTATGAATATTCAATGTAGTAATAGTAATTTCGTCTGTAACCGCATGCGTTTTTGTCATAACTATTTTCAATTGCATGTGTGTTGCATCTTGCAGGGTGGTAAAATAAATCCTTGGCTGATAAGATTTTTGAAAAATTCCCCACCCATGATTATATTTATAAAAACTGTATATAATTATGCAATTTGTTATACTTAAAATGCTGTTTACTCAAAACTGAAAATTCCGCACGTTTCTAAACTTTAGCGTTCCATGCGCATTTCTAGTTATCAATTTTTTTAAAATTTTTACATTATATCCTTTGTACAATAATAAATAAATATTATAGCATAAAAAGTTAGATTTCAGGAATATTTTATTGTTGAAATTTGTGCGGATATTAAAATATACAGCTATTCTTTTGGGAAAAAAGGAAACATAATTATCAAAATATTTTTTTTTTTCCTACTCATATGTTCAACGAACTTTTGCAGTTCATGCCAACGTCAATTGTAATATATAACAAGTTGGAAATTGCACGTGAAACGTAGCAAATGAGGTGCGTTCGTACGATAACGAAGTTTTAAAAATATTACTCTCATATATCAATCTCATAAAATTGTAAATAGTGAATTAGAATTAAAACGCTCATCAAACAATATTCTCCCTATACCATTATGTAATCGAATGCCTTTGTGTGGCCTTGTAAATCAATAACAAACGTTCTTTGCACCACAAATTATGTAAAATGTATATTATAATATGTACTTTATAGTTGCATATAAATTTTATTAATTTCGAATGAGTATAACACCATTAAAATGCATTTGAAACATTTTTCCCCATTGACCGTAATGTAACGGAATACTTTTGATTGTCCCTGTAATTGATCTATGCATCCGATTTTCATAAAATTTGAAATAACTATACAAAATTATGTAATAATTATGTATTTTAAATTTCAAACGTATAAAATACATTTGAAACTTTTTCCCCATAGAGCATAATGTAATTGAATATTTTTGATTGCCCCTGTAATTGATCTATGCACCCGATTATCAAAACATTTGAAATAACTCAACAAAATTATGTAATAATTATGTATTTTAAATTTCAAACGATTGAAATGCATTTGAAACTTTTTTCCCCATTGACTGTAATGTAACGGAATACTTTTGATTGACCCTGTATTTGATCTATGCATCCGATTTTCATAAAATTTGAAATGACTCGACAAAATTTTGTAATAATTATGTATTTCAAATTTCAAACGATTCGGTTGGGTAGTTTTTGCGTTGTTATATGCGGACAGACGGACGGACTGAACGACCACTATAGGTGCTACGTATTTACATAATTACGAACGCACCTAAAAAGAATCTCATGAGTAGATATTGTCGTATTTTATGTAAAAGAAATGCGCATGAGACATTTTTAAAATATGACAATTATTCGTTATTTTAAATTTTTAAAAAGTGAATAATTTAAAAACTTTTCATTATTTTATCACCAAATTTTGAATATAAACTATTTGAGCTTGCCATTAGAACATGTGCCAATGCTCAAATGAATCTATTGAAAATAGAAGGATTTAGTTGTTAATGTCACTGTCTCCTTAAATGCTGTTAACTTCTAATTTCATGCATTTATATTGCAAATGAATGTTTATCATAAAAATCTGTCAGTTTTCCGCTGCTGAACAATGAAAATAAAAATATTATGAACATATGTAATATTTCCTCAATAGTAAATATCGCAGGTTTCCTTCTCCAATGAGATCGGAATCCATTCAACTTTTTAAAATTTTCTTCAGAAAAATTAGAATTTTAACTTTTTTCTATATATTAAAAGGACTGGAAAAGTAGAATGCAAAATAATGGGCGTTTGGGGAATATCTCAGTATATTAAATCCCATATTCTAATTAGGATTATTTGTTTGCGTTTTAAAAATTAACTTCTTCAGTTCTGAAGCTAAGATAATAATATAAATACTTATACTTTGGGTTTTTATTTCATGCATTTATATTGCAAATGAATGTTTATCATAAAAATCTGTCAGTTTTCCGCTGCTGAACAATGAAAATAAAAATATTATGAACTTATGTAATATTTCCTCAATAGTAAATATCGCAGGTTTCCTTCTCCAATGAGATCGGAATCCATTCAACTTTTTAAAATTTTCTTCAGAAAAATTAGAATTTTAACTTTTTTCTATATATTAAAAGGACTGGAAAAGTAGAATGCAAAACAATGGGCGTTTGGGGAATATCTCAGTATATTAAATCCCATATTCTAATTAGGATTATTTGTTTGCGTTTTAAAAATTAACTTCTTCAGTTCTGAAGCTAAGATAATAATATAAATACTTATACTTTGGGTTTTTTATAAACAAAATGACATTTTTAATGACAGAAAAAATATCTTTTCTGAAATGGATCCTGTAGGCGCTTAGTAATTCAGGTTAAAAAATATGGATATAAAACAACAAATCCCTTTAAAACATCAAATTAATTACCATTATCCTAAATGAACGAATCACAAATTTAAGAGTTGAACAAGTAAAAAATCTACAAAGCCTCAAAAATAATTTGCTGAAAAAAGTTTAAGTTAAGGGTGGTCTTAACTGCTCCGCTCAACAATCGAAAAACGTTTTGACACATTTACAAATTCACTTTTTAACAGAAAAATATGAAATTGGAATGCCTGACTATGGAAGCGATTCCGAATCGAACCTATTTTTCCATTTTATGATCAATAAATTACCTATCCAGTTCTAAGCTATTTCGATCAGGAGATCGCCCGTTTTTCTCCTGCTTTTCGACCGGTTTTTCTGCTTTCGTCGGGGGAATGTGCTCGAAAGTGTCCACTTTGAAGGCTTGTTATGAAAAATCTATTGTGTTTTTTAAAAAAAACTGAACATTGAGTGCAATTAGGCAGTTTCTGAATAATAACACCTGCTACATTCATGCATTTCCGAACAAAAGTAAATTAAAGCATTTGTCACAAAGTTGCCCTTTTTCATTTAAGAATACCCTTAAGTTAAATACTTATGAAAATTTATTACTTTGTTGGTCACACTGTCTTTTGGGCATTTTTAGACATTTTGCAGACTCAGATGAAATTAACATTTATTTTATGAGGAATTCCACTTAGATGCAGTCATATTTATTTGTTTGCTTCCAACGTAAAAAAAAAAAAAAAAAAAAAAAAAAAAATATTTAGCTATTAAGAATGATGTAAAAATGTCAAATATTATACTTTTTATAAGTAAACGTATTGAGGTCCCCGAATGGGATTCCAGGGGCCAAAATTGTTAATCTCTAAAGAATTTTTTTTTTTTTTTTTTGCTTCACCAGTGGCCGAGAGGTTCTGACCTCAAACTGGTAGACGGTAGGTGCTGGGTTCGAACCCAATCGCGACCGTCGGCCTAACCGTTCGGAGTTTTCCGTGGTTTTCTTCGAACCTTGCGTAAATACGGGTTAGGTTCCCTTAGAAAGACCCCCACGGAGGGCATCCCACCCCTTACGGCCTATATCCCATAGTGTAGATAATTGGCCGACATACATACAACAACTAAAGAATTTTTTAAAGACTAAACATCCATAAGGTTTGACACTCCTCTCTTCCTCAATGTTAATCATATGGAAATGGAATGCATTAGTAGTTTTTAAATTTCTCATCAAAAAATTAACATTTGCATTTTTTTTATCATTACAATTATTTTTATGCTATTTTTAACTGATGTTCTTTGCTGTTTGGTTGAGAAAATATTTCTAAAACATATATAAAATGTAATATTATAAAAATAATCTTTATGAAGCTTTTGAGTTGCAAATATAATTCAAATACTTAAAATAAAATTAAATGCATACATTTTTAAAGTTTTTTTTTTTTTTTTTTTTTTTTTTTTTTTTTTTTTTTCGAATCAAAAGTAAAGAAACATTGAATCATTCTTGGAAAACCGTTTACAGGAAAAACTATAGTGTAAAAATTTTAATCTTCTAATGAGAAATTTTGAGGGGGGAAAACAGAAACAAAGTATGGGACAATAACGAATGCATTCGCATACAATTAACATTGCAGAGAGGAGATTTTAAACGCGACCAAAGAAAAACCTTGAGAAAAAAAAATCTTAAAAAATGTTCACTCAGATTAATTTTTAAACTTCAAATAATTCATTCCAATTACAAGCTGCAATATCCTGAAATATTACCGAAACTTTTATTGATTTGCATTTTACATGTTCAAACTTTTTTTGGTCACAGTTCATAACAGACCTTCTGTGAAAGGATTAGTGGAGAATTAATTACCTAATTAAAAAAATCCTGAATACCAGGTCGTATTATGAGCTTGACTGGAAAACAAAATACAATGGGATAGACGTTCCAAGGCATCCTTTTGAATTCTGACACGCCACAAGTGGCATATTTATTTAGTGGAATACCAAATCAAGCGAAAATTATTTTGAAGCAGTCAAGGCTGAATACATTTCTTTTGTTTACTTAAAAGCTACATGGTCGAGAGTTAAAATTTTGACATTTAATTAAAAATATTTTCTTTTATTTGTACAAATATTTGAGCTTTTAATTGTATTTGAAGACTATTTATCTTCTTGTTTGACCATAACTTGAATTCATAAGTTATTCATCAACACTGTTAAAAATAATCTACTTAAAAATAAAAACTTCTTGAATACTCGATTTTTTTTAATTTTATTTATTTATTTATTTATTTATTCATTTATTTATTTATTTTTTGTGTGTATGTTTTTAACACTTTTAAACAAAGTTCAAAAGTGCTTATACATTCGGTTTGTTTGACCGTCTGTCCACGCTGCTGTAAATATGTTCGGATTTCCATGCAATTGATAAAGTATATTTAGGGTTACTAAAGCAGGTTTGGTATTGCAAATGAAGTATGTGCAATTAATGGTATATTTACAGGGAATTCAATTTTATTATGGTACATATACTAATTCGATTTTGTTATGCTACATAGGGAAAAATCGTTTGCAGGATATTTAAATGAGATCCCGCTATTTCAAATGCATTGATACTGCTATAAATCACTGAATTTCACTACGATCAGGTTAAAACAGAGCATTCACAGCAGTTTTTATTCATTTACATTGACACACAAAAGAAATAAATCAGTAGCAGTATCTTCTTTTCATAATAATTGCTGGAGCGTACATTTTAAAATTCAATATGCGCTTTAAAATTTAATTCGTTTTATGCATATTACTCGTTATATTTAAATTTTATATCTCATTTACAAGGCTGTACAAAAGTATTCGCGTACCATTCTTCTTACTAGAGAAAATTGCTGCAGAGGTATTTTCAATTAAAGTGTATGTATCGATTAAGTGAACTAAATTTTGGAATGCATGTTGTTAATCGATAGAAATCTCTATATTATATACAAGAATGCGAAAAAATTCGGATAATTTTCCAACCGTAGATGAGAACAGGTGAAATTCGGTAACTGTGGTTCGTGAACTGTGTTACACAGTTCCATGTGGAGAAATGAGACGTAATATTTTATTTTTTAAAACAAAACTGCAGCTTTGTTACATTGTTCTGAATGTGTTGGAAATTGCTTCATAATCTATGCTTGACGCATGATTTTTTCTTATTTGTTTTAAGTGGAATTACTTAAAAAACGAGTACTCTATATTTTTAAATATCATGTACTCGTACCAGTCTGAAAAAAAAGCTTGTGATTATATTAATATAATCTCTTGTTACTTTATTCGCATATTAAAGATATTAATAAAAATTATATGAAATAGTATGCTATAATGAACGATATAGAGCAAAGTATGCTTAAGCTACCCACTTTAAATTTACGAACTACAGAGTGTACAAATGTCTTATGTAGTGCGGAAGAATGCATCGGTGAATTGACTACTTACGTACTGATTCACATCAACACATTCACATTACACATTACACATTACTTACACAGAAAAAACAAACTATGTTTTATTTGTATGTTTAATTTAATACTAAATATGTTAAAATAGTAGCTGTAATTAAGATTATAACACTTCATGTAAAGTAAGCATATTATTTTTTGAAGCAATAATAACAAAAATAAGATACATTTTTTAAGAAGAAAGACTACATACAAAAATGAAGTAAAAAATATTATTTTCTTTATGAGATATTTTAAAAATTTGCAATCTGAGTGCCTAACATCCTTAAGTGTGCCACATGAGGTAATAAAATATCAGGAGAATTCTTATATACCATTTAAAATTTACTTATCGTTTTCCTTAACTGCTGTTTTTAATTTATATTTAAATTCAAATCATATTCTTAAAAATCTTAAAAGATAATTATGAAAATTTCCTTTTAACGTATAAATTCGTTTATAGATTATATATCTTTTTGACTTACAACTAAAAGAGCACTGTCCACTTAAAAAAAGGCAGTTAAAAAAGACTCAAATTGAGCGAATCCAGGTCAAATAGAATAGATACCACCACTTTTTCCTTTAATATTGAAGCAAGCTTTTACTTTTTAAAAGAAGCAGTTTGTATATGTCTTACACGGAAAAGTTTTTTCACGACTCAAATACTTTTAAATAGAAAATTAAAAACAAGTAGAGGTCTCTTTAAAAAATAATTACATTGATTTATATCTATTGTTTTCGTGTTTATTTATATCATGAATTAAAATTTCAAAAATCGAATATTTGTTAGTATGATATTAAAGAAGTAAAATCCCATTAAAAATGTATAGAAAATATGCTTCTTATAAGAAGTTTAAATTTTAAATATTTTTTCAAAACCTGTGTAGACAATACTGCATTTTGTATTGTTTACAGATAGTTAAAAAACTAGTAAGAAAAGGGTAATGTAAAATTTCCATCCATTAACTTCCTGTTTATTTAATATCATGCAATAAATTTCTGGAAATCAAACATTTGTTATTATAATATTAAATAAAAGGAAAAAAAGTTTATAAAGACGAAAATGTAATTGTTGTACTAATCTTTTAAGTTCAAAATATTGTTTTCAAAAGCACCTTAGGTTGATGACCGTTAATATTTAGTTTTATTCTTGTTAAAACATAACAAGAAAGTAGGGAGAAGAAGAAGAAAATTTATGTGCTCTATCAACTTGCTTTTATTTTTATCGCTTTGAACAAAAAATATCTGCTCAAAGAAAAAGAGAAATAAAAAGCAATAAATATTTGTTATAAAATTTTTAAACACTTTTCAGCATTATTAAAAAGTGTTTATGACTTTGTCTTGCTTGTCTCTTTAGTCGAACTCTAATTCTGTTAGTATGTGACGCGCATAAAAATATGTCCATGATATACCGGCTTATGCATATGTTTCTGTTTACTGATGGAAACAGCTGATTGTGAAATTTCAACCTAACATGCTTATTCTTACTAAACAAAATTTTACCATACTATGTAGAATGTATGCAAATGTATTGAGTAAATACAAGGCAGCACAAAAGAAATGGATTATTGTTTCCGAAATAGACAATACTTACTTAAATCTGGTTTCCAAATATATTACATTTTTTTTTCTTTTTATGTTTTTGGCGGCATATCCTTTTTAGCCAATTGTAAAGGTTTGGGAAATATACTGCAAAGAAAATATTCCGTGAACAACGTTTCAGCAACGTTTGTATCTAATCTCCCTTTTTTTCCACAAAACTTCTGTTTTGGAATTCCCCCGTTTTCAAGATAAAAATTTATTGTTGTTTGAAATGGGATCAGTGGCGTAGCTAAGGGGGGGCAAGCGGGGCGTCCGCCCCGGGCGCCGAGGCCTAGGGGCGCCAAATTGAGAGAAATTGTTATATATCTATATTGAGGTGGGGGCGCAAAATTTCTTGCTGGCCCCGGGCGCCAAAAAACATAGCTACGCCACTGAATGGGATTTTCTTAATTTTCATATATAAATAAATGTGAGCAATTTTAAAATAATAATATATACCAATAATAACACTATATACTTATGCATATTTACACGAAACAAGTATTTGTATCGAATATTATCACTTATGTTTTTCAGATCTTTGCATTCTTCCGAATACAAAACATCGTACTTCCCATTAGAAGATGAATCTTGAATCTCTAATACATTCAAAAGTTACGTCTAGCTACTTTGGTATAGGCTGAAACCTTAATTACGGATACTTAACTGATATTTTTGTTTTCTCTAAATTGAAAGAAACATTTCTGTTTGTCTGATGCGTAGAGAAAAAATGCGTTTGAAATAATCAACGAGTAAAAATAAAAGGAATTTTTCCGTTTATTCCAGGGTAAACTTATGACTTCCACTAAAATAGAATTTTTCCATTAAAGAGAGAAATTTCATTTAACTTAACCTGTATATATAAGTTAAATTTTTCTCCCAGTGTACATTTTCCCGTAGGAAATTTTAAGAAGATTCCGTAAGACAAAATTATTCGAAATCACTTTTATGTATTGAAAATTTCGGCTTTTTTACTTAATGAATATTTGTTTCAAAGTATATATAAGCTGACAGACATTGACTCAAGACAAATATGGATTGGTGCGATCTTTTTCCTTCTGGATCTGTTTAGATAACAATAAATAAATAGAAATCTTTAAGAATTATATCATTAGTAAAAGCGCAAGAACCATTAGATATCAATTTAAGGAAGGATATTTTTATAAAGTACATGTTATTTTTTGCTGTGTTTCGTTTCTTTCTTTTATTATTCATTTACATTTTTTAAAATTTCATTTATATACCTATTTATTTATTTGCTGTACCTTTTCATTTTTTATTATTCAGCTATAAAATTTTATAGAAAGTTTCTTTATGCATTCTTTCAAGTAAAGCTAACAATTATTTTTGTATTCTTACATAAATAATATTTTACCCAGTAGTGACAGTGCACAGACTATTCTCTATCTCTTGAGAGAAGATATGTGTGTTATTTGTTGCTGTCTTCTTTTGCTGTATTTTTTGTTCTTGGTTTTATATTATATTATTTTATTTTATTTATTTTCATCGCTGTACATTTTGATTTTTCATTATTCTGCTCTAAGATTTTATGGAACAACCTCTATATATTCTTTCAAATACAGCAAATAATTATTTCGGTATTCTTGCATAAATAATATTTTATCCACCCCAAATCAAGGAGCTAAATAACTACTTTGATGTATGGTCTCGCCATTAAAACCAAACAAAAAACTATAAACAACCGTATATTATTTTTTTAATATAACTTCTTTTATTTTTTCACTTCAACAGATCAAAACACGCCCAGTAACCACAGTTCTGAAGAAAATTTTAATGAAGTGTGTTATTTTGGCTTTTCGTTGCTTTTTTTTCCCCCATGGCGGCATTACAATATGATTCTATAACTAATACATCATTTTCCAGAAACTTAATAAAATATAGTTATTGAAGAAACCGAAAAAAAAAGGGAAGATATTTTTCATTATTATTCCAATTATTGTTCTGTGGAAGCAATTTACAAGATATTTTTGAAAAAAAATAAAAATAAAAATAAAGCAAAGCCGTAAAAGCCCGTATTTTCAGTTTTCAGCCACAAAACTTCCCTATTATATTGTTTTTACCGTACAGGAGGCATATCCAGGAGCCGTGATACGTTACGCCCACAGCCAAGGGTCTAGAAGGAGCATAAAATAAGCTATATAATTTCAGGGGACGCTATTCAGAAATGATTGGGATATAAAAAATTTGGAATATATATTTTTCTGTCTTATAATACAAATCTGGAACGTATGAAATTTCGCAGAATTGCAGGCACAACGTCTGTACGCTGGCAACGTATCAAATTATACTACCAAAAAGTTTGATTATTGTTTTGTTTTGTTTTTAGAACGAAAACAATAACGACAGATTTTAATATATATTTTCGTATTTTGATGTCCTTGAACGGTATATCAATTTTCAAGGTGGGGTTATGGATCTACATCCTGTTTGATTCACGATTCTTTAAATTAAAGAGAAAGGATTCTTTAGAAAAAAATTTTAAGTTGCGTTTTAGCTGCCTGTAATTACTGATATATATATATATATATTTTTTTTTTAGGAGGTTTAATTCTAGTAAATGCAAATCATGGTTGCAGGCAAATTTTGCTGTTTTAGAATTTTACTTTATCTAATCGAACTAACGATTACTGTAATCATATTAGCATTTGTTGAGTATATATTAATGTTATTTGCGTGCGTCCTGACGTTTATTATGCACTTCTTTAGAGTGATATTTATCTACTTGAATAAAATATTCATCGATATGCTGTATATTATACATTACTATGCTACATTTCTTGTTTCTGATGGCTTTTTTTCAAAATCTTTGCGGCAAGTGTAAAGAGGAAAAATTCCATGTATTACTAGAATCCTAAAAAATGCATATGTAACAAAATAAAATTGCGGTTTATCGTATTAAATAAAAAACTTATCCTTTGAAATACCACGGTAAAAAAAAGCAAAGATTATATAAGAATTACGTAGTGGGTTCCACTGGACCATCTTCAAATCTATATAATAAAGACCAAACGTATCTGTGCGTAACGCATACGTCATGTTTTGAATGGCAACACTTTCCGGTGAAATTTCAGTTTTGCAATTTTCGTTTTTGTAAACTTTTAAACTTCTAGACATTGCACGTTTTCAATCTTTATACCATCGTTTAAAGAAAAAAAATGCACTTTTAAATGCCGTTTGTTAGAAAACTGTATCTCGATTTGTTTTTAAGATATTAATTTTTTTGTAGTTTTTGGTTCAATTTCTCTAATGGTGGCAACTTGAGTATCGCATTTATGTGGGAAAAAGAGAAAAAATAGCCATAGAGTAAAAAAGAAAAAAAATAGAGATGCAGTTTAGTGGCTGGAGGTGACGCCAAAAATGTAACTCTAAAATTCGCTGCATTGCATCAAACACAACGGCGTGCTTCCACAAAAAAGGAAAACTTTTAGCGATGCAATTTTAATTCATAATAAAATGAAATGCTATTTTATAATGCTAAAATATAATCAGATCATTTTCATTTAGAGAAAAAATTATGTTAAAGAATTCGGTCTCTGTTCCACGTGATTGTTTTGTTTGGGCCGAATGAGAGACTTAAATTGGAAGAGTAACGCCCATCAAACCATTTTAATCGCATACTGCACCTTCATCTATCTCTTTTCTCCATGGAAAATAACAGATCACTGTATATTTTAGTTGTCATTTTTTCATAGCAACTGAAAAATATAGTAATTAAAAACCTGTTATGTCAATATATCGTCGGCTATAAAACCCGGTGAATGTTGTTCGTTTTATTTCGTTTTTATCTATGAATTTAATGACTTTTAGTTGGTTGTAAACTTACTTTACAAAAGATACATCAATTAACTTTTACAAAAATGTATTTTAAAGAATATCTGAGTGTCATATTTTCTTAGTTGTTTTTAAAAACTGAGAATGCAATTTTATTCTTTGGCGAAATCTTTGGCTAATAACTTCTATCTTGCGTCTAATACGGAAGTACCGATAATTTTTAAAGCTGTATATGATTACATAAATAATATGCTTCATATAAAATTGCTGTTTGGAATTAGTTGGCAAATTAAAAAGCCTATTACGCAGAAAAAATTTATTAGACCTTTCCAGTTTTAAATTTAAAAAAAAGTTTTTCACCTTTACTTTGTAACCCGGGAACCCCGGGTTCGGTGTACTAGTATATATAATTCCTAAAATACAGACTAACTATTAATGTATAACAAGTACATAACAGATAAATAATACAGCATAATCTATACAAAGCAGAAAGGGAAACAGTGTAACAAATTAAAATTCTTTGATAAAGCACACGTAAAACATACCAAATTACTTACGGGTGCATAAGTATTATGTAAAAATAAAATCCATTAAATCTCAAACGTTTTTTAGCCGATGCACTCTGCTATTGTCGACAAAATAAAAGTCATTTTTCATATCATTTTTTCACTGATGTTGGCCAAGTGCATAGGTTGAAAACGTTTTAGAGTTCAATGGATTTTTAATATGTTTTAATGTATATTTTTATATGATATTTAAGCACCTGTAAGAAATTGGGTACCTTTTATTTGTGCTTTTTTCAAGAATTTTATTCTATTTAACCGGAATGAATTCAACGCTAAAATATTAATTTATTTTGTAGCAATTGGACTTTTTTATTATCTACAATTAGACTGTCCACATGGTGTAGAAATGAACAAAGATTACTTTCAGATACAATGGATTTATTTTAGTAACTGGGAGGTTAATTAACTAATTATTACAAAAAATAACAAAACATTTTTCGGTACTAGTTGGTTATCCCGTCGACCAAAAAATTTTCGCTAAATTATAAGATTTCATGTCAATAATTGATAATTGTAAATGTCACATTCACTTTACATGATTAACTACGATGCACACGTTCGTCACGTTATCAAGTGATTTTTAATGCAACTTTCTATTTGTATTTTTGATTTTGTTTTAAAAATTTAATCGCTCATCCGTTATTTAAAATAAAAAATGTGTCAATTTATATAATTTGCGAACAGTTTGGCGATTCGTATAATTTGGCGAAATTGGTAGATACCTAAGTAGTACCCATTTTTCATGGGTACAGTAAAGAGATACTGAAGGTACTGAAACATTGGAACTGAGAGGATGAATTATAAAAATAGATTAAATAAAGCTGTAAAACCTCTTAAAATTCTCAAATAATACAAAATATGACTTGAGACCAGTTACTATTGCGTAGTCCATTGTCACAAAAAATGCGACTAATAGGTAGAAAAAACTAGTTGGATGTGTCAATCCCAAAACTTTCTTCTATCTCATAAGTACATTTTAATATATATATATATATAAAACGTGGTGACTCCAAAATTACCCACTATAGAATTTCCTCGAACATTTGACCTAGCCTACTGAGATTCTGGTATCCGAAAAGCCTAAAACGCAAAATTTAATTAATATTCTGAGATAATGAGCTTAATAGTGCCTCATGTTGGGTAATTTATACTAAAACCTAATAAGCCTCTACTTATGTCAATACCTAACAGAATCTGAAATTTGATGGAATTTCGTCCATTAGTTCTTGAGATATAGTTATAACAAAAAATTTGCAAAACGTAGCACAGCAACACCATATATTGGACAATTTATGCCAAAACGTAAAAAAGCGTCTGCTTATGTTATGGTGTAAAAGAATCTGAAGTTTGATGAAATTCTGTGCATTAGTTCTTGAGATATAGCTAGTTTAAAAAAAAGTGTAAAATATAGCACAGCAGCACCATCAGTCGAAGGATTTATAACTAAACGTAATCGTCGTGTAATTATGTTATATGTCATTTTGTAACAAAATCTGAAGTTAGATGAAATTCTGTGCGTCAGTTGTTGAGATATAACTATCGGAAAAATCGTGCAAAATGCATCATAGCTGTACCACCTGTTGCAAGGTTAATACCAGAATGTAATCAGCGTCTAATTATGTTATATATTCTAGTGTAACAGAATCTAAAATTTGATGAAATTCTCTGCGTTAGTTCTTGAGATATAGCTATCGCAAAAATCGTGCAAAATGTAGCATAGCAGCGCCACCTATAAGGCAGTTCACACAAAAACCTTATCCGCGGCTATGTATCTCAAGTTATCGCGGAATCTGAAGTTTGGTGAAATTCTGTGCATTAGTTCTTGAGATATAGCTATCATGAAAATCATGAAAAACATGGCATAGCGACGCCACCTGCTGGCCAATTTACAACAAAACTTAATCAGTGTCTATGTATATCAATCTTGAAAATCATGAAAAAGTAGTATAGCAGCGCCACCTGCTGGCCAATTTTCACCAAAAACCAATAGGCACTAATTCATATCAAGGTTTAACTGGATATAAAATTTTATTAAATTTCGAGCATTAGTTCTTGAGATAGAGCGCCCACAAATTTTTTGTCACATAAAGACAGACTCACAGACAGACAGACAGACTCACAGACAGACGGACAGACTCACAGACAGACATTTTCTAAAAATAGTCAAAACGTGTTCAGGACCTTCTAAAACGTATAAATCCGTCGAAAACAGGAAGTCGAAAATTTTCATGAATCCAATACTTTCTTCTTGTAAAGATAGAAAAAAGTAAAAATGGAGCACCGGTTACTAAATCGGGGCATAAAAATACAATAGAACCTATGAAAACTGATTTGTCTATAATAGAATTTTGTCCCTAAGGAATACCACACAATTATATTTTCTAAAACGGATTTTTTTGTCTTCACCTTCTGATTCCGTTTCAGGAAGTTTTATTATGCAAAATAAACACAACAATCTTATACAGCAAAATTTGTGAAAGCGGAACCACGGGCATGAAACAAAATTCAAGTTTAGAAGATGTAATTGCCTATTATTCCTATCACCGGAACAATGCAACATTTTTTACTTTCAAAACAGAATTCCGTTAAATTCGGGTTCATTTACACACGATTTTCCGAATAAAAAACTGTAAAACTTGTAGAAACAACTAAAAAAAAAAAAAAAAAAAAAAAAAAAAAAAAAAAAAAAAAATCATGTTACAATTAAGCAGGCAGATTTGCAAGCTATTTCTTTGGAAGGAACTATAAAAAATCTCCAGTATGTATAAGACTATTTTCATGAGTTTTTCTCTATTCATTTCCGGTTGATGCAAAATAATGACTAGCATGATACTAAAAGAAATTAAAAAGAATTTTTGCATCATGAAATATCGGGACTCTTGTTCAGTTGTTACGTGAGACAGATCTTGAACATCTAAAAATCGGGACATCCCATGAAAATCTATTCATCTGGTAATATTATTAGATTGAAAAAAAGTTCGGGAAAATTTGGGAAAATAACGTTATTATGTGAAAAATGATCGACAAAAGCAATAAGGACTGTTCTTCAAAGTAGAAACCATCATAGTTTACGACTTTCTGCCACCGTTCTGCCAGATTTCGAATTTGCTAAAAGTATAATTGCGATCCTTGGAATCGAAAAACGACGGCCTTTAGAATCGTTTAGATTTTTTCTCCAATAATGCTGGATCAAAACACGGAAATCATATTGATCAATGGGCATTTTGGATGAGCCTATCCTAGGGGTCTGCACGGGCCCGGCAGAATCAGAATAGTATTCTCAACGGGCCGGGCCGGCAAAAAAATTGAACGGGCCATACGGGCCGGGCCGATAAAAAAATTTTCGGGAAGATTTAAGCAGAAACGATAAAATATGATCTATTTTCAACGCAAATGGTTTTAACGAGAATAAATATAAATGTGCGTCACGAGCCATACTAGTTTGACAGCATCAATATAAAAATGTAACTTGTACAGTGTGAGATCGGCATCGGATAGTTAAATTGTGTGTAACCCGTTTTAATATTTTTTTTGGCTGACTCATATCGGGCCGAGATCAAGCTTGCATTATTTTTCTACATATAGACTTGCCGGACCGAAACAAGACTTAATTGTTCTCAAGATCTGTAGGGCAGACAACATGATTTGTAAAATTATTAACAGCTTTAAAGAACTTATGTTAGATTAATCTTTGGATATATATACTTCTTGATGGTTTTTAAATTAATTGCTCAATAACGCGAAAGTTTGATGGTTTTTAAATTAATTTCTCAATAACGCGAAAGTTTGACACATTTTCAGATTAATTTTTAATTGTAAAAATATAAAAGTGATAAGCTTGACTATTGAAGGCATTTGGAATCGAATAGCATTTGTCATTTTTGATGAATAAAATACTTGTATAACCTTGTTGAGATACAATAGTTTCTCAAATGGTTGCAGGTTTTTCTCCCTTCCCATGCTATCGCTTCTGGAAATTCTATTGAAAACGCTAACTATAACAATAATGTATTTCCTTTCAGTATTCTTAAATTGCTTGTGTCAAAAAATGGATAATGCCATTTGATTATATAGTTTCTGAATAAAGATACCTGCTATGCGTTTCTGAGAAAAAAATGAATTTAAAAATGTATCAGAAAGGCGCATATTGGAATAACGAATGAATTTGGATTTAAAATCTTTAATAAAATGATATAGAAATATTTTTATAAATCTTCTTTTATTAAACAGCCTCAAAAGTTACGATGTTTTCAACTTTGTTCCTTTTTTCTTTTATTCTAAGCCATATTAGTTTTTTGATGAATCTTTATTTGATTGTTGAAAGCCTAAGAATCTTAGTAATCACTAATGTTGCTAATGTGTATTTCCTGTAAAATCATTCCATAGACATGTATGCAGTATTCTTTAAAGAAATCTTAATTATATGAAAAAAATCTGAATTTTTAGAAATCGTAGAAATTGTAACGGGCCGGGCCTGTTTTCACTGATTTCTGTACGGGCCGGGCCTGGAAATTCCGGCCCGTGCAGACCTCTAGCCTACCCTCCCGATAGCTTCTACTAATATATAGGGATTCATATTTGAGCAGAACCACGGATTCAAAAATGAGTACATGTGTTTCTCAGTTTTCAGTACTTTTGGGTCGGAGCTATTTTGAGTATGTGAAGTTCTTAAAAATAAGTACATGTGTTTCTCAGTTTTGAGTACTTTTGTGTCGTAGCTATTTTGAGTATGTAAAGTTCTTAAAAATAAGTACATGTGTTTCTCAGTTTTCAGTACTTTTGGGTCGGAGCTATTTTGAGTATGTGAAGTTCTTAAAAATAAGTACATGTGTTTCTCAGTTTTCAGTACTTTTGGGTCGGAGCTATTTTGAGTATGTGAAGTTCTTAAAAATAAGTACATGTGTTTCTCAGTTTTCAGTACTTTTGGGTCGGAGCTATTTTGAGTATGTGGAGTTCTTAAAAATGAGTACTTTTTACTCAATTTTGAGAACCCATTTTTTTTTTTCAGTGTGTCTGGTATAACAGAGTAAATAACGTCTATGATTCTCTATTTCGAAATAAGAACACATCAAACTGTACTGAACCGATAGAAACTTGGAAAGTTTTTCTTTTAGTGAAGATTTCACTTTTCTGTCTTGTTCCGTTTATTTCCCGTGACTGGTCAAAAGTGCACCATAATTTTACGGTACACTGTATTTATATTTTACTGGAAAAAAAAAAAAAAAAAAAAATGTTTGTTCAAATTGTTAAAAATAATAACAAAATTTTTACCCATTTGTGGCTCAAAAACTCCGATTTGAAAAAAAATATTGACTCAGATGTTAGAAAGATCATTTTAGGCATGCAAAAAAACAATTAAAACTAGTCGTTGGGGGCCACCATAATACTTACCCATCATGGATGTGTATATGAAAATAAAACATGTGAAAACTATTTATACAATGCATTGCAATTCCAAAACAAAATTTAAATATTGTTAATATACATAGTAAAGAACTGCTGATGTACCAATTTCGGCAAATTATATATGAAACGCCAAACTACTCAAGTAGTACCGAACTGCGTAAAAGAAACATCCTTACAACTCCAAAAATAATAATTCTATTAACTAACAATTAACTGCGTCGGATTAAGCGTCTCATTTCCAATTAAAATATACTTCTGAATTGAAATTTGAATGAAATACAGGGTCATGAAAAATCGAAGAATGTGGAAAACAGGATTACGAATATCTCGGGAACTAATGATCCGATCGACTTTATTCTAGATGCGAAATGTGTGTTATTTTATTGCCTTTTACGATCACTCCTTAAAATAAGATAAAAAAAATCGAAAATTTTTATATACCTTTCATCAGAACGAATTTTTCGAGAGTCCGAAAAAAATAGTTCCGGATAATCGAGGTTGCTGATATCATTTAGGCTTCGTCCCATTCTTACATACTAACTACATACAAAATTTCAAGTCTCTATCTCAATTTTTTCGGGAGATAGAGCGTTTACAGACAGACAGACAGACGGACGGCAAAATTTTTTTTCTAAAAATATGTTTTTCGGAATCTCCACTATCTAAAACGTGTAAATCCGCCAAAAAAAAAAAGTTTCGATTTTCAAAACGATTGCAAGACTTACCCTATACTACGTATGATGGGTAAGTAAAAATTAGAACGGGAAACTAAAATAATTATTGATTAAAGAGTTTTTTTTTTTTTTCACACCTAAAATAAACAGATATTGACATACTTCTAATAAATATTGTCCAATTTGTTATTTAAAATTTTAAAGTATGCAATTTTACCTTTAAAAATATACTTTCGGACTTCTTCAGCTATTTTAAAATGACAAAATTTACTAAGTTATTTTTTTCTTTTTTTTTTTTCAATATCGACCTGAATCTTCTCAAATGGTAACAATCATTTTGAAATGAGAAATTACCTTAATATCATCGTCTGTTGAGAATTCCAATAATCAATTTACATTAACTGCTGTGTTGGGAAATAGGAACAAGAAGTAAAATCGTGTTTTAAAGATTACTGTGTAAGTGCTATTAACTTTTGGGTACTTTGGAGATCTGCAATACGGTGATACAAATTGTTAATATTTCATGGCCACTATAATTTTTTAAAAACTCGTTTTTCTAAAATTTTGAAATCCAAGTTCTTTACATTTTCCATATATTTTTCACTCAGTTGGAAACATTCAATTCGCATCCATATATTTGAGTTGCCATTTTTTATACCACTTATTAATTTGTCCCTAGATTACACCTTAGAAATAGACAACTATTTTCAAATAATAATAACAATAATAATTTGTAATAAAATCTATTTTGACCATTGGTAAGATTGTATATTATGATTAGATAATCATTATCTACAAATACTGTTGAATGACTGAACTTGCTGCAAGTTATGAGATAACTTTTTTCCATTCTTTCTTTATTTTTATTTATTTCTTTATTTTTGATTGCGTTGGGGGTTTATTCCTGCTATGGATCAAAACTTAAACTGTCTCGATCTTAGACTTTAAAGGAAAAGACGTATACTTCTTGCAATTGGGTCAAATAAAATTCAATTCAATTAATCTGAATAATCTCAAATTCTTTGTACGAAAATTACATGAAATATTTTGGAGCAATGAAGAAACGAAATTTAAACGGAAAATACAGAAAAAAGAAAAGCTGGAAGGACCTCATTAGTTCTTTTAACAAAATTCTCTCTCTTCTTTTTTTCTTTTTCTTCCCCCATTTTAGCAATATTTATTGAGTGCAAAAGTATTATAAGTTAAATATAAACAACAAATATTTCAGATATCTGAGAAAAATTAAATGAAACTAGATTATTTTTAGCATTAGTGGTTGTTTAAACATTTAACAAATATCCTAGGTAATAATAAAAAAAAAAAAAAAAAAAAAAAAATGGCTGCAATTTTGATATTTGTTGTTATTTGCTCTTACAAAACATCGCTTTATAAATATCTTCTCTGCTCATCTTTATTATGATACTTGTGCATTTTTTGAAATTAAATTAATCGATCTAGATTTATTAATTATCATAAAGACACTACTCTGTACATTGTTGTCTTTTTTATCACCAATTTCTAACTTCATTATAATTGTATCTTCATTCCTCATTTTTTTTATGCTACCCCTGCTTTTCCCGACATATAATTGATAATCTGGATCTGTTAATTACAAACAGTGACAGTTATTTGTCCATCTTAATTATTTTCTCTTGGTATCCAATTCTAACTTCTCTGTAAAATTAATGATCATATCTCCTCTACTCATTTTCCCTTATGCTAGCCCGACATTGTTTGACATTTAATTAATAATCTAAACTAATTATTAACAACTGCAGCCATTTTTGATCGTCGTGGTTATTTTCCCTAACCATCAAATTCTCACATCAACAACGGTGCATCTTCCGAAATTCATCTTCCTTGCATCATCCCCGAAGTCCTGCAACTAAACGGACCTCAAGGTCACGTGCGGTAAGGCAGGTGGTCTTCGTCCATCCCTCCTGCCCCTCCCCTCCCCCTCCAATATTTTCCTCTATCTCCATCACGTGACCATTTTCAAGGTCTAAGCACATTCTTACAAGGGTCGATCTGTAACACAAGAGAAGCTAAGATGACTAATAATAAAAAAATATTTTGTTGTCATTTTTTTTCTCTTCGATTTCCCTTCCTTAAAAAAATGTATATCAATAAATAAGAAATAACAAATTCGATTATGTAGCAAAAAAAAAAGGGTTAAATTCGTTTTTATAGTAAAGCAAGAATTATTTGTTGGAAAAAATTAATTTGCAGTTTGGTTATTATAAATGAAAAGGCCAGAGAGAAAATATTTAGAGAGATTATTTTTTACAATAAGATGTAGTAAAAACTAATGTAATGCATAATATATATATCTTTACAACAAATATCAACTCGGTGATTTTTCCATTTTGTCTTTAAGGGTGTTCTTAACTGCTACGCTCAAAAAGCGAAAAATATTTTGACACATTTACAAATTCATTTTTAACAGAAATATATGAAATTGGAATGCCTGACTATGGAAGCGATTTCGAATCGAGCATATTTTTTCCATTTTAAGATAAGTAAATTACCTATCCAATTCTAAGCTATTTTGATCAGGAGATCACGCGTTTTTCTCCTGCTTTTCGACCGGTTTTTCTGCTTTCGTCTAGAAATGTGCTCGAAAGTGTCAAATTTTAAGGCCTGTTGTGAAAAATGTATTGTGTTTTAGAAAAAACTGAACATTGAGTGCAATTAGGCAGTTTCTGAACAACAACACCTGCTATTTTCATGCATTTCCAAACAAAAATAAATTAAAGCATATGTCACAAAGTTGCCCTTTTTGATTTAAGAACACCCATAAGATCGTCGGAATTTGACGTAAAATAATGATAAAAGTTGAACTGAGAAGGAAAACAAAATTCTTAGAGTCAAAACCAATTTTGAGAAGTCGGAAATTACATGTCAGACGTAGCAAATGTAGTGCTTTCGTATTATAACGAGGTTTTAAAAATATCCAGATCTTGGTGTAATAGTGTACAATACTTTGGACACAGTTCAGTATCCGAAATATTTTGTGTGTCCGTGTAAATACTCTCTGCTTTCTATTATACAGGAAGCAACTTGTAGTAAACCTCAAGAACGCATATCAATTTCATAAATGTGAAATGGTTTAATAGATTTAAAATTCGCCCCAAAACAATGTTTCTCCCTGCACTTTATATAATGAAATACTTTTGGGTAGCCCTGTAAATTAATAAAAAGTATTCTTTGCGCCACAGATTGTGCAGAATTTATATTTTAGTGATAAATCATAGATTAATATAAATTTTATTATGTTCAACTGAATGTAACATCGTTAAAATGCACTTGAAACTATTTTTTTCCCATTGATCGTAATGTAACGAAATCCTTTTTATTGTCCTTGTAATTGAACTATACATCCGATTTTCATAAAATTTTAATTGATTCGACAAATTTATGCAAAAATAAATTTCAAAAATTTCAAACGATTCGATTGGATAATTTATATGTTGTTATATGCGGACAGACGAACTGTACGACGACTACAAGTGTTACATATTTACGTAATTACGAACGCAATAAAAAAAGAAATTTAACGATAGAAAAAAGAATTTTGAGATTTAATTTACATTTAAAATTTAATTTGAATTTTGATTTTCAAAAGAATTTTAAGTTTAAGGTTTTATAATGAATGATACAATCGAGTCTGCCTTGCTTAGTTTCGTCATATTGTCCTAGGCATTAAATCATGAGCTAAATAACCAATAAAGCTAAATAATCAATAACCTATTAAGTTTGAAAAATAAAAATAAAATTCTGAAATGCAAGTGAATGGTGAAAATGGCCCATAAGAATCTTGATCGAGTTGTGGATTTAAAATGTGATTAAAATGGATTTAAAACACCAAGTTTGATACCAAATTTTTAAACAATCCTTTGCCTTTACAGAAACAAATTTCGTGCATGAATCCGAAACTAGTTTCTTTTGGATTTCAGAACAGCTGTTTTCAGCTTAACTAGGGGACTGAACTTAAATCAAATCTCAAAATGTATTTAAAAAAAAAACTTATTACATTCTAAGAACATCATAAAATAATGATTTTGCAGACATAAAAATATTTTAATTCCATTTTTCGCCGTTCAATAACGTAAAACTCTGTAAACAATTTTTTTTTTTTTTTTTTTTTTTTTTTTTTTTTTTTTTTTTTTAAATACATGAAAGCATGAAATTTTATACCATTATTTTCTAATCATGGTAGATAAATGATTTGAAATCGAATAACATTTTAAAATGTTCCACATATGTATTACATTTTGTATTATTATTGCTTGTTTTTTCATAAGGATCTTTATCGTGCCGTAGTGCTTCCAAATTTGGTTTAAACACAAAGTTTGGCACGAATTTTTAAAGTCTTTTACCTTTGCAGAAACTAATTTCGTGCATTAATCCAAAACTAGATTTTTTTTTTAAGTTTAACTTAAACCAAATTTCCTCCAAATCAGTATTTTTTGTTGAATCAAGGGCATGTTCATCTCGGTTCTCTAACCGCACGTAGATCGCCCCACACCTCTTTGCCAAAATGAAATCCTGGTTTTGCTATTGCCTTGCGTAGGTACTAGATGATTAAAAAAAAAAAAAAAAAAAAAAAAAAATAGACATCTAAAAAACGGTTTATATATGGACTTTCTAAGAAAAAATATCTTCACAAAAAAATAGATAAAGAAAAGAAAAATACATATATCATGTCCTGTTTGCATATCAGATCTGACTGATAATGCCTTCAACTTAAAAAAACATACATAAAGTCTTTTCTTTACTTATAATTTGCCTGCTTGAGGATATCAAAACGAATTTAATTTCTAAAACTTTTTTTTGTCCTCAAATATGAATAAGTATTTTGCTTTGACAAGAAAATATGAAGCCTGAGCACTCTAATTGACCTCAAAGTTGTCCAGTATGTAATCATAAATTGCTGTGTAGAATCCACCGTTGAATAGACTTAAAAATCTAAACCGGTTTTAAAAAGCATTTTCTACTCCTTTCGTGTGTATACAAGCATTCACATTTTTGTCAAAGCTACACTTTATAGGTTATATTTTATGGAAACTAGTGTTTGTTGAAATTTAAAATTATGTGGTTGTTAATGCTTTTCTGTAGTGTATAAAGACTAAAAGGTCACAGCAGAGTTTTTTTGCTGGATCAATGACCCACGTGAATGACCGGACATCTTTACACAGGATTTTAGCCTCTGGTTCGGATTTAATTTAGACTAGTTTCACATTTGAATATTCATATCTCGGAGGGCATTTAACTCTATTTTAATTGAATAGAACTCGAGTTTAACTGATAATTTTGTCTTTTGTGACTTGTAAAATCAATAGACTATCAAATAGCTTTGAAAAATGCAATTTAAATATTATTTAAAAAAAAAAAATGCTATTTGAATACTTCCTGATATTTCAAGCAAAATTGGATTTGATTGCACGTAAGATTTAATCTCCAATTGGATAAGCAAAACATCCACCTCATGATACAGGTTTTCTCTTTGCAGCTTGCGAATGAAACTGTTATAGTATATTGAAATTTAAAAACATGAATACACATAAAAAAAGCTTTTGGTACTTACACATTAACGCCACCGCAGCAGAAGTTGCGCTAATGCGCCAATAAGGAGCAATCTTGTTGTTCGCAGGCGTACGCAGTTATCGTTTGGGTTCCTTGTTGCCTTGTTGTTTGCTGATTTTTGATGCCTTTTATTGGTGCTACGAAAATGCATTTTTGGGATTTGCCAAAAAGAGACTGTTTTCAATCTATGTTAAATTCTATATCAACTCATTTTCCACCGAAATCCGACTGACTAATTTATTTTTAAATAAAGTGTTTTGAATTTTGAAAGTATTTTAATTTCAAATAAAGTGTTTTATTTTATCGCAATTTTGCGGCAAAAATTTTAAGTGTAGATATCCATCGACATAACTGTAACTGAGGAGGTATTAATATGTAAGTACCTAAAATATTTAAAATCAAAACACTTTATTTAAAAACAAAGTAATCAATCGGATATTGGTGGAAAATATGTCGATATAGAGTCACTTCTGCTGCGGTGGCGTTAATACATAAGTACCAAGCATTTATATTGAAACAACATGCATGAAAAAATTCACCAAAATATTCTTATAAACATGTTCATGAACGATAAAGCTATTCCGCAACTTTTGACGGCTTAAAAGGAGAGAGAGAAAACCATTCATAATAGGAAAGGTTTATTTTGTGTCAAACGATTATCTACTCTAGGGATATAGGCCCTGGGGGGAGAGCCCGTCGTGAGCGTCCTTTCTAAGGGAACCAGCTGGTATCAGATTCACGGACTTTAGGCGTGACAAACTTTTCAGCTGATTTTAACTCCAACATTTTCACGTTCAAAGAGAAAAAAAGGTTACAATTGTCTTTGAGAATGTTGGAGGAAAAGCCGGGAAACCAGTCCTATTAGTAGTAGTATTAATATTTATCGCCTATTCGTATCAATCGCTTGTCTCTGATTGGTTGAAATGTTCGATGTTGGATGAAAAATCTGGGCTAGTCCAGACTTTTTTGGAACTGTCGAAAAAAGTTGGGGAGACATTGCTGTTTGCTATCACACTGAATGTTGGGGGATATTTCGCGAAAAGTTGGAGGAAATCAAGTGTTTTGGCTCAAAAGTCTTGCGAAATGTTGGTGAATCTGATAGCAGATTAACCCGTATTTGTACAAGGTTCGAAGAAAACCACGAAAACTCCAAACGGTTAGGTCGACAGCCGCGATTGGGTTCGAACCCAGCACCTGCCGTTCTACCAGTTGAGAGGTCAGAACCTCTCGATTACTGGTGGGTCCATTCATAATAGGAAAGGTCTATGAAAGAAAATTAGATGTAAAAATAGCCTTATAGGAATATCATTCTATGATTTTAATAGCTAAACAAACAATAAAACAAATCACAAATACAACATTTTTAAAAATTTGATTAAAATAAGACTTCTTTACTGTTTCAGATATTTGAAATAAGAATGCAAGTAATATTAATAATAACAAAAATAATAATGATAGTTAGATATCTAAAATTTCATATGTACACATATGCAAGAGTTTAATGTTATTTTACATTCCCAGATACCTAAGATAACAATAAAGCGAAATTTTGCATAAAATTGTTCTATGATTTTAGGTAAATAATAGAAGTGAGACAAATTACGAAAGCCTGTGTATTAAACTAAGACTTTTCTACTTCTTCGGGTATCTAAAATAATAATAAAAGAAAAATCATTCATAAAAATCCTCTGTGCAATTATTTTGCAGTAATATCTGTATTATAAAAGACAAACATATATGTGCGTAATGCTGACAACATTCTGAAAATTGGAATCCTTCACATTAAAATATCATTATTTTCATTTTTGCTATTGTTAAACTTCTAAACATGACACATTTTTAATTTTACATCGTTGTATAGAGCAGCGGTTCCCAAACTTTATTGCTACGCGATCCACCTTTGAGTAAAAGAAATTTTTCGCGACCCACTTAATATAATCGTGTATATGAGTATGGAAATTTTTATATGATCATTATAAGCTATCGGCTATCCTATCCTGCATAAAAGGCAAGTTTTCGTACTAAGGTTACATTACAAACGAAAACAACAATTCGTCATTCCAATGTGTGTAGGTTGAATAATAATCAACCCAACACACACAAACTATAAAGGTATTTAAAATTACATTTAATTACTATCAAAACATAACTTTATAACCAGTGCGTTTTCTGGCATTGGTGTTTGCTGGTGAAAGCACAGTGGCGTGACCAAGGTGGGAACCCAAGATCTCTGAATATTGGTAATTTTTGAAAGTTCTGTTCGCCTTATCTAACTAAAAAATTTTTCTGTTACGAATCAAGGAGAAGAAAACCTTACAATATTACTGGTTTTGGGCACCCATCCTCATTAAGTCTACACTGTAAAAAAAAAAAAAAAAAAAAAAAAAAAATTCAAGAGGTTACTAAAAATTTTTTAGTAAATTTGTATTCCACAGAATTTTTTAGTAACCATTACAAACTTTTTTTTTTGCAAGCGAAACAAGCATTTCTTCTGTAAACTGAACAAAAGAATTTTTTGTATAACTAACTTAAAAATTTTTAGTATGAGCCACCAAGAAAATTTTAGTAACAGCTCCAAAATTATTTATAATAACCATTACGTGGGCTCGAAGGGCAGGAGCTTCCTTCGAGCTGCATTCAGACTTCTGGAGCAGAAGATTTTCGGCAAAACCGCAATAGATGGCAGCACCAAACATTGCTACTGTTACGTCAGGATATTCATAATCCCTTTATTAACGAGTACTTACACTGCATGCATTCGGGGCGTACTTGGCAGTGGCCATTATCGAACCCGGGACCTTTTAGCCTTGAGTCCGTTACTATAACCACTATGCTATCAAGGCCACACCAAGTGAGTTTTAGTAATAGCTATTAAAAATAAAAAATTATTAACTCTATTCGTTGCTAATTTTTTTCTAGTAATTCTTACAGATTTTCTTGTAACCGACTAAGATTACTAAAAATTTTTTAGTAATTACAAGGATCACTAAAGTTTTTTTAATAGATCGACACTTTTTTTTACAGTGTAGTCTCAGGGTTAAGCAATTAGGGTTAAAACTTGTTAATTTCAACCATAATTTACTTTCAACACACAGTTTTTTCTATACTTGGTTTTCAAAATCAGACAAGTAAAAAAAAAAAAGCATGTTCACGTTCAGATGAGTATGTTGTGTTGAACTTCATCAAAGAATTCAACGTTCTTTTAGATGTTTCTGGATATTCTGCTCGTATATTTTTTCATATGGAAATTAAAGAATTTCCCTTGAAATATTATTTTCTGTTGAAATTATGTTTTTCAACAGATAAAATACAAAATTTATTTTTGTCACAAACCTCGATTTTTTCTACGAAATTTTTTCCACGATTTTTTCCATGTAAAATTGTTATATTTTTTCAACAAATAAAATACAAAGTTTATTTTTGTCACTAACCTCAATTTTTTCCACGACCCACTAAAAATATCGCCGCGATCCACCCGTGGGTCGCGAACCATAGTTTGGGATTGGGAACCGCTGGTATAGAGAAAAAAATTGTACTTTCAAATTAACTTTGTTTAAAACCTGTGTTGCAATTCGATCGTCTTTTATCGCTTTTTAAATATTTTTTAAGCATGCTTTTCTTTAAACTTAATTAATTTTAATTAATTAATGTAATTTTTTAATGCACTTTTATCATGTTGAGGCTCTATTGTTTATTGAATGAAGAAAATTTATTCATACCAAAAATAATGAAAAGCGTCCAGCTTTTTCTTCGGCTAATATTCCATGACGAAATCAAAATTTAATACGTAAATAAATAAATAAATAAACATAAACATAAACATAAATTAAACATCCTTGCAATCGAACAATTTTAATTTTTACGTCGTTGTTTAAAAAAAAAAAACAAAAAAAAAAAAGTTCTTTTCAAGTTCTATTTTAAAACTTAATAAATAAAATAAAAATGAATCAAATTTAATTATATATGCAAACGAATAATTTACAATTTTTGCGCCATCAAATAGAAAAAAAAGGTTACTTTCTTTCTTTTTTTTTTTTTTACTGTATTATTTTATTGATTGGTAGTCTTTAACACTTTTAAATAAGTGGTTTAAAATGTCAATATTAATAATAATAATAATAATAATAATAATAATAAAAACAGACAGTTAATCCATTTATTTGAAACAATTGAAAAAAAATCTAATAAGGGATACAAAAGAAGAAAAAGAAAAAAGAGAAAATAAGTTATTTAAAGCTTAAATTTGAAAATTTTCATCTCCATAAATCAGCTTATTCTAAGTTTAGAGAATTCGTTTTCCGATATATTGTCTTCAATAAATGTTAGATTGGACTATTTTTAATTGATATTATACAGTCAAAGACTCTAAACAAAAGAAAAACAGTTATATACTTCTTCGAAAAACTACAGAATTATCTCCCTATAATTAAATCTCTTAGATTTAAAGAAAATCATTTTTCAACTTATTATTTCTTAAAGGTATTTTAAAATTTTTCACAAGATCACTAAAAGGGAATGATTGAGCGAAAAATTAGTCATTTTTTATGGATTTATTTTTATTCATAAATCGGAAATGTTAACTGATGAGTCCAACCAGATGACATCATACGAGTACAATTTCAGCAAACTTATGAGATTTTCATATCACTAGCGCAGTAATACAAAATTTAAAAAAAAAAAAAATAAAATAAATAAAATAAAATCACCTTTTTTTTTTTTTTTTTTTTTTTTTAAAGTTTTGAAAATGCGCTTTTTTATTGAATGAATTTTTAGCTTTAACGTATATTGCAATATGGTTTATTACTTGAAAATTAATATTTAATCAAATTAATTTTTTTTTTCTTTTTTTTTAAGTGCATGAAAAAACTAGATTTACATTTTCGAAAGAAAAAGAAATCGCAAAATCTCATGTAATTTAAATCCAACACATGGGGTTTCTATGCCACAAGAAGGTCTACTTTAAGATTTCAGATGCACAAAACAATAATTTAAAAGAAAAAAAAATAGCGCTTAATTTAAATAAGATATCTTCCAACATCATGGTTTGCTAACATAAAGTTTTTGAAGCATTTCATAAAATAATAATAATAATAATAAAGGATTGGAAATGTAAAAAGAAACCATAAATTAAAAATCTTCCTCCAGCTTTAACTTACAATGAGGAATTTCAAAACTTCCAATAATACGGAAGAGAGTAAGTTAAAATAAAATGACCACCTGCGGAGAAGAGAAACATTCGTAACTATTGTTTTTTAATGTACTTTATGTTTTATCAGAAACACCTGCTAAAATTGGACTTCCTAGTGTGACTCTGATGCAGTGTGAGTGACCTATAGGCAAATATTTCCTTTCCAGTCATTATTATTTCTGGGTTTGGTTTTCAATACTTTGTTTGAATTACTACAATATAGTGAGATTAAACGTAATGATAATCGCTTGAATAGCATGTGCCATTGTCATTAAGTCCATGTTTAACTCTTATAGTTTGTCAAACAGAAGTGAGGAACGTTTAATATTTTTACAGGTGAAAGAGGATCGAGTTGATAAAATTCTTTTTCGATTGAAGGTATAGTTTGTTCAGGAAAGGTATTATAATTTAAAAATTCGCATTCATCTTTACTTGTTTTGATTCGAACTGTTTTTTATTTTATTTTTTTTCTGATAGGAAAATTTGCTTCGAATGCAAATAATTTTGCTAAGGAAAATGAAAAGAAAGTTTTTTCTAAAATTTGGTATACGTTTTTTTTTTTTTTTTCCATTTTAGCTAAATTATTTCACCAAATGAAAAATTTTAGAACAGAATGAGAAAATGTATAAATATTTTTCTTCCGGGAGTATCACCTTTTATAGTCATTTTGGAAAGTATTAAAGTTTTTATTAGTTTTCTTCCGATTTTATTGGATAATGTTATTAAGCATCAATTGAAATTATTTTAATTCTTTTGTTACATTTTATCATAATCTTAGTTTCCTTGAAAAAATAATAAGAAATGAATTATAGTTTTCACCCTTATAATTTTTTTTAAAATATCTGTATCTTTAGCTTACATGGTGAAGTGCATACTTATATAAAACTGAAATTTTAACACAATCCTAAAAAATAAATTATTACATATATTAAAAAGTAAATAAGTAAATTAATAGTAGTTTTTTACTGATATTCATACGTGTTAGAATGTTTGTTTGATTATTTATTTATTTATTTATTTAGAAATGCTTATGAATAATTTACGTCACAAGAGTAATTTCAAAATTTCATTGTCTTATCATTACTTTTGTATAAAACCTGCAATAAACTTTGTTTAAATTTTATAGCACTAGTATAAGTGAAAAATCATTCAAATTCACTTATTAAAATATTTTTTTTTTCATTTTATCATAAGATTAATTTTCTTGCAATATATAAATACATAAATGACGATGCCTATACAGCAAAGTGCATTAAAGAAAGATTCTTAAGCCTATAGTTAAAACCCTTAAAAACCCTTATTTATACAAAAAGCGGTATTTGTGCAATATATAAATTTCATGGAAATATCAAAAATTGAAAAAAATTGAAAATTTTTACTGGATGTGATTAACGTGATACTATAAATTAATACTTACAGATAATAATGATTAATTCTTTTAAATTCATACTGTAGCAGAAAACATTATATTATTTTTTCTTTGAAAATGAATAAAGTAAAGTCATTTTAAAAGAATATTAAGAATTTCATTAATTTATTGTTGGTTGCAAAAATGAAGAAAGTAAAGAGGTAAAGGGCATAAAAATATTTTTTTCTTTGAAAATGAATAAAGTAAAGTCATTTTAAAAGAATATTAAGAATTTCACTAATTATTGTTGGTTGCAAAAATGAAGAAAGTAAAGAGGTAAAGGGCATAAAAACATTTTTTTTCTTCGAAAATGAATAAAGTAAAGACATTTTAAAAGAATCTTAAGATTTTCACTAATTATTGTTAGTTACAAAAATGAAGAAAGTAAACAGGTAAAGGGCATAAAAACAAAATGGGGAATTGAAACGTCAAACATCTTCTAATACATAAACTTCTTTACAAATACATTTTTTTATTCTGTTAGATTTTTTAAGAAACTAATTAAAAAAGCAAGGAAATACCACTTTTTAAAAATAGAATTTGAATGAAATACGGAAATAAATTCAGTAAAATATATTTTTTTTTCTTCTTCACTTTACAGAAGGTTCAATATTACAAAAGTCGCCACTTCAGAAGCTATTAAAAGTAATAGAAAGTATATATTTTTGAAAATAAAAAATATTTATTTTCTGCTTATAATATTTTTTATACAAAGATTATTTTTCATAATTCATTCATTAAAATAGATGTTTCTTTTTAAATATTCTAAGATGTTACAATTATTCAGTATCGTGCTGTGTAATACTAAACTGACTATGAAACAGATATAAGTGGCAGGGAAAATGTTTGCACACCATTTGGATCAAATTCCGTATCGTCTCCTTTACGGCAAGCAATTTTTGTGTTTTTAAATTGACATATCATTTTCTATACAATGCAATATTATGTTTGCCATGCAATTACATAAGATAACTTATTTTTAATTCCATCAAACATTCGAAATTGTTGGCAATCAAAAATATATGTGAATCTTAATAAGTTCGATCTAAGTTACTTTATTTTAATAATTATAAAAAGGCTTTTTTTGTACATATAAATTGGTCTATCAACTTCTGATTTTTGAAAATATATACTATAATTTAGCTTGAGTCTACAAATATCTCAGAATTACACTGTTAAAACTAATGGTGACACATTGCACCTTTTAGGGGTGAAAGGCTTGTCTCACTGGTGACACCCCTAAAGGAGCCGGACTGACACCTTTGATTAGGGTGAAAAGATGGCACCCTAAATCCAGAGTGTCCAATAATAAAAAATTAAAAAATATACAAACCGACTTTTGGCCGTCGAAGGATTCGAACTCATAACGTCTGATTTCAAGCTCAGCGTTCTAACCTCTCGGCCATCGAGCTCACCTTCATTCAGTCATAGCCATAGATTTTACTTGCCGTCAAAGAAAACAGAAAGACACACGTCACAGCGCATGCGCATGGTTCCAGTCACCCGATGAGGTGCCACATAGCTGCCGATACGAAGTGTATGGCACCTTATTTAGCTCCAATCACCCAGTAAGAGACCTGCCGGCACTGCAACCACATATCCAAGCCCCTATGGCACCCCAGGATTCCAAATGCCCCGGGTTCCAATGGACCTTAGGGCCTTTTCACCTCCGGGTCTCAAATGGCACCGGTTTGTCACCTTCACTTTTAACAGTGTAGTAGCAGCCAAAAGTATTTGTAAATTTTCTAATCTAATTCTAATGCTCTTGGTACAGATATTATGTTTTACAACGCATAGTTTCTCACGTTATTAAATTTGTATTTTATCTTCAATTCTAAGATAATTTGACTTTAGCTCTACAAAGCATTCGGAATGGGTGGTAGACAAATGCAAGCAAATTATATGATTGCCAAAAATCACCAGGATATTGATTATACATATAAATAAACAGGCTGAATACAAATACAACCTTGGACATTACGTTGTTGATCACATTCATCTAGTTTTCTTACTTCTACAGATCATTTTCATAATTCCGAATGTCTCCCAGTCATTTGCATTGACCTTGTGCAAAGATCGTTAGGAGAAGGTGCTATTTAAGTGATATTTTTTCATCCTTTATTATTTATCTTCTTCATCTAGAAGGGTCTCGTTCAACTACTGTACATAATTTTATTCAACGGTTGTACATTTTTTCGTACACTGCCTATTACTTTAGCTACCGATAAAATAGCCAATGACTCCGCCTGGATCATCGCATTGTTCATCGGGCCACTGATCTTCCCCTCTTCTACATAATTTTGAATGATAGAATTGGGAAGAGTTTTTTTTTTTTTTTTTTTTTTTTTTTTTTTTTTTTTATAGACAAATTGCTGTTGCTGACAAATTGTTAGCATACAACAATTTTGCGCTGCATATTTCGCGCTTCGTGCCGAATACCACTCCTAAATTCGATAGGAGGAATGCTCAGTCAAGGTTAAATTCAAGGAATATGTATTAGGTAATTACTTCTTTTTTTATTATTTTCACGCCCCTGTGAGATGCGGTACCTTTAAAAGCCATATGCAAATAAAGAACTTGCTAGAAAGGTAAGTTCGTCACTGAATTTTTGACTATGAAGATAGGGTTTAATTAGTTTCGCGTTTGTCAAAAAGCTGCTGTGTTAGAAGGAATTTCTTTTTTCGGAATTCTCGCTGTTTTTTTTTTGTTTTTTTTTCCCCAAGGAAAACAAAATAAAAAAAGAATACGGGCAGATAAAATAAAACTTTGTTGGTTTTCCATCCTGTGGTGTAAAATTAGAAATTGTAATGTGTCGGAAATAAGTGTTTTTCTCACGCTTTTCGAGTTATATAAATATTTGTATTTGGTTTCATGAATATGGACCAAAAGCAGCATGTTAGATATGAGGTATTCCATTGAAACAATTATATCAGTGTGTTCAGTCCTGTTTTATTATTATTATTTTCTGTGTATCCTAGAGGGAGAAACCCTCTTTAAATTTAAATAATAATAAAACTATTAACTATAAAAAATATTTTTTGCATCTTTATTAGAAAAGCAATTAACTTTAAACATATGATTTCAGAATTAGTGAAAAATTTCATGAATAGATGATGTTGTAAGTAGAAAAAATTGAATCACAAAATTGACCGAATTGAATCTTTTGAATTTCTTTCTGTGGGGATACTTAAAAAAAAGTTTACCCGTAAAAACCCACAATTCGGAGCGAAACTGAAGAAACTGAAACCTTCACCTGTAAAGCACGTGAAGACATTCTTGATGGTATACATTCACAGACATTGTCTAGTTTTATTATGAGACTTCATAATGTTATTGCTGAAAATGACGGATATTTTGAAAATATTGTCATTTAGCTTGTCACTTTAGTTTGTCCCTACTTATTGGTGAAATTTTAAATTAACTTTGGGATCTCATGTGGTTGAAACATTATTGCTTTACTAATAACAGTGCAACAAACGGTATATTTATCTCGTTAAACGGCTTCAAATTATTTAATTTTAAATAGGATTCCTCTTTTTTGTCACACTTGAAAGGAACAAGCTGTAGCCAAAGTTATGCAACAGAAAAGCAATTTTGTTTTACATTTTATAATAACGTATGCCGAACGCAATTATGTAAAAGATGTGAAATTGTGCTAAGTGTCGAATAGAAAATAGGGCACATAATATAATGCATTATGTGCAATGTCCATCTTTGCCTTACAACCAAAACAAATTGTTTCGTAGAATATCATAATTAATATACCATATTGTATAGTAATATAGTATTATTTTAGTTAAAATTTTATTTAATAAACTAATAAATAAAAAACAATCCATAATAAGCGTAACTATAATAGGAATTATAGTTATGCTTTTCTGCCTCTCTGTTATTTTCTAGTTATAAATAGTAGGTCTGTGAAGAAATTTTTCTTGTAATAGATTAGATACGCACCTCTAAATGATTGCTAATTCTTTTATTTCGTGTTTAAATTATCGAACATCATAGTATATCTTTACGTTTTTAACGCAATCTACAGTAAATAACATGACTAATGTAAAAGTGTTCTATAGTTTTCCCTAAAAAAGGAATGATGTGTGATTTTTCTTATTTTTTATTTTGAAATTATGAATTGAACATAACAATACAAAAGAATAAAATTCGAGTCTTTTTACAACTTAAAACTATTATCTTAACATGAAAAATAATCTTTTTCAGAAAAATCTCGTTAAAATGCTTCGAATCAGTTTTAAACATTTTCGATTTTATCTATGATCTCTTTATGGAATATTGGCATTTTTTTTCTTTTAGACACATTCAGACAAAAGGCTCTCCATTATCTTATAAAAGTATTTTATGTATATATATGTAATCAAACAATATTGAATAGTTTATAAGATCCAATTATTTTAAAATTCAGCTCAAAGCATGTGTAATTATTAGTCGGTTCCTTCTTGTAAACCTTTATTATCTCATCATCAAATTCAAATCATGCATAATTTACTTCATAGGAATTCGAAGCAAAAATTATGTATTGACAAGTTTTTCTGAAAAGTTAAATTAATAGCTGATATCATCTCAATGATTATGTGTAGCGTGTAAAAAATTAAATGCTTTTTGAAGAGCTTTGAATCTTGAATACTTTAGTTTGTGAGGTTTTTTATGCGATTCTTACTGTTTGCCATTTAGCTTAAGACAAAATTAGATTGTGAAGAAATTTGAATACGTTACTGGGGCAGCAATAAAAGCATGACTTTAAAAATTCCTGTTAAAACCTATACTTTTCTTCATCATTAAATCATTAATAATCAGTTTCATTTTATTTATAACTATCTTTCATCATTTTTAAATAGACCTTTTGCAGAATAATTTCGCCTTACAGGTAAATCTTTAACGAAATTTGCTGCAAGTATGCTGGCTTAAAACAGTCCAAACTTTATACAGTGCCACCCCTCTGATGACAATACAGATAAATCTTCTAATAGGTAAAAGGATTCTTTAAGCGTGGAAAGCTTTTTAAAATTACGCATTCACTACTAGGGAATAATTATGAACCATGACAATATAATAGCAGACCGCACACTAAGGTGACAAACGACACAACAAGCGACTTAGGAAAGAAATCTTGAAATTCAAGCCTGTTTTTTCTTTGTTTCTAACCTGTTAACATCAAAGAACAGGTTTTAAATTCAGCATTTATTTAATTCGCGCATTTTGTTGTTTCACGATCTAAATACGTAAAGATCGCAGCGGTAGGGAAATATTTTTTCCCCCATCACCATTCTCGATCAATAAATTACATTATACATTTTACATTTTATATGTTAAAGAAATTTAACACGGAGATTATTGTTTAGAAATAGTAATAGGGAAAAGGTAGGATTCTGAGAAGCTCCAGATTAGAGATCAGGTTGAATAGATAATCAGTATACCCTCACTAATTCATCAGATGTCCCAATTTTCAGGGATATCAAAACCACGGGACATTAAGGGTGTTCTTAAATCAAAAAGGGCAACTTTGTGACACATGCATTAATTTATTTTTGTTCGGAAATGCATGAAAATAGCAGGTGTTGTTATTCAGAAACTGTCTAATTGCACTCATTCTTTTGTTTTTTAAAAAACACAATAGATTTTTCATAACAAGCCTTCAAAGTTGACACTTTTGAGCACATTTCCCGACGAAAGCGGAAAAACCGGTCGAAAAGGAGGAGAAAAACGGGTGATTGCGTCATCGAAATAGCTTATAACTCGATAAGTAATTTAATTATCATAAAATGGAAAAATAAGTTCAATTCAAAATCGCTTTCATAGTCAGGCATTGAAATTTTATAACTTTCTGTTAAAAAATGAATTTGTAAATGTGTCAAAACGTTTTTCGCTTGTTGAGCGGATCAGTTAAGAACACCCTTAAGAGTTCCGATTTTTTAGGATACACAAATTCTTTAAAATTTCTTTTCGTAGACACTATTCGTTGGTCCTCTTTGACTGGAACAGAATACAGTAAAATTTGTGAAGTCAGAACCTATCTTTACTAAAAAAAATTACACACGATTCTTAAGCTACGAAAAATTACAATAATCACGAACATAAATATATATTAACCTGTTCTGAGACACCCAAAATTTCAAGTAGTGTTTCTTCATCTTTAGAAACTCCAGAAAATAATTTATTTTCGAAATTTAGCGAAGAGTCTAATTAAAAAAAAAAAAAAAAAAAAAAAAAAAAAATAGCTGTTCGTCGTTTTTTGAAAATGTTTCATAGTAGCTTTCATAATGCATTAATCAGTTCTCTATACCCGGAAAAGCACTTTTCAGATTCTAAAAATTCCAAGTAAAATATTTACAGCTGCATGACTGATTTTTTTTTCTTCCGAGAGGCGGCAGCACAGACAATCACCGTATCGAGTTGACGGATGAAAATCTAAGATTAGTTAAATATCGATTGACATATTAAAATGCAATCGGTCTGCCAAGTCATATCTTGGTGGAAAACACCAAAAAATTTTTATTTTAACGGTTGATTCACAGGTTTATCATTGTGCTTTCCTGCACCCAAAAGTATGAAACGATGGTGGTCAGAGGGCAGGAAAACATAATGGTAAAATTATGAGTCAACCTCTAAATTTGGTTCTTTAAATATTTTCCACCAAGATGTGATTTGGCAGACCAATTGCGTCTTAATATGCGAATCGATATTTAACTAATCGCAGATTTTCTTCAATGTACTAGATAAGATTATTGTCTGTGCTGCCGCCTCTTGATCTATAACAAAATAATGCTAATTTTCATATTAATATTAGTGCTGCTAATGTTGCTTGTTCTTCTGTTAAACATGTTTTCTCAATTTCAAAATATTTACCCGAGAATTGATTGAATAAAAAAAGACAAATGATAGTTCTATTTGAGAAAACCAATTATCGCACTGTAAATGCTATGCAGAAACGTTTCTGAAAATGACGGGCAATTGATAAAAATTTATTATTATAAATTCTTCTTTAAATTTCGAAAATGAATAGTTTTTAATCAGATTTTTAAAGTTAAGGGTGTTCTTAAATCAAAAAGGGCAACTTTGTGACACATGCTTTAATTTATTTTTGTTCGGAAATGCATGAAAATAGCAGGTGTTATTATTCAGAAACTGCCTAATTGCACTCAATGTTCAGTTTTTTTTAAAAACACAGTAGATTTTTCATAACACGCCTTCAAAGTTGACACTTTCGAGCACATTTCCCGACGAAAGCAGAAAAACCGGTCGAAAAGCAGGAGAAAAAGCTTGTGATCTCGTGATCGAAATAGCTTAGAACTGGATAGGTAATTTATTTATCATAAAATGCAAAAATTTGCATTATCTTTCTGTTAAAAAATGAATTTGTAAATGTGTCAAAACGTTTTTCGCTCGTTGAGCGGAGCAGTTAAGAACACCCTTAAACATGTTTTCTGAATATCAAAATATTTATCCGAGAATTCCGAGAATTGATAGCAAAAAAAAAAAAAAAAGATGGCTCTATTTGAGAAAACTAATTACCGCACTGTAAATGCTATGCAGAAACATTTCTGAAAATGACGGGCAATTGATAAAAATTTATTATTATAAATTCTTCTTTAAATTTCGAAAATGAATAGTTTTTAATCAGATTTTTAAAGTTAAAGGAAAACATTTCGCAATCTTTGGTGAAACAAAAGAGGTTATTGTGTATTTTCGTTCTTGATTATAGTAAATTTTTTGTAGATTATGAAACATCTGTCATTTTTTACTTTCTTGTATCTTTATACAAGAAGAAAGTACTGGATTCGTGGAAATTTTTGAATTCCGGTTTTAGGCGGATTTACACGTTTTAGGGGTCAAGGAATTCAAAAAACATGTGTGTTCGAAATGTTTGTCTGTGAGTCTGTCTGTCACTCTCATTCTGTATGTGAAAAAAAATTGTGTGTGCTCTATCTCAAGAATGAATGCAGGGAATTTCACAAAACTTTATTTTCAGTTAGATCTTAATATAGACTAGAGTTGATTAGTTTTTGCTATACATCGTCCAACAAATGACGCTGATATGTTGCCTTTTACATGATTTCAGCAGTAGCTATATTTCAAGAACCAATAGATGGATTTTCGTAAAACTTCAGATTCCTTTAGTCCTTGATATAATATGTTGCTGATTAACATTTGGTGTAAATAACCCATTAAATGGCGCTGCTATGTAGAATTATTCATGATTAGTCGCAATAGCTCTATCTCAGAAACTAATTCGCGGATTTTCACCAAACTTCAGATTCAGTTAGTCCCGGATATAAATTAGTATTTTTTAGTTGTTTGAGTAAATATCTCAATAGGTGATGTTTCTATCTAGATTTATTTATAGTTTCTGCAATGATTCTATCCCAAAAACTAACGCAGGGATTTTCCTCAAACTACATATTCAGTTAGAACTTGATCTAAATTGTTTGTGATTAAATTTTGGTGGTGACCAAAATTTAACTAACCGGTGATACTGCTATGCTTCATTTTTCTGAAAGTGTTAACATGCAAGAGATAGAAGAAAATTTTGGGATTGCAACATCCGACTAGTTTAAAATATATAAAGGAATTACTTTAGAGTCCTTTCAAAAGGAATACCTTGCAAATCTAACAGACGAGATCGAAACCTATCTAAAATAAACCTTTTTTTAGGTTTTTGGTTATTCTTTTCTCGCAAGTGTATTTATAAATAATATAAATCGACCCCTTTATAACAAAATGCTGTAGCATGTGTATAAACTTCATTGTGCCTACACTGTAAAAAAAAAGTGTCGGTCTACTAAAAAAACTTTAGTGATCCTTGTAATTACTAAAAAATTTTTAGTAATCTCAGTCGGTTACAAGAAAATCTGTAAGAATTACTAGAAAAAAGTTAGCAACGAATAAGAGTTAATAATTTTATATTTTTAATAGCTATTACTAAAACTCACTTGGTGTGGCTTTGATAGCATAGTGGTTATAGTAACGGACTCCCGGCTAAAAGATCCCGGGTTCGATACTGGCCACTGCCAAATACACCCCGAACATATGTAGTGTAAGTACTCGTTCATAAAAGGATTATAAATATACTGTCGAAGCAGTCGAAATGTTTGGTGCTGCCATCTATTGCGGTTTTGCCGAAAATCTTCCGCTCCAGAAGTCTGGATGCAGCACGAAGGAAACTTCTGTCCTTCGGGCCCACGTAATGGTTACTAAAATAATTTTGGAGCTATTACTAAAATTTACTTGGCGGCTCATACTAAAAATTTTTAAGTTAGTTATACAAAAAATTCTTTTGTTTAGTTTACAAAAGAAATGATTGTTTCGCTTGCAAAAAAAAGTTTGTAATGGTTACTAAAAAATTCTGTGGAATACAAATTTACTAAAAAATTTTTAGTAACCGCTTGAATTTTTTTTTTTTTTTTTTTTTTTTTTTTTTTTTTTTTTTTTTTTTACAGTGTATTACAGGAATACTATATAATTATACCAGTTGAATTTTCTTTCAGTCGAATAATCTTTCACAGGCTTCGCTGTACTGTTTGTGTTTATTTAGTATAGTGAAACATGATACGACAAAATTGCTAGAGGTGAGAGAGGTATTCCGTTTTAAACAGATATTCGTCTTAGCAGATATAGTTTTATGGTAATCCTATATCGTAGAGACAAAGACAATGATTTTTTTTTTATATTTGAGGCAAGATTTCGTATGCATAGGGTTCATTGTTTTATTTATTTATTTATTTATTTTGTTTTGTCCCTATTTAAAAGACGTTGTCCCGCTTGTTTTGTTTGCCTGTACCATATTTAGTGGCACAACCTGGCATTATAGAGACTAAAAATTGGCTACGTTCTCATAATGTTGGAAAAAAAATAGTATATTATCTGCTTAACAAAACGATTCTAGTTTTTTATCCTTTTTGAGGGATTGTGTATGACAAAGCAATACAAAAGACGGGTATTTGAATTATTTAAATATAAAATTCTTGAGCTAATTTCTCATTTAAAAAAAAATGTTTTTCCCTCTCTTTTTATTTATTTTTTTAATTTTTGACTGGAACATTTTCCATTTTATCTATCTTTATTTTATGCAATCTCCGTATTTTTTTTTTTTCAGTACGCGCATTCATTCTGAAAGCCAAAAACCCTTTATCATCGTATAGAATTACTTTAACTTTTTTTTTTTTTTTTTTTAATCCTAAATAACAATGAATATTTTATAAGATCAAGTTACGATAAGATTCAGCACCAACATCTTGCATGCATCCCTTCTCTTTAATCCTTGTCTGCGCATCAAAGCATGTATTAATAACTTCATACAAGGTGTGGAATAAATGTCAGAGGGTTTTGGGGAGTTGGCAAATTTCTTAAAGGGTTAACTGACAAGCGAGATCAAAGGCTACATGAGTCCTCAACTATCTGTCGGCCCCAATATACGGTTCTTTTCTTTCAGCATATGTTATCCGTGTTACTAATATTCAGTATGAGCATTCTAAACGTGACATCTTAAAGAGCTGTTGTTGGATTCCGTCAACTTTTGAAAAACGAAATATGTTGTAAACGAGTTTAGAGGTGTCATCATTATTGTTAACATTTAACTGTTCTCGAGACGCTCGGAGATAATTTTGTGCAAATTAAGGTTATCCAAAATATTAGAGGGTGAAGCGCCTTTTTTTTGTGATTAATTGAATCTGATTGCCAACAAATTATATTCTTATGGAATTTGCTGACACGTAATAAATGATGTTGTTTAATAACCAAAATTCTGTCTAGACTTTTTTTCTTTTACAGTGTTCTCTTTTTTGTGAAATTGCGAAAAGTTTTTTATATTTGTGAAAAACGTAAATTATAATTTTGTGAATTTGAAATCTTCATTATATACAGATTTATAATTATTTTAAAAATTATCCTATATGTCTGTCGAAAAAAAAAAAAAAAAAAAAAAAAAAAAAAAACCAAATAATATTTTCACGCATCTTCAGCTTTATGAAAGTATTATAATTAAGACAAAGAATTTTTAAGGTCTTGTTTTAATACAAAATATTTTGTGAATGGTTCTATATTAAGACAAAATGTTTTGTAAAGAGTCCTAGATTTTAAAGTAAAAAAAATTTATAAAAGGTCCTCCTAACATATAAAAAATTATATTTTGAACATTAATAATAAATTTCAGCATTTAAGGCTATTTTAAATTACAAACTGGCTATTTTTTGATACATTTTCTGATTCCTTTCTTACTCCCAAATATATGTAATTGTCAGATGCTCATTAGCTTCGTAAACTATGTAATTGAACTTTTTTTTATTTTTCATTAAAAACAACAGATCTATCAGAAAATACTTTTAAATAGGGCGTTTTAAAGAAATATTTTGTTGCAATAGCGGTATTAAAAACCGCCACCATGAGGCAATAATCACTTGGACTCAAGATACAAATTATTAATCAAAATTAATAAATAAATAAACTTATTTCAAATCACTTCATTAACCATATTTGCAAGTATCATTCTTTTATGTTTAAAAACGAGTCCATAAATTTCTCAGAAATTTTCTCGTGAGGAAAAAAATATTTTTTAAACCGGCATAATAAAGTATAATAATAGTAAGCTGCATGAAATTATTTTAATGAATATTAAAATTTTTATGATAACTTTTGAATAATTATTTATATTTTCATAGCACATTATTTTTAAGTACTTTATTATTATTATTATTATTTCAGTGATCTAGAAAAAATAAATCATAACTCATTATTCACTCAAAATATATTGCCTCAAGATAACGTTAAATATTTGCAACAACAAATTTTCGTTGCAGCCAGACAAGCGAGTGGTAAACACACTGCTCACAGACTGCAAATCTGGAATGCAGTCTGGAAGCTTCCCAGATATCTTTCTGTGGAAAATATTATAGATACGCTACAAAGTAACTATTAATCATCGAAAGCAACTATTGCTTTCTTAAACACCACCCCCAAGACGGAACCCTCCTGGGTGAAGTCACTGACCTAGGTCACGAGACCAATATTAGTTCCCCAAATGCATCCCACCACCCTATAAAATCCTATAGATTTTTTTCTAATAGTATCTTTTACCAAACTGTCCCCAATAAACATGGCGATATGATGAATGGAGCTAGATACTGCGATAATGTATTATATCTAACTTCTGTCATTTTAAAGCAATAAGATCAGTCAAAGATAATCATGTTTCGATGTATTTTTCCTTAAATATAGATTTTAACATATGATATCAACAGTTATTGTGTCAAATGATTGTAGACTGATTTTTGTATTGCATGACTATTTTGCTATTAGATTGTTTGGCGTAACGGCCAAATTACGTTAGTTTTGATGTGAATATCAATATTTTTACTTTTTTCTCAGCTCGTAAATTTTTAATTATTGTTGCTGAAGATAGAAATAATGTTCTAATGTTCATTGTTTGGATTTGAAATATTTAAATTAATAAAATTCTATAAATGAAAAATAAATGTATAGTTTAAAATCAAGCAAATATTTTATTTCGATGCATTAAAAAAAAAAAAAAAATAGGCATTAGAACATTTGCTTGCAGCAATCGTTTTGTTGAATGATTAGAAATTTCTGTCTCTTGGAGCAACAATGTAACGGCATAACAAAAATATAGCCATATTACAATGTTGCTGCGAAACACGAATTGACATAAATGAGGCTTTATAGTAATACGTTATAGATGTATATATTGATTACATGGCTACATGACTTGATTTCTTCGTTTTAGATATGATATTCAAAATCGCATATTGTATATCGTGATATCGTCACTATTTTCGTGACAAGTTACACTTGGATTTTTTTTTTTTTTTCTTTTTTTTTTTTTTTTTTTTTGTAAAATATGTATGATCGGATTTTATTATGGTTCCTACAAAATACTAAATTCGATCAAAACTTAAACCATATTAAATCCAAATATGATGCATTTTGATTTTAAAAAATATAAAAAATATATTTCATTTTCGAATGAGTAAAATGCATGTAAATGCAATTTAATTTATTTAAAATTAGTTACAATTCAACATGCTGTCATACTAATTATAAATATACTTTTACAACAATGCCACTGATTGATTTTATAAATTCCTCCCGATAGGGACAGCCTTTTAAAACAATCTCGGTATTCAAATAGGTCACTGTTCCAACTGTTTCACGAGTAGCAATGGTCAAAATAAATTTTGGTCAACAATTTGATTTTTTTTTTCTTTTTTTTTTTTGTAAAAATTATATTTATTTTTCAAATTAATGAAATGCATATAAATGCATTTTAAATATTTGTATATCAGTTACATTTCAATTTCAGTAGCAAGTACAAAGTCATCACATGATGGCATACTAATCATAGATCTGACTTGACACGAAGCCGTTGGTTGATGTGTTTAATTTAAGGAAAATTGCTTATAAATTCCTCCCTGACTAAGATAGCTTTTCCCAACAATCCCAGTCTTGAAGAAGGTTCCTGTTCCACGAGTAGTAATAGTCGGCATAAATCTTGGTCAGCAATCTGAAAAAATTTTGAAAATTGTAAAAAATATATTTATTTTTCAAATTAATAAAATGCATATACATGCAATTTAAATGTTTTTACGTCATTCGCATTTCAGTCACAAGTACAAAACCATCCTATGCAGACATACTAATCTTAAATCCGACTTGGCACAGTCTCTCTAGGCAGTATGTTTAATTTAATGAAAACTGCTTGTAAATTCTTACGTGATTGGGACAGCCTTTCCTAACAGTCGCGGTTTTGAAGGAGATCACTGTTTCATCTGTTTCACGAATAACGGCTGTCGGCATAAATCTTGGTCAACAGTCTGAAAAAAAAAAAAAAAAAAAAAAAAATTAAAAATTGAGCGCATTTAAAATTTTCTATGCAATTGAGTTTGAAATATTTTGTTTATTAGAAGAAGCCATAGTTATATATAATATTATTTAAAATAACAACGAAAAAAATTTTAGAGCGAATACTCTAAATTGCTTCATAAGAGTGGTCTTTGTATAGACAAAAAATTTAGGAAAATCATTTTTAAAAATACATTATAGGATAATTTTTTTAACGTGTCATGTAATGTATATTTAATTTTAAATAAAAGTTATTTGAGACGATTGAAAAATTGTATTTAAAATGAATTATATGCTTTTTAAAGATGTATTTAAACAAATAACACTAATCATTTTTTTTTCTTCAAAAGGTCACAATTTATTTTTTATACGATATAGATATCCCCAGAGCTGCCAAGTCTCTGGCTTTTTGGATACCAGTATTTTAATACAGAAAATGTTGTTTTATTAAATTGGAACATTTCGGCGATTTAAAATAACCAGATTTTCTCCAAGATAATTGTGGTGTGCAGTGGCGCTTACTTATATGGGCCCAATGGGCCTGAGTCCACCCAATAATTTTCAATCCTAGCGTGCCCCATTTTCATTGTTCGATTTAGCTATTTATTTCATGATTTTTTTTAATTACTATTATTTTTTAGAACAAAATTTATTTTGTCAATGACCATGTGTTTTAATTCTCGAATTGACTCCCATAAATCTAAAATGACTGAAATGTCCATGTTTAACTTTCTGCGTTTTCAGTTTGCAGTCATCAGGCTCATGGTATGATGATATGATATTACAATAAATATTAGTGTCTTTATAACGAAAAACGCATGAGATTATAATTTAATAAAATTGCAAATTTATTAAAACATATTAACTTGACTTAAAATTCTCATCCTTCACCATCTGCCCATCCTTCAAAGAAGAACAAACTTGTCGTACATTTTACCAAAATATTTTTGAGCCAACTCAATATTTTTCTAAAGTTGGCGCCATTGGTGGTGTGCAAGACTTGGCAGCTCTGTATCCTTCTCTAGCAATAATTATACAACGTACATTTAAGGGTGTATTCGAAAAAACGCTTTTCCACCTTCAGCAGCCCAAAATTTTCCGATACAATTTCAGACATATTTTTAAAAGTAGAAACATGAAATTTGCTGAGGGAATTTTTGAAGGGACGTATAAGGTGCCGTGTAATGTCTTTTTACGCTCAATTGATTAGAATTTGATTTATAAACAATTAACTTCTCAGGAAGACCCTTTTTTTCGCTCCCAGATCTCCCACGTCGGAAAAATCGGTTCAAATTGCCGTTTTTGATTGCTTTTTTTGCAACATTTTGTGCACTTATCAAAGAATTGACCTTCACGGCACCTTGTGCACTTTCTAAATAAGAGAATCTGCGAGTTTGATGCGTTTGAGAGCAAAAGTGAATTCAAAAATAAATCGGAAAACAAGCAGTTTGAATCGAAATACACCCTTAATAGAAGCTTATATTTTAAGATCAAAGTTAATTGAGGTGAACAAAAGATTTCATTCAAAGCAATTTTTATGATAGTTTGGCTTAACTTGATGAAATATCGATGTGACCAATTGACATCAATCGTTATTTGCCAAAAGATCACAATTTATCGTTTATACTATATAATTTTTTCTCTTTTTTATATCAGAAAATTAAAAAAAAGGATTATTTATAAAGATGCATACTTATAAATTATAATTGAATTAGGGACTTGCAATAAATAACTTTGGAGTGAGAGGGAAACGTTTTTTGTCAGTGAATCATATTCTAAATTGTCCCCGAAAAAGTTGTTTTTGTGAATTAATGGTCAAAATGATGGACAAATACTTCAAAATTGATCATTACAAAAAAAAACAAATATGCATTTTTTTTTTTTTTTTTTTTAAATTTTAAACATTAAAGCAAAATTATCTACCATTTATTTCACCAGAAAAAGTGAAACATAGATGTTTAGGCAAAAGTTAATTCAGACAAGGGATATTTTATATCTTATATTATGTAAGGAATTAGCAGTGAAGCTTGTTTTATTATTATTATTTATCTTTTGATTGGATTGTGGATTTTTGCCTCTTGAATCGTGGAAGAATGATTACCCTATTTTAAGTTACTATTTGTGCAGAAGTAAAAGCTATTTATTCACACTATCTTAAACTCCAGATATAATATGATAAGAATTCATGGTTTCAATTAAAAAAAATACATCATTTAAAAATATGATATTAAGGGAGCTCAGGTGTTGAAAACTTTCAAAAAATCGATTTTTTTAATGATCTAGTTTTATTATTCAATTAATTCTGAACTCAATGCAAAAAAAAACGTATAAAAATATTTGCATTTTTAACGGAGTTATAAGCATTTATGTATCAACACTTTCATAGTCGCACCAATATAATTTCAAATTTAAATCGCGTTTTCTCAAAACTTAATTTTTGACGACTAACACCAATATTTAAAAAAACTATTTGATGGAATGGCTTTTTTTTTTTTTTTTTTTTTTTTTTTTTTTTTTCATGCGTATAACATCATTATCTATAGAATGAATTAATATAGTTTAGATAGTTTAATATTTTGAGTATTTTTAATGAAAAAAAAAGTTGTATTTTTTAGGAGATTTTTAAATTTTCATATTTGAGAGTTTTTTTTAATAATGTTGTTTTTGAGTAATAGTTATATCCTTAATTCATTCTATAGATTAAAGTTTCCGGATCATTTTAAAGCAAAAATCAGGTTCTTATGTCAATTCAACGTTAAGATATCTTGGTGTTGGTGATATAACACATATTTTTTTTTTTTTCGAAAATTGTGTTACCTAAATTTTGCTGTATTTCTTATCATATTACATTGAAGTACTCCATTTTTAGGTGCGTTCGTAATTATGTAAATACGTAGCACCTATTGTTGTCGCTCAGTCCGTCCGTCTGTCCGTCTGTCTGTCCGCATATAACAACGCAAAAACTACCCAACCGAATCGTTTGAAATTTAAAATACATAATTATTACATAATTTTATCGAGTCATTTCAAATTTTATGAAAATTGGATGCATAGATCAATTACAGGGACAATCAAAAGTATTCCGTTACATTACGGTCAATGGGGAAAAAAGTTTCAAATTCATTTTAATCGTTTGAAATTTAAAATACATAGTTATTACATAATTTTGTCGAGTTATTTCAATTTTTTTGATAATCGGGTGCATAGATCAATTACAGAGACAATCAAAAGTATTCAATTACATTATTGTCAATGGGGAAAAAGTTTCAAATGTATTTTATACGTTTGAAATTTAAAATACATAGTTATTACATAATTTTGTCGAGTTATTTCAAATTTTATGAAAGTCGGATGCATAGATCAATTACAGGGGCAATCAAAAGTATTCCGTTACATTACGGTCAATGGGGAAAAAAGTTTCAAATTCATTTTAATCGTTTGAAATTTAAAATACATAGTTATTACATAATTTTGTCGAGTTATTTCAAATTTTATGAAAATCGTATGCATAGATCACTTACAGGGACAATCAAAAGTTTCCGTTACATTACGGTCAATGGGGAAAATGTTTCAAATGCATTTTAATGGTGTTGCACTCATTCGAACTTAATAAAATTTATATACAATATAAAGTACATATTATAATATGCATCTTACATAATTTGTGATGCAAAGAACATTTGTTATTGATTTACAAGGCCACACAAAAGTATTCCATTACATAATGGTATAGGGAGAACATTGTTTGATGAACGTTTTAATTGTAATTCACTATTTGCAATTTTATGAGATTGATATATGAGAGTAATATTTTTAAAACTTCATTATCGTACGAACGCACCTCGTTTGCTACGCTTCACGTGCAATTTCCAACTTGTATAATTTTATAAGACTACCAACATACCTTTAAAATATCAGAAAGTTTAAATTAATTACATTGAATACTTCTGTTTTTATATGGACTCGAAGCGAGAGCTCTGTTTTCATGTTTTTCTCTATCGATCAAGCCCTGAGCCCCCTTAAAAACAAAGAAATATCATAAACTTTTTTTTTACCATAAAAATAAGTTAAAATAATCTAGCAAAAGAATATAAACTTTTGTCAACGTAATCCCAAACCTTAAAAACCATTAAAGCCATTCTGAATACAAAATATCACAATAAATATTAATGTTTGTTCCCTTTTTTAACAAATTATATTAGATGCATATTTAGTTTACAACTTCAAAACTTGCAACTTTGTTTTAAAAACTATACTAATCTAAATAATATACTACATATTATGGTACAATATTTGGCTCTCGTATTGTAACCTAACTTGTTTCATAGACTACTATATTATCGCACCCATAAATATTAAGAAACAAATATTATTGGTGTATAATGTATGATCAATTTTTGGAACTGCTGTATATCAGTCACTTATTTGGCTTTATTTATCACTTAAATGTTTGACTCCAGTACTCGCTTAGATTTTACACGACTGATCCATTAAGGAACATTGGAGAATGATTGATATGATTGATTCTCGTGAAATGTCGGCACTAAACAAAGAGTAAATTACACGCGCGTGGCCCCAAAATCCGGGTGCTTCGAAATCTCACCTGAAACCCTCCTTTTCCATTAAGGTCCAAAAAATCTCCAAAATGCAGTTGGTCCCGTTTTAAAGGTGTTTTTATATTTCCCTTACTATCATTAAAGTGTCGTTAGATTTTTTTTTTCTGCCTTAGAAAACTAGAAATAGAAAAGATACGAACACACAGAGTTCGTTTCGATGTTTTTTTCAAAATAATTGGAAAAAACTGTAGAAATGCTTATCGAATAGAGAGTATTTTCATATGCACTTACACCTCTTTGTTTGTTTTAGAAAGTAATTAGAATAAGAGACTACAAACAAAATTAATTGATTTAGATAGTTTATCAAAATATTTTTGAAAAGTCGTAGAAATTCCTGTCAAATAAACGAAATTCATACTTTCTGTTGGTCTTAGATAAACAGAAAAGAAGAGTTCATTTCGATGGTTTGCAAAAAACATTCGAAATGTCTGTCGAACACGCCTAATTTTCATGCTTGCCAAAATATTTTTCTTTGTCTTAAAAAACTAGAGTTAGAAACGATTGACCGCGGATGAATCGATTTCGATGGTTTGTCAAAATATTTGCGAAAAACATTCGAACATACTGAATTCTCGTGTTTGTTAAATTATTTTTCTTTGTTGTAAAAAAGATGAAACTGCAAACAATACACGGAGCGATTCCACTTTGATTGTTTGTTAAAATATTCACCGAAAATAGCAGAGATATCAGTCGAAAGGCAAAACTATAGTAGCCTCTTATTCCTTATTCTCAATCTCATAAAATAGTTGGAATTTAGTTCGGTACACAAGATAAATGCTTTTTTGATTGTTTGTCAAAGTATTTGTGGAAAACAATCGAATAGATAAAATTAACATTTGAGCCCATTCTTTTTCCTTGTTTTATGAGGACAATTACTTGCAGGCTGAAAACTATATTCTTACGTCTTGTAAATTTTAGGAATAAAACTTAACTAAAGAAAACTTGAGAAAAACATACATTTGAATCTATGAATAAATATTAAACTTGCATTAGACATATGTATATTTCTCTTGTTAAAGTTGCCATTTTTTCTCTTGTAAGTTTAGAATGGATTGGACGGTTCAGGACTTCATCCAACTACCGCGACACATGGAAAAGAGGTAGAGTGTGCCCGAATCTATTCGGTTCAATATTTTTAAAATTAAATGGAGGAATGTATTGCATACAGATGCAATTAGCGGAAAATTAATGAATACTTCCGGTTTTTTCCTTTTTTAATTCCACATATTGCCATTTCTATGAATTTGACCTTGATGTTTTCTTTTCATTTTAGACATATAAACTGGTGATTACTCAAATTTAAAGCATATATGCTTTTCTTTACGTATGTAATGCATTTTTAACTTATACACCGTACACATTTCTGTGTGTTAAATTGAAAGAGAATTAATCCACTTTTGGACGTGTCTTTTTTTAACTGCGCGATTAGTCGCGTATATGAGAGTTTTTCACATGCTATCCTCTCAATGTATAATCGGTGGACTCAATTAAAACAGCTATGAAATCTTTCTTCAGAAAATAGAATATATTTTATATGCAAAGATAAACTAGTAACTCTGCTTAATGAATTCTTATTAATTAAATCCTGATGTTTTTTTCTTATTTTAGGTTTATAATAAAATTACTCACATTTAACGTAGAAATTGTCCTTCTTAACGTACATGAGGATCTTTTTCTTCACTTATGCAATGCTCTTTTTAATTTATACATTGTAAAAAATTCTGTTTACTAAATTGAGAAAGGGTTAACTGTTGTTTATATTACTTCTCATTTAGGCAGAAACTTGTAATACCAAGTAAGTTTCTCTGAAATCATGAGACTTAAAATGCAAAAGACGAATGAATTTAACTATAAAATAGCAGAAAATAAAAAGAATTTGATCAGAAATATGTTAATCAATTAAATTTCTGTGCCACTTTATGAAAAGTATTATATATGAAATGTAGCTCTGCCTATAGGATTTCTTACAAATTTGATCATGATGTTTTCTTTTTCTTTTAATCCTATAATCGGATTACTCAAATTTAACACAGAAAGTGTTCTTTTTAACTTATGCAATGTTCTTCTTAACTTACAGAATGCTTTTTCTTTTCTTTTTTTTTTAACTCATAGAGTGTACAAAATTTTATCTCCTAAATTGAGAAGGTGCTGACTTTTGTTTTTTTAATTTGATTTAGGCATGAGCTTTTCGCAGCAAGGCAGAGACTATGGAAATACGAGTCTTAAAATGTAAAAAATGAATGAATTTAACTTAAAAATATGAAAAAATTCTAAAAACTGACCAGAAAATACATTAAATTTCAGTGTCACTTTCGAGTTGCCAAATTTGTGGCTTTTTGCACACATTATTATCTTAAAATGCACACATTATTATCTTAAAAATTTTTTTTAAATCTTATAAGATTTTATTTAAATGAAATAACATTTTTTGTATTAAAATACTGAAAAGTATTCGAAAAATCAGATATATGTCAGCTTTTCACTTAATGAAAGATTAACATAAAAATTATCGTTATCTGCAGTATTTCTTATTAATTTGATCTTGATATCATGTATTTTTTAAAATCCTATATAATGGGATTACTCAAATTTAACACAAAGAATGTTCTTAACTTATACAATGTTCGTCTTAGCTTTTAGAATGTCCTTTTTAACTTATACATTGTACAACATTTTGTATGCTAAATTGAAAGGGAGTTTACTTTTATTTCTTTACTTCAGATTTAGGCGTGAACTTCTAATAGCAATGCAGCTTTTCCGAAATTATAAGGGTTAAACTGTGAAGAATTTTCACGTAGCTGAAGACGCATGCAAAATTAAATGACGACTGTCTGGTGTGCTCGGGGAGTCTGGAAAACCAGTTTGGAAATAAGTGTTGTTAGCACTGGAATATGGTAATTTTTTCCATCGTAAAATAGAAATTCTAGCGTCAAGTTACAGAATTTAAATTGTGAAGACCTATAACATAGTTGCACGGTTGTTGGTAACGCAGATGAATAAATTTTCTTTTTTCTCCCATTAGCTTAGTAAGTGAATAATGCGCGCTATCCTCTCCCACATCTATTTTAAAAATAGTTAAAAGAATACTTTTGCTTTCAAACTTTTTTTTTAATGTAAAAAGCTATTTGCAGTAAGAACTAAAAAAAGAACAAATAAAAACATAACTGGACTTTTAATATGTGATGAAGCAAAATGTGATAGGTTAAAGCCTATAAATTCGTGCTTTCGAACCTTGAACAAGTCTGTGAATTATGTTTCAGTTCGCATTATTCATGGTATAGCAATAATTTTTAGAGGATTAGATGCTTGGAAAAACAGTAACATAACATTATGTAAACGTATTATTAAATTAGCTGTAAATTTACTAGAAATGTTTTCATTTGCAATTGAATGCTTTTCAGTCTGACAAAGAACATGCAAATAATGACTGGTGTAAACTGGAATTTCTAATCCGCACGTTCGTAATTTGTTGCCATTAATATTAATCCTTAATTGCTGCGATTAAAATTATCGCATAGATACTGAGAACACAGCCTGAGACTGCTTGATTGGTGGATGAATAAAAGGCTAGAATATCTCATAGATGAAAATTGCTGTTTCTGTACTTAACTTTATATACAGGACTATTATTAGAAATGTTCAAATAAAAAGTTACGAAATGTTGTAAAGACGAAACCAGCTGAAATTTAAATATACCGCTTTGGGATTAATAGCAATGCGGATTTTCTGAAATTATAAGGGCTAAACTGTGAAAGATTTTCACGTAGCTGATGATGCATGCAAAATTAAATGACGACTGTCTGGTGTGCTAGGTGTTTTGTAAACAATCAAAACTTCATTATTTGGGTTCAAAAATCTTCTAAATATTCTTGAATTTTTGTTTTAATAAATTTTATTACATACTTAGAATTATAGAATAAGGAAATATTGAATTCAAATTATTTGCATACTATGTACAAAATGTATAATATGTACAAAATATAAATGCTTTTACCTTGATAATTTCTGATCATCATACTGAAAACTGGAAAGATGATCCTATATGCATTTCTGCGTGCCTTTTCAAAAAAGAAAAAAAAAAAAAAAAAAAAATAACATAATTCTTCAATAAAACTCAAAACACGCACGACAAACAAAAAATATAAACATTCTTACATTTACATTTATATTTATTTGCTTTGAGGTAGGCGCTACAGCTATTCGCCGGCATAACCTCCAATGATCACAAGAAACCATATAGAACACTTTATTACAGAATATCCGGTACATACATTATCACAGGGACAACACAGACACCCATGCCGCTAGCTGGATAAACATTCTCTCTAAAAAAATCTTTTTCATTCCATCAAAAATTGATGCCAATTTTTTATACCTAAACTTTTAACCCATCTCAAAAGATAAAAAAATGTAAAAGTCAAGCAGACGAAAAAAACAGCTTCGCTGCCATAGTAACGAGTCGCTTCTTATAAATAAAATAAATATCCGAGTAGCAAAATTTGCAAACGATTTTCTGTGAATAAACTGATATATTAATTTATCAATTCCTAACACTAGGGAAGACTGGAAAATTAGTTTGGAAATAAATGTTGTTAGCACTTGAATATGGTAATTTTTTCCATTCTGAAATAGGAATTCTAGCGTCAAGCTACAGAATTTAAATTGTGGAGATTGTATGCAAATCTAGATAAAATACAGGGTTGCGCAAAAGAATTTGAAAACTTTCCTGACTATGGATGGAAAATGACAAAATACGGTTTTCTAATATGTTATGCGTTTTCTTAAATATTTAGTTAGTTTAGTAAGTTAAATAAATGCGTTTTCTTAAATATTCTTAAATATTTTATTAAATATTGAAGTTTTGTTAAAGTATTTTGAAATTGTTGGATTTATAATCTATGCTTGATCATGACCTTTATTGTTGTGGTTGTGGATGTAAATTAAATCTTCAGGACGCATGCTTATAATTGCATACTAATATTTTATTATTAACTTCTGTTAGTAGTATCAAAGGCAGCTTCTATTTTCATTCTTCATAGTTTAATTTGTAATTTTGAGTTTTACTACAGATACTAGTGAATTGTTTATTGTTGTTGTTAAGATTCATGGTACTATCGTTAGGAATTTCCAATCTGATAAATTTTAATTTTAAGAGTGCTGTACATAAAGTTTAATGCAGAAATGTTCTTTAAAATACATATATAATCTTGTGAATCAATCGAACACAAGTAGTCTCAGAGATTACCCACAGTAGCAACGCAACGATCTCAGTCACAGTAGTTAATAAAAATTAAGATTTTAAGCGATATATAAACACCACTCATCTCTTTCTATGTTTTAAAAATTTGCTCCCCCAATCACGAATTATTCATTAAGTGTCCATAGTTTAAATAGGATCTTTATTTAAAGCTTTCATAACTTTAAAATTTACAACTTTCTATACTTTTAAAGTCAAGAATTCATTACGTTATTAAAATGTATAAATGTTTAAAGAAAAAACTAGATGAGCTGCATAATTCAAATTTAGGGTTAATTGTTCATCATAGTTAAATATGATTTGTGTATATTTTTATTTAAACATAAAAGTATACTTATTTACCTTTATTCTAAAAAATTACAATCGCTCTCCATTTGTAGAATATTAGTGCAGCTTCTCAAAAAAGAGTTGAAATAACTCGAGTTTTAACCAATTTAAATGAAGATGAGCTATTTAAATAACCAATTTAGATCAAGAAGATTTAATCGTTTGAAAAACAACTCTTTTATGATCGAAAAAATTACAGCTCTTTCATGAGAAGCCAAATCAGCTCTTTTGTTTTAAGAGTGTATATTTTGTTTACACTTTGTCCATTGTCTAACCACCTTCTTTCAGACTAGGGAAGTACAACTCTTCCGTATCATAATTTAAACATTTACGAAAGAAAAACCAGCGTAAACAAAATTCATGAGTTACAGAAATTTCACCACTTTGAGTATTTGCGTGTGTAATCTTTTAACGTCAATAACAAATGCGTCCCGAAAAAAAAAAAAAAAAAAAAAGGCTAAGCGCGACCTCTAAAAGCCTATTTTTTTCACATTCCATTTTACCTGTCTTCCGAAACGTATTCTGTTGCAAGTACACATTGATTATACACCAATCGATCGTGATTGCCGATTGGACTCACCGCTTAATGGATTTCGCAGTCCGGTTTTCTGTTATGAATTGGCGCAATCAGCTAAAAAAGTGCTATTTCTGGTTTAATGTTTTTTATTACTTGTCGAAATGGTCACGATCGTCCTGCGATGGTTAAAAAATTACCCCTCCCGAGGAAAAGAAAAACTAAACATTGTATCACATATTCATGAGATACGCTTTGTGCATCTAGGATAGCTTTGTTCAAATAGTGTCTCATTTGAATAATCAAACCGCACACACGCATTATCTCTAAACATGTCGTTTTGAGTGATAAATGTGGCATCTTTTCCAGCTTCTTCCTATTTTACTTACCCATCATACGTAGTATAGGGTAAGTCTTGCAATCGTTTTGAAAATCGAAAAATTTTTTTGACGGATTTACACCTTTTAGACACTGGAGATTCCGAAAAACATATTTTTAGAAAAAAAAATTTGCCGTCCGTCTGTCTGTCTGTCTGTCAGTCTGTCTGTCTGTAAACGCTCTATCTCCCGAACAAATTGAGATAGAGACTTGAAATTTTGTATGTAGTTAGTATGTAAGAATAGGACGAACCCTATTGAATATCAGCAACCTCGGTTATCCGGAATTATTTTTTTCAGGCTCCCGAAAAATTCGTTCTGATGAAAGGTATATAAAAATGTTCGATTTTTTTTGTTTTAAGGAATGGTCGTAAAAGGCAATAAAATAACACACATTTTGCATATAGAACAAAGTCGATCGGATCATTAGTTGCCGAGCTATTTGTAATCCTGTTTTCCACATTCTTCGATTTTTCATGACCCTGTATTTCATTCAAATTTCAATTCAGAAGTATATTTTAATTGGAAATGAGACGCTTAATCCGACGCAGTTAATTGTTAGTTAATAGAATTATTATTTTTGGAGTTATAAGGATGTTTCTTTTACGCAGTTCGGTACTACTTGAGTAGTTTGGCGTTTTATATAATTTGTCGAAATTGGTACATCAGCAGTTCTTTAATATAGAATTACTATGTATATTAACAATATTTAAATTTTGTTTATGAATTGCAATACATTGTATAAATAGTTTCACATGTTTTATTTTCATATACATATCTATGATGGGTAAGTATTACGGTGGCCCCCAACGACTAGTTTTTTTATTTATTAGATGGTACTTTAGCATAAACAGGGATATTTTCAGAAGAATTGAGATCTTTTAAAAGACTCTTCATAATTTTTTTTTTTCATGATTTATAATTAAAATATAATTCAATATCTTTACAATTTATATTGCTTATATCTATATCCGTCCATCTAAATTGCTGTTATGAATGTGTACGATTAGTTTGATAAAGTGATATATCTGGTTTATTTTTTTTTTTTTTTTCTGTTTGTCAAAATAGTCACGATTGTCCCATGGATGTATTATTAACTTATTTAATCATACATCCATGGATTGTCCTGCTCCCTATAGTTAAAATATAGCTTCCCTGAGGGTAAAAAATTGTATGGGATATCCATGAGATACACGTTACACATTTCTCCTGACGAGAAAAAAAAAAGAAACATTGTATCGGATATTCATGAGTTAGACTTTACACATCAAGAAAATCGTTTTTTAAATATTACCTTGAATTGAATAATCAGATAAGTAGGACGCGTTATTACATAAATGATGTGTCGTTTTTAGTAATAATTGAAAGTATTTTGTAGTTTGTTTTAGGTGTTTTCATTTGGTGTTTAACGTGTAATATTAATTAAAATTTTTGCAATAAATAAGTATATAAAATTAAGGTTTTGTATTGAATTAACAAACATTGCTGGATTGAAAATTGTGAATCTACTTGGTAAATACTGAAAATCGCATTGTCAATATCTGTCAAAATAATAATAATAATAATAATAATAATAATAATAATAATAATAATAGTGATAATAATAATAATAATAATAATAATAATCACTTCGTCGCAATTTGTGGTGGTCAACATGTTACTTATTGAACATTTTTGTTGTTGTAAGAATTAAATCCTGTTTAAATTAAAAAATGAATATAATAAATTAAAGATTGTAATTTACATTACCTCTGTATCCTTTTATCTGAGCTGCTGTTATAAATCTGTCGTCAACTAGCGCAATCACTTAAATATTTATCATCCTTACTCCAAAAGTGCCTTAATTAAAAAAAAAAAATGCGTTTTTCAGGATATGCTAGAAACTGTTTCTGGGGTGTGGTAGGAGTCAGTGGTCATCTTGCAAACAAAACTACTTAGTGGATGGATTTTCGTTGTACAGTCTGATATTTTAGGATTGATATAAGAGTAAAAACCAAGTAGAAAAGCAGCCATAATTCAACACAATTTTTGAGTTCTGGCACTTTTGGAGCAAAGATGCTATATGTTTCCTTTCCATTTAATGATTTTAGAGTAAAGGCACCATTGTTCGACAAGTTAATACTTTGTGGTGAGAATTTTTTTTTAAGTTTGAAAGAAAAATTACTTTTACATTACTAATGTTAATACTAGCGATCCAAATAGATTTATTGAAGTTTAACAAATATGTCATTGTCTGAAGTCTATTGAATCTAGTTATTTATTGCGTACTAATCAATTCACTTTCATATGAAGAGTCTTTGGATACGTTTTGAAAATATCCAATTACAACAAAATTTAACAAATATTAAAACTTTCTAATATTTTTTGGTGTTTTATCATACGTTATTCCTTCAGACAAGTAACCAATATTTTTAATTTAAAGAGGGAAATATATATTTAACATGAAAAAACTGCCAGAGATGCACGAGGACCCATAAAAAAAAAAAAAAGGTTAGAAAGACAATGAAAAGTTATTTATTAAAAATAGACCGAAAATATAAAAGGGTATTAAGGGGCATACTTGCCGTTCATAATCATTAAAACTATTCATAAGTTCGGAGAGGCGCCAGAGCATTAAAATAGCAAGACGTTTAAAAAAAAGTGGTATCGCTGATGCCTTTCTGATGTCATCCTCCTGCTTGATACTATCAGAGCCATGCTGCTTGCTAAACGCAATAGTTATTCCAAAAGTTCGAGGAGGAACTCTAGAACGAACACTGTCCGCCCCCCCCCCTCCCTTACACACACATACATACATAAAATCCTCAAAAAAAAAAAAAAAAAAAAAAAAAAAAAAAAAAAAAAACAATATCTAGCGCCAGAGTGACAATTTCTTTTTTTATACGAAATTGGGGAGAAAACTTATTTAGAACAAGATTTTCTTCAAACAGTGCTATAAAAACTCTTGATTCAATTGCTGGAACACGATATCTACCAAGCCAGGTTAACCCCTTAACGTGCAGTGTTGCCGGGTCGGCAACACCTAAAGTTCCCCCTGTTTAGAGACACAAAAACTCCGTGAATATTTCAAAAACTACTCTAATGGCTACTTTAAATCTTTCTTATGAATTCTAGATGGCAGCACCACAGAGATCAAACTCTATTGTTTTTAAATAATACGTAAATTGTTTTACTGTAATACGCGCTTCACAGCAATGCTCTTCTCACTGCGCTTATCAATGCTTTACTTATGGAAGGTTACCACTTCGGCAACAGCTGTATAATTAAAATGGTTAGTGCAATACCTGTGTACTCCTCTAGGCCTAAATAGATTGCCTAATTTTTTTTTTCTTTAAATTCCAACTTTAAAGAGTAGTACGCCTGAAAGGGTTAAACAAGTTGGATCTGTATTCAGATAAATAGCTATATAGATTTGGTGATCATGTGGATAAGTGATCAACAAGTACCCTATTTGCATTTTCGGTCTCTTGTTAGTAAATATTTTTTTCAGTAACTTTCTAACCTTTTTTTCTGATCTATCCTCGTAGCTTAAATTGAATTACTTAAAAAAAAAAAAAAAAAAAAGGAAGTAAGTAGAATTACATATGACACATGAATTACACACAAATGAAATTGGACATATCTGTGACTTTCAGATTATAAGGAATAATTGTGAGTCGGAAGCAAATAGAATAAATAGAAGATAAATGACGTCGTAAAAGGAAAGAAAAGTACTCTATTTTCGCGGCCTTGTTCAAAGTGTCCTGCACACATGATTAATATAAATATGTATATATGCTGATCTAAAATAAATGATCGTTGTTATAAATTATGTGCCTATTCACAGCTTCACCGGCGTTTTGAAGTATAATCTTTAATCATATACCATCTTTGCACTACTTCTTTACTTTTTCATTCACAAAATTTTATTTTTATTTTTCAGAGTTCATCTGCGTTTCTGTGTTTAGTTTCGCATATTTCTCCCCTTTTTTTTAATATTTAAATTACTATATAAGCTTATTCTATTGTAAAATAGTTTCCATTGTTTTTTAAAGCTACCGTTACGATATATTTTTTGCTATTCTTTTGAATTTCTCTAAAATTTCAATTGATGCATTGATGTCTTTTGATTACCAGAACTGGATTTTTACATATAATATTTAACTATCCAACATTTTTATAAATATCTAAAAGTTGGATAACTATTACATTTCACATATATTTGTACTTTAAACTCGCTGATTTTGTGATTGGAATTCGTATGTGTTTTTCATTTATTTCTCCATAATTTTAACTTCATTTTTTATGTTTTAAATAATTTATTATAGTAATAGGCTTCAAATTCGCATAAAACTGGCGTCTTTTTAGGTTTCCAATATCGTGGTAATACTTTATTAAAATTGATAACTATTTTTGATTGTTCGAAATTTTTAATAGATAAAGTAATTTTCTTATTCTTCTAATATTAAGTTTATTTATAATGTTTGACAAAGATGCATTCTTGTTAATGTTTAATTCATCAATTGCTATTATCAGAGCATTACTTTTCATGTAAATTTGTTTTTATACCATTCTCTTTTGTGAATAAAATTCAGCTACTTTTTGTATTTAATTTTACTCATTTTGCACTTCATTATAACACAAACTTTTATAATTAGTAGCGTAGCAATCCGTTATGTTGCTTTTGAGACAATTCGATTCTTTTGTGGAAAATGAAATCTAACTTTATTGTAAATTTAGAAAGTAATTACAGTATTCATTTTATTAAATAGAATATTTCAAATATTAAATTCTACTAGCAATTTAAGTCAAAAGCTTTCCCAATTAAAATGCTCATATTCTATAACTTTATTTGCCAAAATCTTTTCACTTTTTCAAGATTTGGCTTCGAATTTTAAAGTTGATAGAAATGATTTCATTTGGGTAAATTTATGTAAAAATGACTCTGGTTTGACGAATTTATTCAGAAACATTTTATATTTATGAATTAAAATAAATGATTAGGGAAATATATTTTTTATCGCTTAAACATTGTGTTTTTAATGACTGCTTCTGAAAACATTTAATTGGAATCTTAAGTCAATAATTAAGGATCTATTTATCTATTTTAAAATAAACAAAAACTTACTTTTTTGTGTCAACAGATTTTATCTCAATATTACAGTCGACAGGTGAATTTTTGTTTTCTAAAATAAACTGATTCCCGAAGCTTAAATACATAAAAATAAGTTTGTATTTCTTGAATATAAATAATAGTATTTCTTGAAATTCTATTCTTTAACAATATTAATTTCACTATATTCTGATAAAGGTTTATTTTAATTTAAAAATAATTTCAAACAAGGATTTCTAACATTACCTGTTTTTCTCATTGCTTTCTTTTATCCACAAAAATAGAGCAATATTAATTTCCATTGTTACAAAAAATTTATTAAAAAAATAATACTAAACAATCGAAAACTAATTCAAATTTAAAAAATCTACTACCACTTTTAACATCCTCGGACCCATATGCTCATAACTGGCGTTAATTTTAGCGCCCAGTGTTCGCCCAGAGTAAACTATAAAATAAAAACGAACAGTCATCTTTTAAAATAAAAGATTCGATGAAGCTTTAATTTCATTAAAAAAAATAGAATTGGACAAATGCTGACCTATATATATTATTTTAAGTCGAAATAAGTTATTTTGTAATGAAGTCTGCACGCAATTTCAGATTGATTACAAAAAGTTATGCTTTAAAATTGTTTAAAAAGCCATAATAAATCAGTCCATTAAATTATAGGCCACAAACAAACTGCATATGAAAGTAAATATTTTTTTCCTATTCAACGATGTAAAAATCGAAAATGCGCGATGTTTAGAGTGCAAAATATGCAGAAGCAAAAATTGGAAAATCAAAATTTCATCGTGTAGTGTTGCCAATTGCAAAATGACGTCATGTTACGCACACACATGTTTATCCTTTAAGATTTAAGATAAGACATGCTTCATATTATATGCTTGTACGCTACCTATATTTGCTTATATAATTCATAATTACATATTCTACAACATTATGATACGCTCTAGTTAATCGGTCGTCTTACATTGCTGCTATTTTATGCCTGTTATCGAAGTTTTATTTTTTATTATTCTAAATTTTCAATTTAAGGAATACTGTTTGTTATTTCTTTAATTTTAGTTTTACTTAATTCATTTAACTGCAATACTACATTTTTTAATTATACATCTGATGACCTACTATTATAAGAGCATTACATTATTTATTTGTTTAAAAGCTATACGATTTTTCGATTGAAATTAACCTAAATCTTGTTTATTTTCCAGTTATGTGTTTTACATACCTCATTAAAATATTTACTATAAAAATATTTACTTTATGTTTCTAAACTGTCGCAATAAATTTTTATAGTGTTGATATTTTTTTTTTTCTAAAATATAATGTCATGCAAAACTAGTTATTGTTATTCTCTATTTTTTATTTTTTCCCATTTATTCACTTGTTTGGCATTTTTGCTTTATTTAAGAAATGAAATATTATTAGAGCGTTACCTTTCATATACATTCATTTATAAAGTATTCCATTCTCTGATTACACTGTAAAAAAAAAAAAAAAAAAAAAAAAAAAAAATCAAGAGGTTACTAAAAATTTCTTAGTAAATTTGTATTTCACAGAATTTTTTAGTAACGATTACAAGCTTTTTTTTTGCAAGTGAAACAAACATTTCTTTTGTAAACTGAACAAAAGAATTTTTTGTATAACTAACTTAAAACTTTTTTGTATGAGCCACCAAGCAAATTTTAGTAATAGCTCCAAAATTATTTTTAGTAACCATTACGTGTGCCCAAAGGGCAGGAGCCTCCAGTGGGTAAAAAGACAGACTTCTGAAGCGGAAGATTTTCGTCAAAGCCGCAATAGATGGCAGTACCAAACATTCCTACCTACTCTATTTTGACATGTTTCTAAAGGGGAGGGAAAACTCAGAGACCATTACCCATGGTAACTGCTACGACAGGATTTTCATAATCCCTTTATTTAACAAGTAATTACATTGCATACTTTCGGTGCACATTTGGAGCCGGCCAGCATCGAACCCAGGTACTCTCAGCCTGGAGTTCGGTGCTATGACCACTAGGCTGTGCCGGCCACATCAAGTGAATTTTAGTAATAGCTATTAAAAATGTGAAACTATTAACTCTTATTCATTGCTAGCTTTTTTCTAGTAATTCTTACAGATTCCTTGTAACCGAGTAAGATTACTAAAATTTTTTTAGTAATTACAAGGATTACTAAAATTTTTTTAGTAGATCGACCCCCTTTTTTTTACAGTGTAGAGTTCAAATGCTTTTTGTTTTTAATTTTGTATATTTTCTACTTCTTATGGCTGTGTATGTAATGGCGCATCCTGATGAGGCGTTTGGAAGCATGGATATATATAGATATAATTTTGTAGTTATGCAATGCAACCAAAATATTGGATCTTCCAAATGTATGATTTTTTGCATTGCTAAAAAGAAGTAAAAGCAACAGAACGAAAAAATATCCACGCCAGGATTCGAATCAGGGTCCTTGGGATATCGTGCCAACAGAACTATCGAACAATGCCCTTTTTCACTAAGTCGGTTTAACGCAATGAAAAATTCATGTAATTAGAATAACTATACATAATTTCACCCATGCGAGTATTGATTTAATTTCATATTTACCATAGGGACAGGGCTTATAAAGATATTTCATCTTGTGCTGCAAATGCAACATGCCCAAACAGATGAGTGAGGCGTGCAAATCTGGATATCGTTCAAGTGGCTCAATAGTTTGTTTGTTTGTATTTATGTCGACCAATTATCTACATTGTGGGATATAGGCCCTAAGGGGTGGGGTGGGGGTCTTTCTAAGGGAACCTAACCCGTATTTACGCAAGGATATCCAAGTTTCGAAGAAAACCACGGAAAACTCCGAACGGTTAGGCGGCATTCGGTTAACGGTCGCGATTGGGTTCGAACCCGGCACCTACCGTCTACCAGTTTGGAGGTCAGAACCTCTCGGCCACTGGTGGGGAGTGGCTCAATAGATGGCACACTCAATGACTTGTCTCATCTCGATGGGCACGCCACACTATGTCAGTGTTCCGGATTCAAGTTTTGGCTTGGATGCTTTTTTACCCTATTTATTTCAAGCCTTGTTAGCAATACACAAATTCAAGCAAGTAGAAAATTTATTAAATTCGTTGAACATTCAGCACAATGCAACGTTGTTATTTAATATTAACAAATAAAAGCCAAAAGCCAAAAACTAAAAAAGAGAAAGTATAAAAAATAAAAAGATAGACCTATATATATTTCGAAATTATCTCAGAATTTTTCTTGTTATCAAATTTAAAACACGAGCATATAAGGGCAACGATATAAAGGCATTTTAACACACGTCTCTGCTAAATTATTTATACGTGAGCGTAGGAGTAATTTTTGAATATGTAACAAGGAGGAAAAAAATGAGGTATTCGGGTAAAAATTTCGCCCACGGTTTCTGATATTTAACCTCTTTGGCGCCTCTGATGTTGCGCAGTAGATCTCATCAAGACGAACCATCATGGGGGGAGCAAGCAATTTTCAAGACACAGCCAGGGTCAAACGTCACCCGTGGTCTTTATCTAGATAAACACGTGCATGACAATTTCAGAAAATGCCTTTCTTTTTTTGCTTTATCTGCCAGTAGTGGGATGTTTTTCTGTCCAAAGTTTGGAAATGGTCCGTTTAGGACGAGTGTATTAAGTTACTGTGGCGATAAGAAGAGTTGGAATTGGTGACACGGGGAAGATCTTTGAATACCATGAATGTGAAACAATAGAACCTTTGTAATTTGTACTTTTTTGGGATTAATGAATAATAATTTTCCATAAAACATATACCATTACTAGTTGAATTTTCCATATAAAGTTCGTAGTTCTTCACGTAAAATTTCCATAATGTGTTATTATGGGGTAGTTAGGAATAATTTTATCAAGCTAACCATATACGAAAGATATTTTTATGTATGTGTATCAAAACTTCGTTTGTTTGTTTGTTTATTGAACAACATACATCTGATTTGTGTGCTCGACATGAAGCCTGCTTATAAATCATCCTGGTTACATGAAAAACTCGTTAATAAAATGAGCTCTTCAAATGCATTAAATAATTACAGAACAAAAATAAAAATGTGTTTTTGTGTGTGTTGGAATCAGCTCCTAAGTTAATGAAATTTTGATTAGGAAATTTCATTCGTTCAAATGGCACAAACTATAAAAAAGAAAGAAAAGTTGTTAGTACTTTATTTTATTTATTAGTTATATTTTTTAGTGCTTTTTAACTTACTGTTAATGAGATTTCTAACTAATAACAAGTCAAGTTGCATAAAATATTCGTTAATAATCTTTTATTGAGATTTTTACTTTGTACATTCGATGGATAATCTTTATACTTGGTTTGTATATTATTATTTTTGTTCAGATGCATATAAAATGCTGGCTTTCTTCTGTAGTGCTGACGAATAAAATTTATTTTAAATGTTTCATGAAAAATGTTTCGACACCTTTAAGAATGATCTATAATAGCTTTTCTTTTAACTTCTTCTAATTATGTAAAATGAAAACCAACAAAAATTTTTTATCCATTCGAAATTATACAATAGAGACATTACACGATAGTTTCTTAACAATTCGAGTTTTGAATTTGGACTATAGAAGTTTGGCGAAAACAAGTCCAACATGAAAAAATTTAAACTTTGACAAAATCAAATCGATTTTTGCTATAAAATAAATGAATTCAGGCTACGGATAGATGTAAACAAATTTTTTCGTACAGTCTTCGGTTCATTTTCTATATATTAAGCATGCTGCAGAGTATAAATCTTCCAATTAGATAGAAATAAAGATACTTCCTATTCATTAACTTTTTTTCGTACAGTCTTCGGTTCATTTTCTATATATTAAGCATGCTGCAGAGTATAAATCTTCCAATTAGATAGAAATAAAGATACTTCCTATTCATTAACTTTTTTTCGTACAGTCTTCGGTTCATTTTCTATATATTAAGCATGCTGCAGAGTATAAATCTTCCAATTAGATAGAAATAAAGATACTTCCTATTCATTAACTTTTTTTCGTACAGTCTTCGGTTCATTTTCTATATATTAAGCATGCTGCAGAGTATAAATCTTCCAATTAGATAGAAATAAAGATGCTTCCTATTCATTAACTTTTTTTAACACAAAAAAATCAGCAGTTTTAAAAACTATCTAAATAGATTTCTTTTAACTGCTTCTAATTATGTAAAATGAATCAACTAAATTTGTTTATCCAATTCGAAATTATACACCAGAGATAGAGACATTAAAGATAGTTTGTGAACATAATTCAATTTTTGAATTTGTATTATGGAGGTCTGGAGAAAAGTAAGCCCAACTAGGAGAAAAATTAAGCTTTTATAAATTCCAACCGAATTTCGTTATAAAATAAGTGAATCCAGACTATGGATAGATGTAGACAGATTTTTCCTTTCTGTCCTGGGTTCATTTCCCATATATTAGCCAGGCTGCACAGTATAAATCTTCCAGTTATCTTAGTCCAAACTCTCCATAACAGACGCTTTTATTTATCTTAGGTCAGACAGCAGACATACAGTCAGAAATAAAGATACTTCCTCCCCATTACGTTTTGTTAACATGAGAAATTTTTCAGCACCCTTGAGAAATAAACTGCCTTCGAGATTATCCTACGCAGACTTTTATGGTTTCCGCTGGCATACCACAGAGGCATACTTTCTGCATTTCTGATCCCCTGACCCCCGAAAAAGAATGAGGGGGAGTTGGATGCTGCGATTTAGTTTCAGCTTATCCTGTATCATTTGAAATCCTATCATCTGAAGACGCCACGAAGTACATAGCATCAATGAGAAATCCTTACGACAGTTATTTACCAAGAAAATTCCATGTATTACAACAGGATAAAAAAAAACTTTTGAGGATTGGAAATAATGCATTCATTTCACCGTTGAGAAAATTTGATGTTTAAGTGACATCTGACGTGTTAAAAAATACTGATAAATGAAAAGCAGATTAATATTGTATATGAAAAAATTAAACGATAGTATTTACAAGGAAAATTAATTACAGTTAAACTTAAAATTAAGTTTTAATACAGTTGGAAGCATTCTTTCTACGTTGCTGATCCCCCGACCCCCGAAAAATAGTAACAGGTATTGAATGCTGCAATTTAATTTCAGCTTATCCTGTATCATTTGAAATTCCATCTTCGATGAGAAATCCTTACGAGAGTTTTTACGAAGAAAATTCCATGTATTACAACAAGAAATAATAATTTAAAAAAAAAAACTCTTGAGGAATGGAAACAACACATTCATTTTGCTGATTAGAAAATTTGATGAGAGTGTTTAAGAATACATTTGATGTATTAAAAAGACAACTTTAAAAATACTGATGAATGGAAAACATATATGAATAATAAAATAATATATGAAAAAGTTACATGAGAAAATTTACGAAAAAAAAAAAAAAAAAAACTTAAAAATAAGTTTAAATATAGCGGGAAGCATATTTTCTGCATTGCTAATCACCTGACCCCCTAAAAAGAATGAGGAGTGTTGAATGCTGCGATTTAGTTTCAGCTTATCCTGTATCATTTGAAATCCTATCACCTGAAGACGCCACGAAGTATATAGCACCAATGAGAAATCCTTACGGCTGTTATTTACCAAGAAAATTCCATGTATTACAACAGGGAAATAGAAAAAACCCGAGGAATGGAAACAACACATTTATTTAGCCTATGAGAAAATACGATGAGAGAATTTAAGAACACATTTGATGTATTAAAATGAAGGCATTAAAAAATACTGAGGAATGGAAAATAGATTAATATCATGTATGAAAAAGTTATATAAGCATGTTTATGAAGGAAAAAAATGTAAACTTAAAAATAAGTTTAAATATAGTTGGAAGCATATTATTTTAGCACATTATTTTAGGAAGCATATTAAGAAATTTAAAATTTTATTTATAGCTCCGCAAAAATTTTTTAATTTCGGATTTTCAAAAATATTAGAATTTTGGATTTTACTTAAATGATTTGAACATTTTTAACTTGATTAAAATAATTAGCTTCTTTTTATAAATTTTTTAAGTTAATTTTTTTGTGCGACCATCCATGTAAAAATTTAATAATTATAAAAAAACAATTTGGATTTATTAATTAAAAGATAAGTTTTTTGAAAGAAATATTAGACGAAACCCTCTGTGTGATCTACGGTCACACTTACCTTCTTGTTCTTTTATCTCAATAGTATAATAAAGCATTATTAAAATTTATTTTTATGATTATTTTCAAAACGCAATTACTATAAATGAAGTTCCATTACAACTGTTCAGCATATGTTTAAATCAGACTTCTTCTTTAAATTAGTCGTTGGGGGCCACCGTAATACGTACCCATCATGGATATGTATATGAAAATAAAACATGTGAAACTATTTATACAATGCATTGCAATTCATAAACAAAATTTAAATATTGTTAATATACATAGTAATGCTATATTAAAGAGCTGCTGTTGTACCACTTTCGACAAATTATATAAAACGCCAAACTACTCAAGTAGAACCGAAATGCGTAAAAGAAACATCCTTATAACTCCAAAAATAATAATTCTATTAACTAACAATTAACTGCGTCGGATTAAGCGTCTCATTTCCAATTAAAATATATACTTCTGAATTGAAATTTGAAGGAAATACACGGTCATGAAAAATCGAAGAATGTGGAAAACAAGATTACAAATATCTCGGCAACTAATAATCTGATCGACTTCGTTCTAGATGCAAAATGTGTGTTATTTTATTGCCTTTTACGTCCATTCCTTAGAACAAAAGAAATCGAAAATTTTTATACACCTTTCATCAGAACGAAATTTTCGAGAGTCCGAAAAAAATAGTTCCGGATAATCGAGATTGCTGATATTAAATAGGGTTCATCCCATTCTTACATACTAACTACATACAAAATTTCAAGTCTCTATCTCAATTTGTTCGGGAGATTGAGCGTTTACAGACAGACAGACAGACAAACGGCAAAATTTTTTTTCTAAAAATATGTTTTTCGGAATCTCCACTATCTAAAACGTGTAAATCCGTCAAAATTTTTTTTTTCGATTTTCAAAACGATTGCAAGACTTACCCTATACTACGTATGATGGGTAAGTAAAATGCTTAATTTTACAGAAAAATTATTCAAAAGTGTTTACGTTAAAAAATGTTGACAATTTCTAAAGAGTAATTAAATCAGCTTATTAAGAAGTGTATTTGTATATTGAAATTGTTATTATTTCATTTACTTTTTAAAAATGAAAGAAACTGTCTCGTTGCAAGGATCGCTATTGTAAACCCTACTCTAAGACCGGGGTGGTTATTTTTAGATAAAAAGATGATGTGAAATATTTGAGAAAGGATGAAATTCCATGCTTTTGCATTCTTTTGACTATCAATCTTCGTTAAAGATTGTTATCAAAAGTATGACAGAATATAGTTTGAATAATGTATGAGAAGGATTCACCAAGTGTATGAGGGAACGTCCCCTGTTACTTTTGTGACAATTTTCATAAGAATATCCCAATTATTTTATTAAAAAATATAATTAAGATAAAAATTGATATAACTAGCTAAATACCATTTCGGTCAACTCTCGTAAAATATACCGGGTGACCTAAAAGTGAGGACGAACTTTAAAAATGAATAATTCGAAAAGGAATCAAGATACAAAAGGATTTGCATCAAACGGATGGGAAAGAAACCGGGTTTTGTGTGGCAACGAAAAAATATAATTCTGTTGGCAACCAAAGGCATCACAAGTAACACTGAAAGATGCCATCCGCCAAAATGTGTCTGCCATAACGCAAGAAATGCTACTAAATGCTGAGAATGGTGTGGTGCCTAGTCTCACAGCTGCACTCAGGGCCGTAGCTAAGGGAACGCTATGGGCGGCTCAGCCCCCCTAAAATATTTTGACCTCCCCCCCCCCCCCCTGGAAAAGATTCCAAGGTCACTCAATGAATTTTTGTTCCGAAAATTCAAATAAAATTCTGTTCAGAAATCTAATTTAGTTTTGGGGACCTTTTACAGTTTTGCAGAAATACTAATTTGAATCTAAAATAAGTGTTTCAACACTCCCTCATCTTATTTGTACACAGGAAGCTAACACAATGCTTAATTTTGCACCAGTTATACACTCAAAATTTTCATCATCATGTACTTTTCTTAGTATAAAATGAAGTTATTACAACAGTTTAATAAGAAACATAGTACCTACAGTGTAAATAGGCGCTAATTTATCTTTCTGCGTCAGAGGAAGAGAGAAAAGAAACATGAGCCCCCCCTACAATCTCTTGAGCCCCCCCCCCTCCCTATAGATCGGTTCTAGCTACAGCCCTGGCTGCACTTATGAATGATGGACAGCACATTGAACATTTACTGTTGTACTAATTAATTGTAATTAAACTGACTTGTAAGTTGTCAACAATTTTTTATTTGTAAATCGTCTTTTGGTGAAATAAAACACTATAACTTCATTTGTTGGTCACCAATAAAACTATTTTTTTTTCTTTTTTACACAAAACCCGGTTTCTTCTCCATCCGTTCGGTGCAAACCGTATCTTTGTATTTTGATTCTTTTTCGAATTATTCATTTTTAAAGTTCGTCCTGACTTTTGGATCACCCGGTATTTTGCTTGTTTATGTAATAAATCAAAATTTGTTCCTCTTGTGACCAGAGTGTCACAAGAGTAACACAATTTTGATTTAATATACAAACAAGTAAAGTGTTTTTTGATACAATTAGCTGTATGTTACGTGAGTGAAATACAATGATATTTAACTAGTTACATCAATTTTTATCTTAATTATGTTTTTTAATAAAATAATTGGGCTTATTTATGAACATTTGCTCGAATTGTCACGAAATTTCTGAATGAACGTTCGCATGGCAGAAACGAAACTTTTGCATTCACTGCACTGAGAGAAAAATATAGTTCTGGCATCTAGAATCTAAATTGTGGCTTTAGAAAAAATAGTTCCATGTCATCCTTATAAATTCTAACTCACTTAGCTTTAGAATTCTAGAGTCTTCTACTAGAATTCCGAAGCATTTTCCCATAATCTCGTTGTCCAATTTATTTAAAAATCTCTACAAATAGATGCGAACATAAGAGGTTTGATTTAAAAACTATAATTCTAGTTTATGAAACCATTCCCGAAATTAAGTGAGTATTTCTCGTTACTGAAATGATTCAATATCTTTTTGTCACCAAGAAAACGAGAGTCTAGAAATGGTATGTTATTTCATCTATTCAGCTTAGTTGTTTAACCTATTCGCATAGATTCTTCATCTATAGTTCTAGTTTAGGTATTCAAAAAGTGACTAACTATTCATTCTAGTTGAAGGAGGTATATTTTTTTTCTCAGTGTGACGAAATATTTGATGTAGTATTTTGATGTCAAAGATAGATGGAGTTTTTATTAGTATTGATACGAATTTACCACTTTGTAGTTAATATAAATACATAAAATCCTTTTTCTGAACTGAAAACTGAAGATAATTTTCATTAAGTCAAGTAAGCTCTTATGAATTATACAAATATTAAATAAATAGTACTTCTGAGGATAAGATTTTTAACCGACTTCAAGGAGGAGGTTATGATTTCGACCTGTATGTATTTCTTGTTCACTCATAAATTCCGTAAATATGAACCGATTTTGATAATTCTTTTTTTGTCTGAAAGTGTAAGATGCCCACATGGTCCCATTTCAATTTTATCAAATTCCTGCGATTAGAACTTTTTAAAAATAAAAACATTAACATTCCAATTCTTTTTGAAGCAGTCATCCAATTAGAAGCGTTAATTTTTCAGGTAATCGCAGGCTTTCATGTCGAGCACATAAGTCAGATGTGTGTGTACAATAAATAGTGTGGAACTGTATGTGATTTTATTTACCGACTTCAGGGAGTAGGTTATGTGATTTCGATTGTATGTATTTCTTGTTCGCTCATAAGGTCTTTAAATATCAATCAATTTTGATAATTCTTTTTTTCTTTGAAAGTATCAGATATCCATGTGATCCCATTTTTATTTGATTAAATTCTGATGATTAGAATTTTTTTAGATAAAAAAAATGTAAATTTGATTAAAAAAAAGTAAGGATTTGGCGCAAATCATCTTTCTCTGTTGCAACCGTTTTCAAATCATAAGCACATTAAAACTATGCATTCATATGCGTTAGCGCCAAGTTGTCGCCAAGCTTGACTCTTTTTTTTTTTTTTTTTTTTTTTTTTTTTTTTTTTTTTTTTTTTTTTATAAGTCGGTTAGTATATATATATTTTTTAAGCATATTTTATTGTAATGTAATGTACTAAATCTTTGATTTTAGAAAAGTCATATTAACGATTTGCTAGCATTCAGAATTCTTAATTTCATAAACTTAATTTTGAAAACTCAAATCATAAAATTATAAGACGATAGGCATAATAAATACCCCCATTTTAAATACTGTATTTGAATGAATGAATTGGCTATTAATGAAAATACACCCTAACGATGACGCAGGGATTGTAGATCGAAAGTGCTTGAAAATTTAAATAAAATATCTATTTTAAAATGTTTAACATATATATTATTTATATGTGTCATCTTTTAAGATTTAAGTAAACAGTGAACTTTTTAAAGTTTAAATTATGTTAGTGAAAAACACCGTAATCACTGGCGATAAATTGTTAATAAACTAAAAAACTTTGTAAAATCACCATAAAATGAAAAAATAAACAGGACGCGTTTCGAGCTACAACAATAATAGCTCGTCATCAGCTAAACACAACACGTGTGCGTAAGGTCACAGACTGGAGATAAAGTCTTTATCCCCACTCTGTGCCCTTACGCACACGTGTTGGTTTAGCTGATGACTTGCTTAATTTTTCATTTTATGGTGATTTTTAATTAATTTATTATTTATTTATTAATTAATTTATTTATTTTTAATTTATTTAAATTATGTTGTTTAATTCAAATATTTTATTATTTTTATACTTTGAGTTATGCATAAATTTTCCTGCTTAATTAAAAATACACACAGTCTTTTATAATTACAAATTATTTTAAACATAATGATTTTGAAAGGTGATAAATTGACATTAAATACTCTTATAGTTATTCAAATACTAGCATAATCATACACTATCTATGTTGCTCTCATTTAGAATTCAATTCCAGCGTTTCGGAAGCTTTTCATTCCCGTTATTGAAAATGAGATTTAAAAAACAACTTTCCTTATCATGTTACTAAAATCTAATAACTAACATATTGACCTTGATTACAAGTAAATGGGGTAAATAAAATAAATATATTCATTATCAGACAAATATAATTTGTTTTCACATTACAAGAACAACATAATTTGCTTTCAAATTAATTTTCGTGATTCAGAACCAAATGATCTAACTTTCGCATTCTAAATATAAAGTAGTCCAAATCATAAACGTTTTAATAAATGCCTTTTGATATTAATGACCCATTTAAAATACAGTTAAAGGAAAATTGGTGTTAATACAATATACTTTTTTTTTTTTTTTTTTTTTTTTTTAAATGTAATCACATAGCAACGATTTTAGAAAAAAAATAATATTAACAGCAAATTAATATTTAAATGGGGTTAGAAAACATACTAAGTACGGCAGCAATGACATCATAATTCTTGTTTTTAATAGCTATTCTATCTTTACATTCCTTTCTTTATTTTCTTATTTTAAGTGTCATCCTGAGATATAGTTTTCATTCATTAATAAACAAATGAATATATTTAATAGTAGTTATTTCCTGCAGTGTGAGAAAATCGGTTAATTTAATGGCCTTAATGTATTCTGTAGCTGCATAGAATTTTGTTATTGCTTTTTTTTTACATGAATCGGTAATATAGACACTTAATAATTAACTACTTAAGTCTATTTCAAAAAAAGCCCCAATAGCCTATTGTATTTTTGTCAAATACTGCCTTAACGTTTCAGAAGAAGGAACTTAAAGTATAATTTGATATGCTAAGAAGTATATGGGTGAGTTCAAATCCTTTCATTGTATATATTCCATTATTTCAGAACTTTCCCTTATGAATATTCATGAACTAGATTTGATTAATGGGTACCAAATGAGTTTATGAAACATAATTTATTAATCCAGGCTGTGTTATTTTAAATATTACTTATAATACAGTAATTAACTATCAACAGATAAAAATGTTCAGATTAAAACACTTTTATTTGGTATTCAATTTTTACTCATCAAATTATTATATTAACATCCATATTAAGTACTATCATTCGTTGCGTTTATTTTAGAAATCATCAAAACCAAAAACAATAAATCTTTAATCTAAAAACGCATATCTATTAGATTTTCAAAAAATATTTTTTTGGAAATAAATAAATAAAAAAAAAATTATAAAAATTTTAAAGAAACATTTTAATGCAAAACAAACATAGAAAATTTTAAAATACGATTGTGACATCAATATTTTATATTATTAAGAATAAAATTCATATAAATCCAATATTACCACTATAACTTTAAATTAAAAAAAAAATTCTAATTGAATTTTTATTATTTTTTTTTTCTAAGCAGTCTACGTTTCACTTTTTATCAGTATTTCGTATTCTCATTTGAAGATTGTAAAATATTCCCTAATTGGTAAGGCTCTAGATTTGCGGCTCGTCATTTTTTTGTATAAGATGAGATATTTTTTGTCTATAAGATAATAAATATATTTACTTAATTTATTTCTTTATTTTAATTAATTCATTTATTTTTGTGACTGGTATGTTCAAAAACATATTTGCTAAGAATTGGGATGAAATTAATTTGTTTAATTATCCCAAGTCCACTCAACCATAACTTTACACTCGGTGGGAATTTTTTTTTTTTTTTTTTTTTTTTTTTTTTTTTTTTTTTTTTTTCATTTCAACCGAATATTGAATGACTAGCAATGGAAAATTATCAAAATATCTATTTTAGAGTCTTTATTTCAAATGTTGTTGGGTTTAATTACATAAAATTTAAAATGTGCATTTTACAAATAAAGAAAAATGTTCGCACGGTAGGAATAAGTATGATGCTGTTTCACTTGTAAAATGTATAACGTAAAAAACGTACAACTGTATTATTTGTAACATAACATAAAACTACAAATATCATATGTATTACACACACACACACACACATATATATATATATATATATATATATTGTACATAATCATACACAGTTAATGGTCTGCGTGTATATAAGCATATATGCGTCGTGTGAACGTGCTTTATTTGATAAATATAAATTTTTATAATTTCTCATACAGCATTCAGAAATTTATTTTACACGTATGGATATAAAATAATTTATACTGTAACTAATCTAGTTTCATAAATTAGTTTAAAATATGAAATATGTAAAGTTTTGTTTAAGATAAGTAATATTTTAATCGTTTTTTCATTTTTTCTTTATAGGTGAGTAATCATTGTTGTTCTCAAATGTTATGCATTATAATCGTCTGTGCTTCTGCTCAAAGGTAAGATTTTTGTTAAATGTTATACATATATATATAAAATTAAAAAAGCTTTTTTTATTTTATATAAAATTTATTGTGTTTTTTATTACATCATTTTTTTCTAACTAATCTGATTTATGCTGATAGAATGATAAAAATAAAAAATGAAGTATCAAATAAATAAATAAACAAGAATAATCGGCATCTTTATTCAGAATGTTTCTTAGAAAAAAAAGATTTGATTGTCTGTATCTCTCATATAAAAAAAAGTAGTAAGTATTTCAGAATTACAATAAATGAGTTTTATTTTAGAAATTCACAATCGTAGAAGTTCAAGTCCCTTTTCAAGGGAAAAAAATAAAGTTAAATAAGTTGCGAAATTCAACCAATTAAAAGATTCAGATATACTTTAGATTTCCCAATTCTCTACGGAGAACAGCAACTATTTTTTTTTCTTCAAATAGTTAAAAATTAGATAATTTGTTTAGAAGGTGCAGAAAGTCTGTTTCATTCAGGGGTGCAGATTCGGTTTGAAAAAATGGCCGATTCTAACTCTAGAAAATTTAACTACTTCGACTCCGATATCCTGGTATTGCTGTTGGTTAAAATAATGAGGGAATGCAAGAAAATTGGTTAAAATAATGAGGGAATGCAAGAAAAAAGAGCCGAAAATTTCTCTGTTTCGGTATTAATCCAATTCTTAAATCTTTAAAATAAATAAAGGAAAAAAAAAATATTTTCCGTTTTACTAATTTTTCAATTTCGCGTCCCACAAACCCATAAAATCTAACTTTCAAAACCTAAAAAAGAAAACAAAACAGAAATTTTATTATTTAGGATCCGTGAACTTGAAAAGAGGAAATCTTTGCAATTTTGATTTTAATCATTGTGTCCTCCAGAGCAGAAAAATTTTTATGAAAAAAAAAAAAAAAAATGGAAATTTTATTAGTTTGGAAATAGTTTGGGATCTACTAGAGGTTTTAATTAAAAATAGTTTTCATCTATTCTGTATGCCGAGCAGTATATTGAGAATCTTTAACTTGGGTAGCCCCATGTAATCCAAAAACAACAATAATTATTTCTTTTATGGATTTAAAATTACATATAATTGCTATAATTTTACTTCAAACTGTCTAACAATAATAACAACAACAACAAGCCGGAGTCGAAGTCAGCTTATTTTTTAGTGATTCCGACTCTTTTGCTCAAAAAATGGGCCCGACTCTGACTCCGACTTCGCAGTCCTGGTTTTATTCACTTTCATAGTGAACCAAGTCTATTTTCACATACTTTCTCATGTATGTTATCTGTTTACAAAATTGTTTTATGATGGAAGGAGATAAAGCAAATTTTATGTATCTTCTAAATAGACTATCTCTTTTATTTTTGTGTATTTTTTTAATGGACTTGCCTTTACAAATGGTTATGAGCCCCTCAATTCATTGTATTTCATTGTATACTCATTTTCCCTTCTGGAAGACATTGTTTAAAGTAACAGATTATTTTTATTAATTTAACCGCTGCATCAACTAAGAATATCTTTTTAATTACAGATTTATACTGGAAAAGTTATAATAATATTAAGGTACTTCTAGGTTATCCCGTCGACCGATTTCGCCAAATTATACAAATCGCCAAACTAATAGCCAAATTATGCATGTTGACATTATTTTTATTTTAAATAACGAAAAAACAAATATTTAGTAAAATATTGATAAAAATACAAATAAAAAATCGAAATAAAAATCACTTAATGACATTTTAAACACGTGAATCGCATTTAATGTCATTGAATGTGACATTCACGATCATCCATTACTGGCATTTAATCTTATAGTTTGGCGATAATTCTTCGGTCGACGGGATAACCTGGAAGTACCAATAATAATAATAATAATAATAATGATAATAATAATAATAATAATAATAATAATAATAATAATAATAATAATAATAATAATAATAATAATAATAATAATAATAATAATAAAAGTATCAGCAGCCGTTATAGTAATGGTAACATATAAATCGGAATTATAAATTTATTAATACATAAATATGATTCAGAGTGCCTCCAGGGAGAAAAACAAAAGTTGATTATTAGCAACCCATATTATGACAGTGATGATTAATGTTTCAGTAATTATTTCAACTGAGTTTTTATTTCATGATTAATTGCTCCCTGTTTAGAAAATAGGCAGGTAAGGAAGGTAAAAAGAATCTTTTCTACCACCTTTGCTATTAGAAATCGGCTAGAACAAACGCTGCTTGCCAACATTAATTCAGTGACACAAATAATCCAATAATTAATGACTAAAATTTATAATATCAACAAGCTGTGTTACCCCAAATGAACTGGTATTAAAAACGCCATAATAGTTGGTAATTTTGTTTTTAATCTTTAAAGGAACAATAAAATAAGTGACATATAAATAAATAAATAAATTCAAACAACACACGAATAAAGAAAAACTAAGAATGCCAGTAAGACGGAGTTATTGGGGGATTTCCAATGTCCCATATATGTCAAAAGAAATATGTCAAAGATAATTAAGAAATATAAAAGGAAATTTTAAATCATACTCCTTAAAATATCAATACATAATATTTTAAGAGAGAATTTTATCGAGGGCATTTAATACTTTTAAATCTTTCTTTACTAATACTTAACATCTTGTTTGTTTTCAACCTTTAAATCAACAATAAACCAAGTGACATACAAATAAATAATTAAAGTCAATCAACACAAAAGTAAAGTAAAACTGAGAAATCAATGATAATGCGAATGTTAGTGGCTTTTCTGGTCCTATATGTGTTAAAGATAACTAAGAAATGTAAAAAAGAATTTTTACATCATACTTCTTAATTTATCAATACATAATATTTTAAAAGATAATTTTGTAGCCTTGCCAAATGTAATAGTGAGAAGTCCCAGTAACGGTGTTGTTCCATGTGATTTTCTCAATAGAATGTCAGTCCGCTATACTGATCTCCCGGGTTCGATTCCCGACATGGACATTTTTTCACTAGGTAGGCGTTTTCGCCTGTAAGCAATTTTAAATATGATTTTCATTTCAAATATTGTATTCAAGGCGAATTTTCTCACTGGAAAAACGTCCACGTATTAATGTATTCAATTAGCGATAATTAACACACCACTAGTACTATTTATAGCCATAGTAGTAGCAGCAACAACAGTTGTAGAAGCATTAGGGAAAATGGTACATAAGCTTAATGGAAACAATAACAGCAATAGTAGTAGTTTACCGTTATTGTGGTAGCAGTAGGTGCAGAAGTAGCAGAAACAACAGCAGTAGTACTAATAGTAGTAGAAAAAAAAGTGAAACTGCATGATAAATTTATAAAAAACAAATTAAATATGACTTTAAAATTCTCAGAGAAGAAAAAAAGTTCTTTTTCACTGACCTATGTGTGACAATGATGATAAATGTTTTAATAATTACTTCAAACGAGTTTTTGTTTCATGATTAGTTGTTTTCTGTTTTAAAAATAAGGATATAAAAAAAGGGAAAAAAAATCTATAATCTTTGCTGTTAGAAATCGTCTAGAACAAAGATGCATGCCAATAAGCAGTCACATGTTATAAATAATCCAATAATTAATAGCTGTTATTTATTATAACATCTAGCTATGTCACTCCAAAAGAATTGGCAGTCAAAATGCCACGGAAACGGGTAGAAATTTATTTTTATCTTTAATACACGTGCTATGTATTCGTTAATAACTTAGTCCGCTGAAAATATGAAATTAGAGCGTTACAGCAAAACAAGTTCTGCCACCAAATTCTTTTCTGCGAGAAATTTACATATATTCATGAAAAATAGATTGAATTTCATCATAGAATCTGTTTTTTGGGAGATTTTAATTAGCTTTTCCTGACTTAAAAATAGGCTTTTTTAACTTTCCATTTCACTGCACGTTAAGGTTCGTATTGCCTTCCGGCAATTGTACTTTACAAATTAATATATTCTTTTAAAAAATGGCAATTGGGTGCGCTGTCATTTATTTTGCAGGTGCTTATTAAAATAGAGGAAACTTTAACCAATGTTAATTTTGTTTTAGCATTCTTTGAATTTTCTATGAAATGTGAGGACATGGTGACTAATCGGTAAAAATTCCTATTTTCTTAAAAAAAAAAAAAAAAAAAAGATGTAGAAGAGGAAAGAGAATCGGAGAAGGGAGTGAATTTGAAGCCGATTATGGAAAAAGTTGTTTGAAACTGTCCATTTAGCAATATAGTTGTTGTATTTCCAAGAAATTATTTTGTTAATAAATATTATTTCATGTCGCTTCAATCAATTATGTAATATTTAAAAATTTCAATGGAGTTCGCAGTCAATTATTTTACAGCTGTTAATTAAAATAGAGGAAACATTAACTATGGTAATTTTGTTTTAACATTCTTTGAATTTTCTATGAAATATGAGGATATGGTGAATAATCGGTAAAAATTCTTATTTTATAAAAAATACAGATGAGAGAAAGAAGAATGAGAAAAAGGAAAAAAGTGTAGAAAAAAGTTGTTTAAAACTAACCATTCTGTTCAGCAATATGATTTTTTTACTTACAAAAATTTTTTTTATGTTCATAAATATTATCTCATCTCGTTTCAATCAATTACGTAATATTTAAAAAAAATTTTTCAATGGAGCTCGCGGTCAATTACTTTGCAGAGACTAATTAAAATGGGAGAAACATTAACTAATTCTAATTTTGTTTTAACATTCTTTGAATTTTTTATAAAATGTGAGGACAGGGTGACTAATCGGTAAAAAATCTTATTTTCTAAAAAAGGCTAGTATTATATTTACCAGAAATTATTTTGTTCATTAATATTATCTCATCTCGTTTCAATCAATTACGTGATATTTAAAAATTTAAATGGAGTTCGCAGTCTATTATTTTACAGGTGCTAATTGAATAAGAAAAAAAAAAAACATTAATCAATGTTAATTTGTTTTAGCATTATTTTAATTTTCTTCGGAATGTGAAGACATAATGACTAATCGGTACCTATTTTCTGAAAAAGACGGAGAAGATGAAAAAGAATGGCAGAAAGAAATGTGTTAGAAGCTAATTATGGAAAAAAATTGTTTAAAACTATGCATTTTGTTCAGCAACATAGTTGCTGTATTTACAAGAAATTATTTTGTTCAGAAATATTATCTCATCCAGTTTCAATCAATTACATATTATTTAAAGATTTCAAAGGGGTGCACAATCATATATTTTGCCGGTGTTTATAAAAATTATGGAAACATTAATCAATTTTAATTTTGCTTAAAAAAAAAATATGAGGATATGGTGAGTAATCGATAAAAATTCTTATTTTCTAAAAAAGACGGAGGAGAGGAAGAATAATGGGAGTCATGCATGGAAAAAAATTGTATAAAACTATACATTTTGATTAACAATATGGTTGTTGCATTTACAAGAAATTATTTTGTTCAAAAATATTATTTAATTTCGTTTCAATCAATTACGCAATATTAAAAAAATAAATGGATTTCGCAGTCTATTATTTTGCAGGTGCTAATTAAAATTGAACAAACATTAACCAGTGCTAATTTTGTTTTAGCATTGTTTGAATTTTCTATGAAATGTCAGAACATGGTGACTAATCGGAAAGTTCTTATTTTCTAAAAAGGACAGATAAGAGGTAAAAGAATTCGAGAAAGGAGTGAGTTTGAAATCATGTATGAAAAAGTTGTTTAAAACTATCTATTTAGTTCAATAATATGGCTGTTTCAATTATAATTAAACAGTAATGTCCATTTAAAAAAATGCATTAAAGAAAATAAAAGAACATATTGTCATGATTACATGCAACTGTTGTTAATAAATAAAAAAAAAATTAGAAATATTTAAAAAAATAATGGATCAAGGAGTACATCCTTGTATATAAAATACAAACTTCACTATTTGGTATCAAAGCACTTTATAGTACAATAATTCTAGCATATCAGGAAGTGAGAGAAAAATTGTTTATAACATCCCATCTTTATATAAGAAAACCACTTACGATAAATAAAGGTATTTAAAAATTTAAAAGATAATTAAAATAAATGTTACAGCAATTATTTCTAAAATACCGGATAGTTGTATTTTAAATTTTAATTTTTTTTTCAAATTACGTATCGGTTTTATAAATGGCGTTTATTTTACAAGTGGCTGTATATATATTAAAATAAGGATTTCTATTCTTATGGGACTGTCTTTTCTTTTAACTTTCTTTAAATTTCCCTGTGACAGAAGAAAAAAACGGGAAAAAGAAGAATAAACTAAGCGCTTAATCATTTGTATTATCTTTTTATTGGAAAATAACATCATTGTGAAAAAGTGCATGACATGTCCGTAAAAGCAAAAAGTTACTGAAAACAAGATATACGCTGAAAAAAATAAATACATGTGCTTGTCACAATTGGGGCATTAATACTCAAAGTTATTATAAACCAAATAAAATACTCAAAAATGAGTGTATTTTTCTTATTTATGCATACTCATATTTAGCATTGTGTTTTACTTATCCCTACAAAGGTTATCACTGTATTATTACTTATACATACCTCACTCTAATTTTACATAAGCGCAGGGAACGTTTATTTTTGTAGGGTTAGTTATGCGCATTCAGTTTTCTTTAAAAATATTTTTCAACAATTTACTTTTCAAAAGTCAATACCTCTTAAACTGCGACTATGTTAAAAAAAAGAAGAAAAAGAAAAGAAATATGAGGTTAAATAATCCTACAATACTATAGCAAAACTGACATATAGTTTTTTTTTTTCTCTAGAAAATATAACAATCCTTTTTCGTATAAAAATATTGAAATAATTGACGTCTTCAGTTCAATACCTTCTATTTTGTTAGTACAAATTAGAACAGTAAATGAGGTGGTTAAATACAATGATAGAATAACAAAACTGGTGTTTGCTATAAAAGATTTTGAGCTTAAAATGTTTGTATAGCCAGATTTTTCTCCCCACTCGCATCCTCCCCTTAGAAAATATAAATCTATTTTCCTCATATGAAGTTTACATTCTCTGTTGGTGTTAATGCTCCGAAAGTAGGTTACACATTCATTTTGAGAAGAAGAATGTGAAGTAAATGAATTGGACTTATCAAAATTTAGTTAATGGATGGATGTAATTATAGCGAAATTTTATAAACAGGATTTTAGGTTAAGGTAAAATGAGTAAACCTAGATGAGAATACAACTTAAGTATCATCTATATATAAATAACTGTACTTTTACCGGATCTTAGCGAAATAGAGAAAACGGACTTGGCAAGAAAAAGAAATTTTTTATGTTTATTTTCTTCTGACAATATATTAACTGTTTCATATGCACAAACAATTTTTTAAATATTTATATAGTTTATTTTACATAAAAAAGTCATTTTTAGATACAAATAGAAGTAAACTGTATGCAAAAAACTATTATAATAACATATAGAAATAAAATATTTTAATATACACTCTCAAAAAAAAAAAAAAAGAAAGAAAAGAAAAGAAAAGAAAAGAAAAAAAGAAAAAAATGTAAAAAAAAAAAAAGTGTTGGCAGCAAATTGTCAAATGTACCCTGTAATATATATATATATATATATTTATATATATAAAGATTTTTTCTCTTTTTCTCTTACTTACTTAGAAATTTCCATCTTTTTACTGAAGAATTTCAACAGCTTTTGAGATTCGGTTCGCGTATTTTTCGTGTTCTGAAGGGAAAAGGACATGTGTGTAAATTCCGTTTCTAATACGAAAAAGTACAATGCAGCACAGTTGCCAGTATACTCTTGTGATTTTACAAAAATGTAAATTTAGAATGGAACATTTTAAGTAAATTTTATATTACATAGGAGAGTTTTATGTATTTTTGCGGAAAATGGGAACATGGGAGTTTTCTATTAAATGAATTATTATTAATTAAGTCGATACTATTTATTAATCATTAGTGATAAAAAATTCAAAGTTATTATTAATTAGCATCATTAATTAATCATACATTGATATGTATATGCATATTTGCATAAACATTTCAATTACATTAAATAATATATTTATAATAAATTTTGACTTTGCCTTGATACTAGAATATAAAATATAATGTCATTGACAAAATCAAGCATTACAAAACTACTAAATTTAAAAAAGATGAATATTTAATGTTAAGATTTATAATAGTAAACTATAAAAGGAAAAAAAAAACATACTAATGAAGTCAAACTAACATAACTTAAAATTAAAACAAGTAAATATTATTAATAATAATTCTCAAGCTTTTTACTACAGAATGAAAGAATTTAAATTGCTTTTTTTTCTTTATTTTTATCTCAACCACTATTAAACCTTCAAAAATCAATCATTTTTTAATAACGTTGTAAATATTTTTGAATTTCGTGTTTATAATAGTGTATTAGTATGTGTATTGTTTATGTAATAATAATATTAGTACAAGGTTCAGTAGAGATGTCAGTAAATAATGTTCAGACACCTGGAAATACCTATGTAATAAGCATAATGAAGAAATCTGCAAAGAGACTATGCCACCAATTTGTCGGACGTTCCTCTCAGCCCGCACAACTTTGAAGAAAGTCTGTGGTAGTTATAGCTGCCACCACCGATATTATTAGGTGATATCGGTCACCCACAGTGAGGATTGTGTAAATGAACACCGACGCTGTCAATTAACTGAATTAACAGTTTATTTATACTATATGTACACAAGAAATACACTATTTACAATTATATACAATTACAACTCGGATATAGATGATCCGGTTCAACATTAAATTAAATACCGTAAAAAGTTGGCTGTGCACTGTTCAGATTACATCTTCTCCCTCACACTCAATGCACGTTAGATTCACTTTATCGGAGATCAATTTCGAATCTCCTAGCCCATGGATACTCGGCCTACGATATCCGGCCCAGAACACTACGCACAAGGACCTCTGTCCTACACTACTCTCTAGATACGAGCCCAGATACGAAATGCACACTAGGACCTCTGTGTCTGTCCTACACTCCTCTCTAGGTACGAGCCCAGATACGAACTACTAAAACACAGACAAGACTTGACCTTCTCAAATCACTGTTTTCCCCCAATGTCAACCCCCCTTTGGAGCTTATCCAATGGACGCATTCCACATTGCTTTCTTCATTCGTGACATGTTCCTTGTTTGCTCATTATTCACATACATCACTGACGGATGAACACGCCTCTCGGCAATCTCCACTTTCTCCCATCACCACCTGCACATGACACCTGTCAATTCTCACTTTAACAAAGAAAGAATGTCACCTTGAAAATTCCAGTACACAGCCAGTACAATACATAAAATATTAAGATAGAGAAATAATAGAAATTCCAATTTGTAGCAGATGCTTACTCAGAACCTGACAAACGTAAATGAATTATAGTATGGATTATTGTGTTTGAGTTTTTAATGAACCAAAGAAAAAATACGGAAAGTTAAAAAATATCATGAAAACAACTTTTTTATTTTTACGTATAATCTCAAAATTGACTGAGTTCTAAGCATTTTAAATGAAGTTAGAACATTGATGATAAGGTAGACTGATTGTGAATTAGATATTTATAAGATATGTACAAGGTAATCCTGTTGAGAATAAACGATGTAAATTCAAACATTGACAGTGATTTCAGATATACAAACTCATATTTGACAGTTTATTCAAAATACACAAATTCAAATTTGACCGTGATGCTAAACATACAAATTGAAATTAGACAATGATTTCAAGTGTAAAAATTGAAACTTGACACTGGCTCCAAATATACAAATTCAAGTCTGATAATGATTCCAGACGTGCAAATTCATATTTGACAGCAATTAAAAAATTTTTAAAGAAAAGTTCGAATATAATTAGTTAATTAATTAATTAATAGCAGAAAGAAAAGGAGAATGAATGAGAATTGAAGGTAGAAAGAAAAATATCAAAATCAATTTGTCTGATAGAATTCTGTGTGAGCCTGACGCACACATATTGATACATAAAGTGTTCAAACTAAAAAACTGTTTAGTCATCCCCCTTAAGTCGATGATAAAAAATGGAACATGTAAATCATAAAGCCATAAAAGAGTATTGAATACCAAATACTTTTCAATACACAATCATTTTATAACTGTTTCCAACAGGTTCAGTTCCAACTCATAATGTAATAAAACTACGCATAGCAATAATGTGATTCACGTGACCTTAACTTTTTATTGAGAGGGTATGGTCGGGAATTCTGTGACTATAAGCTGTTTTACTTCCCTAACGCAGACCATACGATCTTTTTTTTTTTTTTTTTTTTTTTTTTTTTTTCCTCTTTTAAGATCATTTTGAACTAATCCTAATTTTGATATATCTGCTTAAATAATTGAGACATAGTCTTTTAAATGTAGGTGTGTACCGATAAAAATTTGGATTTTTTTATTCAGTCATAACGTAGTTATACATAGTTTTTCTTTCTTTTTTTAATTAGAACTTTAGAAAAAATTTATATATATGTATACATGAAGCTAAGAGTTTTTTTCCGTAATATTTTTTATCGCAATTTCTAAATTAAATATAGATCATGCTAATAAATAAATAAATTTTAAAAAAAAGAGTTTGTTTCCCTTTTGTATTATTTTTATTTTCACTATTTAAATTTATATTGGAATTATAACTATATATTTAAGTTCTCTTTGAGAAAAAAAGAAAAAAAAAAAAGCTTGGAAAATACTGACGTAAGTCCTTGAAAATATATTCCAATTAATCCTTTTATGTTTACAGTATTGTATAAATCAGTGCTTTAATAGGCTTTTATGTAGGTGAAAAAGAGTTTGTGGAACTAAATTACACTGGAAAGCAAATATACACAGTAATTAATTGTAGAAAAGCAGAAGATTAAGGGGGGGGGGGGGGAAGCTCCTTTGTTAAATGACATCCGTGATTTCAAGGTACTTTTCGTTTTGTTTAAAAGCCTCTTGAGAAATAAATCGAGAACATGGTACATTTAAATAATTCAACGTTAACCGTGGAAACATAACTTTGTATGCTGTCAAGATACCTATTATCTTAATTAAAACATGAACTGACATTTTGAAATCTCGTATAAATAAAATATATCATTATAACTTACAGAAACGGTAATGTATTGACCGAATTTAAAGCAAAAACATAATGAAAAATGATGTTGACCTTTTACATTTCCCTAATTATTAAATATATCCCTATAATTTACAGGAACGGTAATACACGATCTAAATTTAAAGCAGAAAATTCGAAAAAATTACGGCTACTGTTTTTTATTTTATTTTTTCTATCACTGTAAAAAAAAAAAAAAAAAATAAAAAAAAAAAATAAAAAAAAAAAATAAAAAAAAACATGTATAGCAGATTTGCAGTCTGCTAAGTATAATGATATGGGAGTACACCAGACAGCTTAGCTGTTTTATAATGTTCTTAAATCAACCTTATCAAAGCTTTTTGCTATTCTAAACTCTGCTTAAGGTGTAAAAAATCGAGATTGTCAAGCAGCCACCTTTAGTGAAATGATCCAGGGCACACAATAGGTGGTCCACAAATAACTACTTTCTGCCATGGAAATGTCATGACTTTAAAATCTTGCTTAGTTTCGTTTCAAGTAACATATCATGAAGACTTTTATTGGATGTATGGAGAAATTTTTTTATTTAAAGTCTTTTAAGGTATTTTCTTTGCGAGAATTTCTGGTTTATGACAGAGTCCTAACCTGCTGTATGAAAATAATTTGATAGAAAAAATAGTGTTTTCAAAACTCTGCTAATAATTCTTAAAATTAGTGTTACATTAACCTATATTCTGCATATAAAATAGTAATGCTGTGGTCATAACAAAATTTTCTTTTGTTTTATTTTAAATAGCACAGTTGCGCATCAATAAGTACGAAGCATATTGTATATCTAGGAATTAAAGTCGGAGTTACAGTGATCGATGAATAAAATAAGAACACAGTTAAAAGACGTTTCTAATTGGTTATTCAAATGCTAATTTGGACCTACATCAATATGGACTGGAGACTAAGGATATTTCCCACATGTCCGAGATTTGTGTTTAAATGGTCCTATGTCCTACAAAGAAAAAAAAAATATTACTCTATATTTTATCTTTTTACACGTCACAATTGCGAAGGCAATAAACTATATATATTTTTTAATTATTTCCTATAATTCTGTAATTTTTATTCATAACACTGTAAACGAGTTTTGAACCCGCAAATTAGAAAAATGTCGCCAAATAATCCCTTAAGAAAAAAAAAAAGCTTAAATTAAAAGATATTTTATGTAATAATAAATAACTAATATCTGTACGGTACGCATTTAGTGTGTTTTTGCTGAATAAAATTTTTGATGCGAAACATAGTTATTTGATTCTGCCCTAGATAAAGTTAATGATCCTCAGTATGTTAATATTAATGTCTCACATTCAAATTTTACAAATTAGTGAATAGTATTATAGAAGCCAAATATCATTTTTGATGATGTTAATAATTTTAAATCAAAACTGTTGATTGGGTGGTGTACCGTTGTTTTTTGAGGAGGGAGGGTTGAGGAGAGTTAATTATTTTTACCTTTATAATATTAAACGCAGTTCTTCAAATAACAAAATTTAAAGTTTACTTAAATTTAAGGACTATCTCATTCCCATAAATCTAATGATTATAGTTATCTTGCATAATTTTCAGTACTTGCGTTGACAATAGGGTAAGATTTTTGAAAAATATTGTATTACAATAGGATTAAACAGACGTAACAACTTTCGACGGTTTTTTACTTTTTTTTTTTTTTTTTTTTTTTTTTTTATGTTTTATCACAAATTATTTGTTCCGAAAAAGTAACCCCTATTTTAAATTTGAGAGTGAAACATATATTTGGAATAAAAGAATCGAAAAAATTACATGCTTTGATTTTAGTTTTTGAATTAGAAACAATATTAAAAATTTATCTAATTAAAATTTTCGATTCACTATCTTGGATACCGTAATTTCGGGTGTATAAGCCGCGGATCAAACAATTCTTTTTGGACCCAGAAATCTTATTTAGTGATTGAAGACAAATATTTTCGGCGATCTAACTAGTTATATTTGTTTCTTAAAAAACTCTGGGTCGAAAAAGAATTGTTTGAGCTGCGGCTTATACGCCCGAAATTACGGTAATTAGAAATTTCTAAATTTTTGCATCTTTTACTGTAGTCTACACAAAATAAAATAATATTAACCCTTTGCGGTTCAACAACTCCGATTTGAAAAATATTGACTCAGATGCTAGAATACATCATTTTAAGGGTGTTCATAACTGCTCCGCTCAACAAGCGAAAAACGTTTTGACACATTTACAAATTTATTTTTCAACAGAAAGATATGAAATTGGAATGTCTGACTATGGAAGCGATTTCGAATCGAACTTATTTTTCCATTTTATGATAATTAAATTACCTATCCAGTTCTAAGCTATTTCGATCAGGAGAACAGCCGTTTTTCTCCTGCTTTTCGACCGGTTTTTCTGCTTTCGTCGGCTTTCGTCGGGAAATGTGCTCAAAAGTGTCAACTTTGAAGGCTTGTTTTGAAAAATCTGTTGTGTTTTTTTAAAAAAAACAGAAAATTGAGTGCAATTAGACAGTCTCTGAATTAGCCTAATAATACACCTGCTATTTTCATGCATTTCCGAACAAAAATAAATGAAAGCATGTGTCACAAAGTTGCCCTTTTTGATTTAAGAACACCCTTTAGAATGTAAAAAATAATAGAAAATATTTAGAATTTAAAACTAAAATAATTAGTGATTAAAAAGTATTTTTTTACATCAACAATTAAGTTTGACAAAATTTACTACATTATTTTTTGCAATATCGACCTGAAGCTTCTCAAACGATAAAGAAACCTTTGATGTAGGAAATAAATTCAATATCATCGTCTATTGATAATTCCAATAATCAATTTGTATTAACACGTCGAGTGGCACCTCAGCTACCGATGACTGACACTGAGCTTCCTGTACAAGCCGCAACAGCCACCGGTGACTGGCAGTCTAAAATGTGATAGAAAACTTAAAAATATATATTGTTTTAAGTAATTACTGAAAATGTATTTAAATTTTACTTAACTGTTATTTAAGGGGCCGCTTCACTCAAATGAAAAGACCCGTTTGCTAATGCTAATCCTATGGAAGAAATTTATAAAGATATCTCGCTAGTATTTTGATATTTTTAAATGATTCTTTTTGCATTGGATAGCTGAGATTCATCTGAATGCAGGTCGTTTTTTACTTTTTCGATTTTGCTTACAGATATTTTTTATGAAGGTGATTTCGCTTTTCAAACCGGTTCTGAAAATGAAAGCATCTTGTAAAAAATATCTGTAAACGAAATCAAAAAAGTAAAAAAACGGCCTGCATTCAGATCAATATCAGCTATCCAGTGCAAAAAAAATCATTTAAAGATATTAAAATGCAACCGAAATATCTTTGTAAATTTCTTCCATAGGATTAGCATTAGCGAACGGGTCTTTTCGTTTGAGTGAAGCGGCCCCTTAACACAGGATTGTACTATTTTTAATAATTACTTAAAACACCATTTTTTTTAAAATTATTATTATATTTTACACTGTCAGTCACCGATGACTTACGCAGCTTAAATGGAAAGTTCAGTATCAGGCACCCTGGCACTCAATGTCCTCAATGTACTGAACGCACCACGCCACTGGTGCGTTGGGAAATGGGAATAACAAATAAATTGACTTTTGAGCAATGTTGAATTCCGGCACTTTTCTCCGGAAAGGACTTCAGTGGCTCCGGTGGGGGGGGGGGGGGTGCATTATAGAGTTCCGGGGGAAAATTGTACTTTTTGACCATTGAATATGCAAAATTTCAATTTTTCCGGATAGGGGGGCATTTTATTGCTCTGGGGGGGGATGTCCTTCCCGGGCCACCCCCTAAAATCAACACTGCGTTTTCGTACATTGCGTATCTGAAACACGGTGATACAAAGAGTTAATTTTTAGAGCCAAAATAATAATAATAATAATAAAATGAAAAAAATGCAATTTGGTATTTTTTTTTTCCCTCAGTTATCTAAATGAAATCAATGAAGAGGAAAAAGTTTAGCTTTATTTAATTTTCAGTTTTACTTTAATTGTATGGAATTGTCCCTTCATTTATATGTGAACCAATGTAACTCTTTTCAAAATCATTTTACCATTTAGAAAATATTATGGATAATAGTAAAAATCTTTACTAATGAAGTTCTGATGTTTACTTAATGAAGTGCTGATTAAATATTTTAGCAGTTCATTTGTATTTTATCATTTTTCAATGATTCCAATGTTGAAGACCGGTGCCAATACGGTTTCAGTGCGAAAGAAAAAAAAAGCCCAAATTATGCAAGAAGTTGAATGTGTAGTCAGATATTGCTAATTTACATACCTATCTTCTATTCATATATAAATAGTTTGCCCCGACTGACTAATTATCAATTCACAGACCAAACTAATGAACCCAGAAGCATGAAAATTGGGAAGAAAATTCTTCTTATGGTGTAAGTGTGCACAAAGACGGGATTTTTTTAAATCTCCCTCCCCCTCCCCCCTAAGGAAGTTTAAGCAAAGACGTGAAGGCTTTGGAAACCGTAACTAACTGAAACAGTGCAAACAGCACTGCTAGGAAACATGCTCAAAGGAGGAGATCCAATCGTAGGCTGGTTCATTGCATCCCCCGATTCGCCAAATATTTTTCTAGTAAACCTCCTCTAAGATCTTTGGTTAAAGGGAGACTCGAAAATTATAGAACACCTTCCTATATCTCAGCAACCGTTTTGGGTTGGAGCGGAAAATTCCAGAAAAAAATCTTCTAAAAAATAATTAAATTTGTTAATTCGAATATTAAATAAATTTGTTAATTCGAATATTAAATAAATTTGTTAATTCGAATATTAAATAAATTTGTTAATTCGAATATTAAATAAATTTGTTAATAAGAATTTTAGATGATTTTCTTTGGTTTCTTTTCGCTTGAAATAATTCACATTTACTCTAATTCAAGATGAATCCCATTTATGGGAAAATGCTGACACTATACAATTCTTAGGCACTTACAGCGTAATATCTGCAAATCTTATGCATTTATGCGCAAAACGATGAGTGAATGAATGTGTCAGGAAGCTCCGAGATGTTGAGTGGCGTAAATAGATATGTCATAAACACCCTTAAGAACTTACAACGTAATACTAGTTGGATAAAAATATAACACATCTGGCTAAATTATAGCTGGATATTTTGAAAAACATGTGAGACGCATGTATTCGTATCACAAAATATATTTGTTGCAATTGTAATAACCACTTCTTCACATTCCTTACGCTTTACAGTTCCAGTTCTTGACCCTTCTTTACAAGGTTAGCCTTCTTGTGACCTTGTCCCGACCATACTCGTATTTGCAAGAACTGCTTCTCTTTTTTTTTATGACGGCTATGGCCCATGAAAAAAGTGGATAATCGACTATTTTTCATATTATGTCATTCTGATAAATTTTTATGTTGTACATATGATGTTTTTTTTTTTTTTTTTTTTTTACGGTGAATAAAAATTACTGGAATGCGAACTGCCGCTGGTAGCCATTTATTAAAAATTTTTGCAACTTTTTTTCTTGTATATTTTTTCATGTATAGTACCTTCAAATGACCATTTAATAATAAAAGTTGAATGCATTAGCCCAATAATAATACATTCGAGAATACAGTTTATTGTATTACTTTGTATTGCACATATTTCTTTGTATTATTTTCTATTCAATATATTTTATGATGTGTATTAATATTTTTATCATTTTTTAAGCAAAATTGATATTACCATACTTACAGGGCAAATAATACTCTGCTACACAATTAAATCATACAAAAAATTCTAAATATTAATTTTAATCAGAAAAGTTTGCATAGATTTTTTTCTTAAGTTTTATTTTACTCTTATTTTGTTTCGCTAAATTTAATTATTATTATCAGACTTTTAGCATACTTCTTTTAATATATTAGTCAGAAAATGAAGTAGATGCTTCAACACTTTGTATATTTAAAATAGAAAAATAAAATAACAAAATTGAAATAAAAACAAATTAATACGTTTGTTTGGAGGTTTGGAACATTTCCATGCCAATAGCAAAAGTAGTGAAATATTAGCATTCATCTGCAAAGAAATATGTAGGTTTACCTGAAAAAAGTTTTTTTTTATCAGTTAGATTAGGAAAAAGATAAGATGATATATTAGTTGCAGTTATAAACCTGCTAATACATGATATTACACCAAAATTTATGATATGAATTATCGTTATTTTCTCATTTTTACTTTCTTCTATCTTTACAAGAAGAAAGTATTGGATTCATGAAAATTTTCGACTTCCGGTTTTCGACGGATTTATGTTTTAGAAGGTCATGAACACGTTTTGATTATTTTTAGAAAATGTCTGTTTGTGAGTCTGTCCGTCTGTCTGTCTGTATGTATGTATATATGTCTGTCTGTATGTGACAAAAAATTTGTGGGCGCTCTATCTCAAGAACTAATGCTCGAAATTTAATAAAATTTTATATTCAGTTAGACCTTGATATGAATTAGTGCCTATTGGTTTTTGGTGAAAATTGGCCTGCAGGTGGCGCTGCTATACTATGTTTTTCATGATTTTCAAGATTGCTATATCTCAAGAACTAATGTGCAGAATTTCACGAAACTTCAGATTCTGTGATCCCTTGATATACATAGACGCTGATTAAGTTTTGGTGTAAATTAGCCAGCAGGTGGCGCTGCTATGCCACGTTTTTCATGATTTTCATGATAGCTATATCTCAAGAACTAATGCACAGAATGTCACCAAACTTCAGATTCCGCAATACCTTGAGATACATAGTCGCTGATAAGGTTTTGGTGTGAACTGCCCTATAGGTGGCGCTGCTATGCTACATTTTACACGATTTTTGCGATAGCTATATCTCAAGAACTAATGCAGAGAACTTCATCAAATTTTAGATTCTGTTACATTAGAATATATAACATAATTAGACGCTGATTACATTTTGGTATTAACCTTTGGTAGTGCAGCTATGCTGCATTTTGCACGATTTTTCCGATAGCTATATCTCAACAACCAACGCACAGAATTTCATCAAACTTCAGGTTTTGTTACAAAATGACATATAACATAATTACACGATGATTACGTTTTGTTATAAATCCTTCAACTGATGGTGCTGCTGTGCTATATTTTACACGGTTTTTTTAAACCAGCTATATCTCAAGAACTAATGCACATAATTTCATCAAACTTCAGATTTTTTTACACCATAACATAATTAGACGCTTTTTTACATTTTGGCATAAATTGTCCAAGGTATGGTGTTGCTGTGCTACGTTTTGCAAATTTTTTGTTATAACTATATCTCAAGAACTAATGGACGAAATTCCATCAAATTTCAGATTCTGTTAGGTCTTGACATAAATAGATGCTTATTAGGTTTCAGTATAAATTACCCAACATGAGGCACTACGAAGCTCTTTTTCTCAGAATATTAATTAAATTTTGCGTTTTAGGCTTTTCGGATACCAGAATCTCATTAGGCTAGGTCAAATGTTCCAGGAAATTCGATAGTGGGTAACTTTGGGGTCACCACTTTTTTTTTCTCTTTTTTTTTTAATATTAAAATGTACTTATGAGATAGAAGAAAGTTTTGGGATTGACACATCCAACCAGTTTTATTTATCTTACTTACTCGGATCAAGCTGATTACTTCAATGTTTCGAAACAAGGATACATAAAATTTTACATTTTCCACTTAATAGCGACATGTTTTATGACCATAACCCCTAAATTTCTGTCTCTTCTTTTATATGCTGGAACTTCCATTATTCCATGAAACTATCATGGAATAATGACCAAGTGCTCTTGTTACATAGTAATAAACGTAATTTGTTTTCATGCAAATCATATATATTATTTCTGTTGCCAACATCCTTTTTTTCGCAACTAATATGTAATGTACATCGATGAATGAGGTATAATTGGATAGAATTTTTTACCCACATCTGATATTGCAAACGGAATACAACTATTATGTAGCGTGCAGTGATGAATCGGTTATTACTGGACAGGATTTTTTTGGCAATAGACATTACATACTGAATTTTTATTATAATGTTAGGTAAAGTATCATCGTAGATATTAATTCTGATGTTAATATTAGTCTCCTCTATAAACACATACAAAAGTCATACAATGAATGCGGTATTGTTTTTAAAGGTGTTCTTAAATCAAAAAGGGCAACTTTGGGACACATGCTTTAATTTTTTTCGTTCGGAAATGCATGAAAATAGCAGGTGTTATTATTCAGAAACAGCCTAATTGCACTCAATGTTCAGTTTTTTCTTTTTTAACACAATAGATTTTTCATAACAAGTCTTCAAAGTGGACACTTTTGAGCACATTTCTCGACGAAAGCAGAAAAACCGGTCGAAAAGCAGGAGAAAAACGGGTGATCTTCCGATCGAAATAGCTTAGAACTGGATAGGTAATTTATTGATCATAAAATGGAAAAATAGGTTCGATTCGAAATCGCTTCCATAGTCAGGCATTCCAATTTCATGTATTTCTGTTAAAAAATGAATTTGCAAATATGTCAAAGAGTTTTGCGCTTGTTAAGCGGAGCAGTTAAGAACACCCTTAAGGGACTCTATACTCTTTATTCGGCGGAAATTTAAGAAAATATTGATTTTCTAATTTTTTGCTTAAGGCTGTTCTCAACTGCTCTACTCAACAAGCGCAAGACGTTTTGGCACATATTTAGAAATTCATTTTTTATCGGGCAAATATATAATTTGAAAGCATGACTATGGAAGCAATTTTTAATCGAACTGTGTTTTTTAATTTTTGATCAATAAATTCATTGAATTATTAGCTATTTCGATCATGTGACAAATACTTTTTCACCTCTGTTCGAGTGGTTATTCTTTCTTCGTGAGGAAATTCGGTTCAAAATGCCCTGTTTGACAGTATTTTAAAAAAAATATTGTGTCTGAAAAAAAAAAGTTGCATGCAATTAGATAATTTTTGGAAAAACAACACCTGCTAGTTTCATGCATTTACGAACAAAAATAAATTAAAACTTATGAACCGAGAAATAGCCTTAAATCGTATTTTGTTACCTCTAGTACATTCTCATGAAGTTTTGTAAAGATCCAATTGTTATAAATAAAGTTTAAGTTGATTTTGTTACATAGTTTGCCCTTTAAATGCCACAATCAAATTTTCTTAGTTTGTGTGCTTTTATGTATGTTTTTTAATTGACTTGATTTTTTTACTATTACTATTATTATTATTATTTCTTATGGTCGATTTGATAAAACTAAATATACGATTTACAATAAAGTAAAAAGCTATATATATGTATGTATATATATACATATATATATATATATATAGAGAGAGAGAGAGAGAGAGAGATAAATATCTATAAAATAAATTCAATTTTTACTGTAATTTTTCACTTTTTTTTCACAAACTAATTAACTTAGCATAAATCCAATACTTAAAATTATACAGCACCACTTCCACGAACAGTTAAAAAAATTAGTTCAAAATGTGGAAACTTGTACGAGAAGATACATTTAAAAACTTGCTTACATTTTTAAAGATAAATAAATCAATAAAAACAAATTTTTCGAATTTAGCCAAAGATATTGAACAATTTCTTTACAGAATATTTTTTTACAGAATATTTCTATATAGTATTTCTTTACAGAATTTCTTTATTGAGTCTTCTATTATTATGCCAAAATATTACCTTAAAATGCTTAAAAAAAAACAGTTCAAAGGGTACAAATTCCCTTAAAAATACCCTTAAATTTTACGTTGTACATTCATATTTTGTTAAAAGAAATTATTTTATTTAAAAAAATTGCAGTTCATTTTTACTTACCCATCATGCGTAGTATAGGGTAAGTCTTGCAATCGTTTTGAAAATCGAAAAAAAAAATTTTGACATATTTACACGCAGGGTTGGAAAAAAACCAGGTTTTTTTTAAAAAACCAAAAAAACCGGTTTTTTGGTTTAAACCAGGTTTTTTTGGTTTAAACCGGGTTTTTTTAAAACATCATTTTTTATTACATATACATGCATATTTATTGATAAAAATAGACATTGTTGAATTATAAGTAGTATAAATGCATTTGAAAATAATTTAAGTTAAATAATTATAGTTAATTATGTAGAAAATTGAAAAAAAATCAAATTTTAATTTAAATAGTTATTAGTAAAGTCTTATGTTCAAACAATAAGCTACTCTACACAGTGAAACATTGGTGCTTTGAAAATCTTTATAAATAATCTTTTTATTACTTATAAGAAACATTTGATGTAGTTTATGAATAAAATATTCTTTTCTACAATTAAAAAAGTAATAATAAATTGAGATTGTTCTTGGGGGGGGGGGGGGGGTTGTGTTTTGAGAGACACTATGAAATCAACATTTATGGTCATTAGATTTAACTGAGGGGAAAAAATAATTTGTTATTATTAAAATACTATAACTAGCACCCAATTTTTGAATACTCATTCAACTTCATATTTTGATTTTAATTCTTAAAGATAATCTCCCCAATAGAAAAAAAAATTTCTTTTATAGTTTCGCTAAAATCTTAAATATCATCCAGTTATAGCTCCATATTCAAAAGCATTGTGCATGTTATGATTGATTGCTTTAAATAATCTGCATTTTTTAAATGAAAATATTTTATACTAAATACAGAATACCTATTTTTAATCCATTTTATCTTTGATCAATTCACATATTCTAAGATTTTTCTTTAGAGTAATGGAATATGGTCATCAATGCATACTCAGTTTCATCCTATACATAAAAAAAAACCCTAGAATCAATATATTTAATATTTTTTGCTGAAATAAAGTGTTAAACGTAGAAAATATTTATATCCAATAATTTGTAAGTCTTAAATTGTAAATAAAAATGAGAAAATATCATTAGATTTTTTTGAAAAAAACCAATTGGTTTTTTTGAGAAAAAAAACCAATTGGTTTAAATCGTGGTTTGAACCATGGTTAAAACCAATTGGTTTAAACCGTGCCAACCCTGTTTACACGTTTCGGACACTGGAGATTCCGAAAAACATATTTTTAGAAAAAAAAATTTCCCGTCCGTCCGTCTGTGTGTCTGTCTGTAACCGCTCTATCTCCCGAACAAATTGAGATAGAGATTTGAAATTTTGTATGTGCTTAGTATGTAAGAATGGGACGAAGCCTATTTAATATCAGTAACCTCGATTATCCGGAACTATTTTTTTCGGACTCTCGAAAAATTCGTTCTGATGAAAGGTATTTAAAAATTTTTGAATTCTTTTATTTTAAGGAGTGAACGTAAAAGGCAATAAAATAACACAAATTTTGCATAAAAAATGAAGTCAATCGGAAAATTAGTTGTTTAGATATTTCTAATACTATTTTTTACATTCCTTGATTTTTCATGACCCTGTATTTCATTCAAATTTCAGTTCAAAGATATCTTTTAATTGTAAATGAAATTCTTAATTCGATGCAAGAAACCGTTAGTGAATATGATTATTATTTTTGGAGTTATAAGGATGTTTCTATTACGCAATTCAGTGGTACTTGAATAGTTTGGCGTTTCATACAATTTATCGAAATTGGGTCATCACAAATTCATTAATAGAGCATGATTATGTGTTAAAAATACTTAAGTATACGTTTATACTTTGTTCTGGAAATGTAATGCATTTTATAAATTGTTTACATGCGTTATGTTTTCATATATTGTGCTATGCATATCTATGATGGGTAAGTATTACGGTGGCCTCCAACGACTAGTATTTAATAAATAATGCATCAGAATAAGAAACTCAAAGAATCCAGTACAAAACACTCGCATGTATCTACGAGTATTTCTTATATTCACTTTTAATTCATAAAGACAAAGACAATATTTTTTTTAATTAATAATACGTTAATTTATATAAAAATGATTTTTAAAATGTTCTCAAACGTTATTTTTTAGAAAGAGACTATGAATTGTCCATTTAGTTACATTATAGTTAACTTAAGTTTTCGTGAAATGCAATCTTAAAATTAAATAAGAGTCATTGGATTGCTCTCTTTAGCAAGTATTTTTCAAGAACATTTTTTTTTTAATTTTTCAGTTTCGTTTAAGCAGATGTTTAATATTAAATATTAAAACTACTTAAAAAATAATATTATATGTAAAGTCTTTATAATATATTTTTCCGACACTTGTTCTTAATTATTATTATTATTATTATTATTTTTAAATTCTACCCTTTCAATTATATTACAAGACTACATTTTTTAAACTTTAATTTCTTTCCGTAATCACGATCCACTGTCATATTTTTACTCGGAAAATTTCAATCCATTTTATAAAATAATTTTGCTTTTAAAACATTTTCCATAATAAACATCATCTAATCAGCTTTTACTCAGATATACAGATTAATCACGATACAAGGAAAACAATGGGAAATGACGCAAACATTATTATTTGATCATTTTTTTTCTTACACGTTGATTTTCAAAAGAAATGGTAACAGGAAATGATTATTTGATTTATATTTTGTATAATCTTAGCTTCAAATTAGGGAACCATCATAATCGGGACTGTCTATCGCATGATTTAATATGTATATTTAGAATAGGTTTATTCTTTTACAATCCAAAAAAAAAAAAAAAAAAAAAAAAAAAAAAAAAAAAAAATCAAGGTGATAGAAAAGTATTAGTCTTGAGTTGGTCACTAATAACTACAGAAGAATCATTATTATTTATATTGTATAAGGTGTCCTAAGGTAATAACACCATGTTAAGGTTTTACCAATTTTGATGGAAAAAATAGTTGTTGTTCTCGGTAGAAAATTGGGAAATCTGAAGCATATCTGAATTTTTTTATTGGTTGAAATCCGCAATAAATTTGGTTTATTTTATTCGTTTCATGACTGGTCCTACGCATCGGTGCAAAAATTTAAAATATGCGATATTTTGAAATTGAAAAATTTGTAGTTCCGAAAATTGTAAAACTGAAATTCCATTTAAAATTTGTTTGTGACGGGTAGAGGAATATTAATGTTTAATCCATGCCGTACGTAATAGGAGGCGTTTAGAAGTCAGTCTGATGGACTCCTTCCAATAAATATTCATATTTTAAACATTTAAAGTTGTCTACTATTGTTTTATTTATTTATTTTTTTTTTTTAATCGTTGGTCTAAGAATTTTAAAGTTTAATGCACGGCGTACGTAATGTATGACTCGTTATAATCATCCTAAAAATGATGTTTATTATTATTATTAATTTAAACATAGAATTTATTTATAAGTCTTTAAAATTTGAGTATTTGAAAATATTTTCCAAATAGTCGCTTCGGACCTCTCAACTGGTAGACGGCAGGTGCTGGGTACGAACCCAATCGCGGCTGTCGGCCTAACCGTTCGGAGTTTTCGTGGTTTTCTTCGAACCTTGCGTAAATACGGGTTAGGTTCCCTTAGAAAGACCCCTACGAAAGGCACTCCCCTCTGGTCCTATATCCCTAGCGTAGATAATCGGACGTCAAAAATCAACCAACCAACCAAATAGTCGCTGTAATTTGTTAAATTACAATTTTATTATTATTATTATTATTATTATTATTATTATTATTATTATTATTATTATTATTATTTCCGAAACAATGATTCAAATTACTTTTTTTTTAATTTTTTTTTTCAAACGAATATAGAATTTGATACAGCAACTTATTGACTATTGACTATGTATCAAAGAAAGAATATTTTAGCAGATTAATATTTATAAAATGTAACAGCGCAAATGCTTGGCCAATGGTATTTGGCGTAATAACCCCATGCAAACAAAACTATAAAATAAGATGCAAAAAATGAAATTTAAATTGTCCAATTAATAAAAAAAAAAAAAAAAAAAAAAAAACTCTACTGTCCTAAAAATTTAAAAATTCCTTTTATTTATCATTAATTGCAATATCAGGATGCAGTAATAATTATTTGATATTTTATTCTTCTGGCATAAAAAATTAACAGCATTTAGGACGTACAAATTCCTCTTTATTCTTTTTAATTTTCAGCAATGGCACTAATGCTCGCTCGTGCATAAAATAAAAAATAAATTCTCTTCTGATGTAGATCCAGTACTGAAAAAAATCAACCGGAATAATATTTTTAGTTTAATAGTTTAATTAGTTTTAATATTTTATTAACACTAGTGGATAACGTTACTACCCCGCTAACTTATTACGCAGTATTAAAAAAAAAAAAAAAAAAAAAAAAAAAAAAAAAAAAAAAACTATAAACTACGTCGTGAACACTTCGTAAATCTTCCACAGCATTTTACAAATATTAATAATACACTACAAATGTGTGTAATAAACAAATTTTTTCCTAATAAATATATAATCTTAAGATCACTGAACTCAGTTCGCAAATTTTAAATCGGGCGTTGGCTCTTACGTGATTTTTCAATCGATAAAATTTACAATTGGAAGAACATAGGGAAAATTAAAAGAAATATGAAAAGAAAATTAAAAAACATAGGAAAAATTAAAAGAAAATCCAATAATAATAATAAAAATAATAATAAATTGTAATTACAATCATAAAATTTCGTACAAATGAGACAAGTACTTATAACATAAATCCAACAATTATACTACAGATCAAGGGAAGAAACGAAACGATCAGTCAAGATGAATTACTACAGTTACAATTAAGATTTAATTCAAACAGATATAATTTATATATGAATATAAAACCAATAAGCCATGATCTATTAATAATTAAAAATAAATATAAAAATAAATAAATAGATTTGTGTATATTTTATTTTGCGACTGTTAACCCATTGTAGAAACATAATATAAAAAATTTTTAGACTTTTGGACAATTGGAAAAATATACATGTGAAAAAATTGTTCCAGTTTTATATGTTGCATGCGTTCAGCGGGTTCGTGTATTTGTGTATTTTTTGTCGTCCGATTATCTACACTAGGGATATAGGACCAGGGGGAGTGCCCTTCGTGGGGGTCTTTCTAAGGGAACCCAACCCGTATTTACGCAAGGTTCGAAGAAAACCACGAAAACTCCGAACGGTTAGGTCGACAGCCGCGATTGGGTTCGAACCCAGCACCTGCCGTCTACCAGTTGAGAGGTCCGTGCCTCTCGGCCACTGGTGGGGCCATTCAGCGGGTTCGAATTAAATTTTGTGGCTTTAGAGAACTAATTTGTTAAATTTTTATTTCTTTCATTATTTTTGAAAAAAAACTTTAATGAAACTACCATAATGCAAAAAATTTATTGATCAGCTATTCAGTCATTTTCTGTAATGCGTTTTAAATCATTTTTAACGACGACTAGAAACAAAATTGTATATTATGGTATGTAGAAGAACTTCAGATGGCATTTTTAATAAATATTTGAAATTTTTATATGTTAAAAAAGTGCTTCGTCTAAAAAGTTTATTTAAAGCATTGTTATCTCGTAGGATATTTTAAGATTGTAAGAATGAACTGTTTTGCATAATATTTGTATAAGATATTTGGAATTTAAAATATTTTTTTAAGAGCAAAATGACATTTTAAATTATTAGTGTTGAACTATTGATATTTCTATCCACACAATGGTAAATGTTTTTGTAGTAAAACATTCATAATGTTTGCTTTTCATTTTCAACGCTGGATAGCTCCTCTAAATAAATAATACCAAACGTTTAAAACCTACAAAAGATCTTTTATCCCTCCTATGATGAGTTAAATTACAGCGTTACTTTCAGTTGCAATGTATAGTTGTGCTTTAGATGTGCGCTTTATGAGTCTAACGATAGTTTGCACTAATGCTCTAGAAACGATAGTTGCGGTTTATTATCTGGATTAAAAAGATAACACAATATCTCGGAAAAGATTGGAACTCACTCTAATTTTTTACCTATTATAGATAAAAGACAATGCATAATGAAACAGGGTTCATAATAAGTTAAGAATTGAGATTATGTTAATGAAATAGTTTTCAGAAATTTACAATTGTTAAATCCCGAGGCAAACTTGGTCACTTATTTTTTTTTCCCCTAAAGTAACAAGATACTAAAATAAATCTTTATATCTATATCTCTAAAATTAACTAATTTATAATAAAGTAAAATGTTGCCTTACACCAGTCATCTTTTTACAGTTTAAAATTATATTTCATCTACGAAAAAAAGCACCCTACACAAACTGCCAACAATGGCCGTCATTTGGCGTTTTTCAAAGTTAAATTTTAGTATGTGAGAGAAAAAAGTCACATATTTCAGAAATAAATACATCTAAATCGAAATTCAGGCAAATCTAATGTAAAATAGCAAGTGTAGTTTTAAAACTGAAACACATAATTTTATAAAAAGTAATTGACAAAGCGTTACCAAACAGTTCTCTTTAAACTCTAGTGCATAACTGAGCTCTTTTCATAATGCTTCAATAAGTCTTTTAGCTATCTTATTACATAATATTGTTTCAACTATCGAATATTTATTTTATATTTATTTATTTATTTATCTTTTTTTTTTTATTTTTTGTTGTTGTTGTTGTTGTTGTTGTTTTTTACTTATCTATCATACGTAGTATAGGGTAAGTCTTGCAATAGTTTTGAAACATCGAAAAAAATTTTTTTTGACGGATTTACACGTTTCAGATAGTGGAAATTCCTAAAAACATATTTTTAGAAAAAAAATTTTGCCGTCTGTCTGTAAACGCTCTATCTCCCGAACGAATTGAAATAGAGACTTCAAATTTTATATGTAGGTAGTATGTAAGAATGGGACGAAGCCTATTTAATATCAGCAACTTCGATTATCCGGAACTATATTTTTCGGACTCTCAAAAAATTCGTTCTGATGAAAGGTATATAAAAAATTTCGAATTTTTTCGTTTTAAGGAATGAACATAAAAGGCAATAAAATAAAACACATTTTGCATATAAAACGAAGTCGATCGGATAATTAGTTGCCGAGATATTTGTAATCCTGTTTTTCACATTCTTCGATTTTTCATGACCCTGTATTTCATGCAAATTTCAATTCAGAGGTATATTTTAATTGGAAATGAGAGGCTTAATCCGACGCAGTAAACTGTTAGTTAATATGATTATTATTTTCGGAGTTATAAGGATGTTTCTTTTACGCAGTTCGGTACTACTTGAGTAGTTTGGCGTTTTATATGATTTGTCGAGATTGTTACATCAGCAGTTCTTTAATAGAGCATTACTACAGGTATATTAACAATATTTAAATTTTGTTTATGAATTGCAATGCATTGTATAAATGGTTTTCACATGTTTTATTTTCATATACATATCCATGATGGGTAAGTATTACGGTGGCCCCCAACGACTAGTTGTTATTTAGGACCAATTCAGTATGTAATATTATCCGTGCTTCCATTTTCTTAAAATTTCTGACACATTTGCATTACTAAATTGATATACGACCCCTGTCTCAAAAGTCATTTTTCCGTTAATTATAACATATTCATTTTTAAAATACAGGAATGATTATATTTGTAACGATAATGTCTCTGCAAAAGGGGGGAAAAGGTTGTAATTGGCCATTTTTATTCAGATGATCGATAACCATATTTGTCTTTTTAATTAATAGTGGGGCTATTTCATTAATATAATTTTCCTATCTTATATTAAAAACACTTTTGCAATTTAAATTGCCTATTTATGTCCAAAATGGGAAACTTTAAATCGTCTTTTAAGTTTTTTGATTTATCCAGTATGCATTTTTTAAATGTCACTATTATTATTATTATTATTATTATTATTATTATTATTATTATTATTATTATTATTATCATTCATTGACTAGTATATTTGATTTCGAAAAAAGTAACATAATAACTTACAATGTATATATATTCAATATTTAAAAACTTGAACCTTACAAAGTTTTTAATAAAATTTGAACTTTTACAATTGTAATCCCCCCCCCCCCTTAAAATCGCATTTCTTTATTTACATAACAAGCATGTTTTTTATTTACTTATTTCTACTGATGGACTTCTATGATTAAAAACAAATTGCATATAACATTTTATAGTTTAAACACACATCACCTTCACCTCTCTTTAGTAAACTAACTAATGGTGTTTTATCCTCAATTACTAAACTGTTTTTCTAAAGCAAACATACATCAAAGTGGGAAGCAGTCGAAATAAAGGAAGTGCCCAACGTTTTTAAAAACTGTCATTAATAATTTTAATATTTCATTCATAACCTTAGGAAATAAGCTGCTTTTTTCCACGACCTATATTCGGTATCTATGTCGACGTCCCCAAAGAACTCTGCTGCCCTTCTGCCTGTCATTTCGATGCAGAGAATGGGCAAGTCTATGACAGAAATCTGCAAATATGCATAATGACTTGGAAGAGTCAAGGTCCTAGTTTTGTAAACTTGGCTTGCTAACTAAACGTATACGAATGTGTCTAAAAATACGCATTCGACAGACAGTAATTTACAATAGATTCTTTAGAGTGAATGTGAAGTATACAGGCCAATTTGAAGGAACAGCTTGCTTGATGCAAAGCTGAAAACAGGTGTGCCAGAAAGGAAAACTGTTTCTGTAAATAGTTGTTTATAATCGCATTGATTGTATAGGAGCACAAGAGTTGTATTTTGGGAAATTTATAACAGTCAGTTTATTTTGAAATGACAAAGGTTTTAAAGTTTTGAATGTGTTTGTTTTGACTGGTTGTCTTGAAGTTATGTTTTGTCATTTTATTTGTCTGATGTTTTGTAGTTCGTTTGGCTCTTGTAAAAGTGAATGACCTTTTATGTAAAATAATAATAATAATAATAGTAATTTTTTATACCTTTAAAGCGTATAGTTGGATTATATTTTGAAATAATAATGAAAAATTATCTCTTTAATTTCGAATTTCATTAAACTACGATTTTTTTTCCTTTAACTTAGCCATCTTTGCGTGGATTGGCGTCTTTGCGTTTGTATTACATAGTTTTATATTTATAATAAAAAAGTGATTAATTTAGGAACAAATACCTAAAAAGTAGAGATAGAAAATTGAAGATGAATGGTATTTGAAGGACCAGTTTTCTTGATGCAAAACTTAAAACAGGTGTGCGGAAGGGAAAAACAGTTTCTGCTAATAGTTGTTTATAATCGCATTGATTGTATAGGAGCACAAGAGTTGTATTTTGGGAAATTTATAACAGTCAGTTTATTTTGAAATGACAAAGGTTTTAAAGTTTTGAATGTGTTTGTTTTGACTGGTTGTCTTGAAGTTATGTTTTGTCATTTTATTTGTCTGATGTTTTGTAGTTCGTTTGGCTCTTGTAAAAGTGAATGACCTTTTATGTAAAATAATAATAATAATAATAGTAATTTTTTATACCTTTAAAGCGTATAGTTGGATTATATTTTGAAATAATAATGAAAAATTATCTCTTTAATTTCGAATTTCATTAAACTACGATTTTTTTTCCTTTAACTTAGCCATCTTTGCGTGGATTGGCGTCTTTGCGTTTGTATTACATAGTTTTATATTTATAATAAAAAAGTGATTAATTTAGGAACAAATACCTAAAAAGTAGAGATAGAAAATTGAAGATGAATGGTATTTGAAGGACCAGTTTTCTTGATGCAAAACTTAAAACAGGTGTGCGGAAGGGAAAAACAGTTTCTGCTAATAGTTGTTTATAATCGCATTGATTGTATAGGAGCACAAGAGTTGTATTTTGAAAAAAATAGATCAATTCCCTTTAATCAAAGCTTAAAATATGTTCGCCAGAAAAGAAAACCGTTTTAAATAGTAGTTTATAATCGCATTGATTGTATAAGAGTACAAGAGTTTATTTTCTGAAATTTATAACAATGAGTTTATTTTAAGGTTTTAGATGCGTTTGTTTTAACTAACTGTCTTGAAGCTATGCTTTGCATTTTATTGTCTGATGTTTTTTCAATTATTTTAGCACTCATAAAAGTGAATAACTTTTTATGAAAAAAAAAAAAAAAATGCATGAGTTTACTGCGTTTCATTGGATTATATTTCGAGATAATAATAAAAAAAATATGTTATGAATTGCGTCTTAGTCTATTACGCAATCTTATACTTATATTAAGAAGCGACTGATTCTGCAACAATTAATTTTGAATTAAAAAAAATAAATGAAAATTTGAAGATACAAGAAAACTTTAATTATTTTTGTAATATTATGTCTGTACTTCTCATTGTGTGAATATATGTGCTCAAAAAAGAAAAAAAATTGAAGCATATAAAAATTTTTAGAATAAATGAGAAGCACACCAAACCAAATTTGAAGAACCACTATGCCTAATGAGCTTATTGCTGTATCAGAAAGGTAAAAGAATATCTGTAAGTGCTAGTTTATAATCGCACTAATTGCAGAAAAGCACAAGAACTCTAATTTAGATAATTTATACTAGTTAGTGTGTTTTTAAATTACAAATGTCTTAAAAAGTTTTTTGATCTAATGATCAGTTTTGATTTTTGATTTTATCATAGTTATTTTGTAGTATAGATAGTACTTTAAAAGGCTAAAAGCCATTCCTCAAAAGGAAATTATTTTCTTGTGCATTTAAAACATTTTATACAATTTGTTTTTAAATTTATTATTACGATATTATTCTTTTTTTTTTTTGGGGGGGGGGGGGGGGGGTTCGAATGAAATCTTACAATTTTGACTGTTTCCTTTTTGAATAGATTTTTGAAAATACATTTTGACACGTTACTATTTTAATATTTTGAAATTAGATTACCATTACAAATGGAGAATAAACTTTTAGCAAAATGAAATTATTTTAAAATATGTAATATTTTTGTAATAAGAATCTTCACTTGTATTTTGAGTTTCAATGAATTTCGACTCATCTTTTCTGTTAATTGAATGTTCCACTTACCATGCAATCTTATTACATTCGACTGAAGAATAGGTAAACTGGATTGTGAAATGAGTTACAATGAAAGACCAGTTTATTTGATACAGAGGTTAAGAAGTGCATTAAAAGTGAATGCAGTTTCTGCAGATAGCAGCTTATAATTAAGCTGATTATAGTTTAAACACAAGAATACATTAATTCAAAAATTAATTTCAAGTCAGTATGTTTTGAAAAGATAAAAGTTTTAAAGTATGTAGAATGTTTGTTTTTTTAACCGACTTTTTCTCTTTTTTTTTTTTTTTTTTTTTTTTTTTTTTTTTTTTAATAGTTATTTAAATGTGAATGACCATCTTCAAAATGAGATTATTCCAACATGCTGTAAAGATTTAATGTAACATTATTAACTTTTTCGACTGTGCTCGGATTTTAATGTACTCCAACTTATTTCCATTGTTAATTGAATGTTTTCATATATTATATAGTTTTATATTGTCATACGAATCATTAAATTCGCGAATAATTAAGTTAAATTTTAAAATAAGCAATTGTGAAAGCTCAGTTTGCTTGAAGCTGAGCCTTAGACATATACAAACAAGGAAAACAGCTTTTGTAAATGGTAATTTTAAATACACATAGCTATTACATATATTTATAGTATTTGCAAGAAAGCAAACAGCATTTCAAATATAGGTATAATACAACTTTATAATAGTCAGTATATGTTGAAATAACTAAACCTTTTAAAATTTTAAATTGCATTTGTTAAGGCAATAACTCTTTTGGATTATACTTTTATAGTTTGATGTTGATAAATATCTATTCAAAATGAAATGACTTTCTTCAAAATGAAATGACTTTCTTCAAAATGAAATGACTTTCTTCAAAATGAAATTATTACAGTATTCATTTAAATATCTTTAATATGATATCTTAAAAATTAACTTCTGTGATTTTGATTTTAATAATCTCCGACTCACATTCTTTGTTAATTGCGTGTTTTTGTATGTTATATAACCTTATACTTATTATTAAAAACAACTGATTTAGAATAGATAAATTAGGCTGGGCGATTTCTACACTATAGCTAAACAATCTTAAGAAAAATTGTCCCAGTTTGCTTTATTTTATGACAGAATTCGGTAATATATACCATGATATACGAGTATATATTTCGAATATTTTCGAAATATCATGAAGTTTCATATTTTTACTATTAGGTAGCTTTCATTACAAAAAGTAAAAAGCTACCTATTGCAGCCGTCCGGAGGAAAGCACTTCCGGAAAATTTTGGTACATTTTCACCGATCATGACCCCCAGACCCCAAAACCACCCTCCGTTCAAATGTTGACATATATATATATATAACCATATATATATATATATATATATTTATATATATTGATTTTTGTCATGCGATAACTAACGTATTTATGAATCGATTTGAATGAAACTTGGTATGTACATAGTATATACAAATGTCTCGACCGAGTTCTTTGGTCAGCATCATCCGCCATTTTGTTTCAAAATGGCGGCCATTTAAAATTTCTAAAAAAAAATAAAATTTAAAATTAAATGCGAAAAAATTAAAAGTTGAAAAATATTTTTCTTTTACGTGTTAGAACTTAAAACAAAGATTCCAGAACGCTTTTTATTTTGTCTATATCGTAAAAAATGATTGAGTTATAGCACTTTGAATTTTTCTTATGGCTGACATTTTAAAACGATCTGATTTTTGTCATGTGATAACACGCGTATTTATGAACTGATTTCAATGAAACTTGGTATGTACATTAGGGTGGGCCGAAAAAAACTTTTTTTCGATTTTCGATTATGGCGGGTGCGGAAAAGTGGCCACTGGTGGCACTCAGTTCATACAAAAAATTTGAGATTTTTTGGACATTTCCTTACCCTGCCGCAAACGGCTTGAAGTTTTGCAAAAATGTTCATTTTTGAACTTTTTCGAAAAAAATTTAAAAATGTTAAATTAAATTTATTTTGGTTGTATTTACTTGAAAAGGCATATTTAATGTACCAAATGTTTAAATAAGATCTGATCATGCATTATTTAATATCTATGTGTATTATAACTTAGACTATTTTTATAGCTTTTTCACGTATAATAGGCAAAAGTTGTATTTGTTTGAATCGGTCGTTAGTTTCTGTATTATTTATGTCCCTTGGTCTTCTTTATATGTTTTCTAAGTGTCAAACGTCATATATTTGGGGAAAAGACAGCAGTATACTTAAAAAACAAATCTGGAAGCTGAGAAAGTGGTGAAGCAGGACTCTAAGCGCGCGCAATGATTCGTCGTGATACTCAGGGAGTGAAGGGCGAAATAGTTGAGAGCCAAAATTCGATAAAGGATTCTTATTATTTATCCTTGCTCAGTTACCTGCGACATTTGTTCAGTATTAACATGAAACCCTTTTGTATTGATATGCAGTGCTTTTTGGGTCGTTTAATGTGCCATTATAGTGTTTTGTGCGTTTTATTACAACGAGCTTAGAAATGGCTAGTATAAAGGGCCATGACAATGCAAAGACACGCGATAGCGTGAAAAGTAACTCTTTAGGGGCATCATGCATATTGAAAGGATTGCAATTGTCAACCTATGCTGATAATCATGCGCCACTACTACTGGTTGCTTCACCATGTAGAAGTTGTGACAGCAGAGGATACGAATCTCGTCATCGATAAAAACAAAGTCAGAAGAGAGAAATAGAAACTTGGAAAGATACAGGCAGAAGAAGTTATTGAAAGAAGGAAAATTAAAGCATATTTTATGATGGTAGAAAGGATAAAAGTATGCTCAGAGGAAGAAAAATAACAAGCAGCACCGTCGAGAGAAAGGCGTGGAACACATCACCGTGTTGTTTGAACCTGGTTAGGAATACTTGTGTCACTTGATACCTCATTCCGTTACCTTGATACCTCGTCAGTTCAGAAAAGTCTAACTTGTGGTGACTTGGAAGATTGTATAATGATTTTGCTATTTCTTTTCCGTGACCGGAACAAGGTGCCGCTTGTTCTTTTTTCCTCTGAATATACTTTTATCCTTTCTACCATCAAAAAATATTCTTTTAATTTTCCTTGTTTCGATAACTTCTTCTGCCTGTATCTTCTTTCCAAGTTTCTATTTCTCTCTTCTGACTTTGTTTTATCGATGACCAGATTCGTATTCTCTGCTGTAACAACTTCTACTTGGTGAAGCAACCAGTATTAGTGGCGCATGATTATCAGCATAAGTTGACAATTGCAATTCTTTCAATATGCATGATGACAACAAAGAGTTACTTTTTCCGCTATCGAGTGTCTTTGCATTGTCATGGCCCTTTATACTAGCCATTTCTAAGCTCGTTGTAATAAAACGCACAAAACACTATAATGGCACATTAAACGACCCCAAAAGCACTGTATATCACCACAAAAGGGTTTCCGTAAACACTGAACAAATGTCGCAGGTAATTTAGCAAGGATAAATAATAAGAATCCTTTATCGAATTTTGGCTCTCAACTATTTCGTCCTTCACTCCCTGAGTATTACGACGAATCATTGCGCGCGCTTAGAGCCCTGCTACACCACTTTCTCACCTTCCAGATTTGTTTTTTAAGTATACTGCTGTCATTTCCTCAAATATATGACGTTTGACACATAGAAAATATATAAAGAAGACCAAGGGACATAAATAATACAGAAACTAACGATCGATTCAAACAAATACAACTTTTGCCTATTATACGCGAAAAAGCTATAAAAATAGCCTAAGTTATAATACACATAGATATTAAATAATGCATGATCAGATCTTATTTAAACATTTGGTACATTAAATATGCCTTTTCAAGTAAATACAATCAAAATAAATTTAATTTAAAATTTTTTAATTTTTTTCGAAAAAAGTTCAAAAATGAACATTTTTGCAAAACTTCAAGCCGTTTGCGGCAGGGTAAGGAAATGTCCAAAAAATCTCAAATTTTTTGTATGAACTGAGTGCCACCAGTAGCCACTTTTCCGCACCCGCCATAATCGAAAATCGAAAAAAAGTTTTTTTCGGCCCACCCTAATGTACATAGTACATACAAATGTGTCTACCGAGTTCGTTGCCCAGCATCATCCGCCATTTTGTTTCAAAATGGTGGCCATTTTAAATTTTTTAAAAAATTTAAAATTCAAATTTAAATGCGAAAAATCAAAATTTGAAAAATATATTTTGTTTACGTGTTAGAACTTAAAACAACGATTCCAGAACACTTTTTATTTTGTCTATATATTGCAAAATGATTGAGTTATAGCACTTTGAATTTTTTTATGGCTGACATTTTGAAACGATCTGATTTTTGTCACGTGATAACACGCGTATTTATGAACCGATTTCAATGAAACTTGGTATGTACATAGTACATACAAATGTCTCGACCGAGTTCGTTGGCCAGCATCATCCACCATTTTGTTTCAAAATGGCGGCCATTTTAAATTTTTTAAAAAATTTAAAATTTAAAATTAAATGTGAAAATATAAAAATTTGAAAAATATATTTTTTTTACGTGTTAGAACTTAAAACAACGATTTCAGAACACTTTTTATTTTGTCTATATCTTAGAAAATGATTGAGTTATAGCACTTTGAATTTTGCTTATGGCTGACATTTTGAAACGATCTGATCTGAACGATCCAGAATGTTGCTTTAAAATGGCATACACTTTATGATATCTTGGAATTTGGTGACTCTCTTTTTCGCTTAAAATAAAACCAGGTTGAATAAATGATGGCTAATTTCTAAAATTTCCTATTAATATTCAGTCTTGACAAAAACTAGTATTCAATCTTATAAAATCACTAATTTTATAAGATTATTTCCACTAATTTGAGCTTAGTATTTTTGAACAATGTAACTTACTTTAAAATAAATAAATAAATATATAAGTATATGAAAGCTACCTCTTCCTCCCGGCATTGCCGGAAGGACTTTTTTCAGATTTTCAGTATATTGAATAATAGTTTTGATAATTTCAGTGAAAGAAGTAAATGATATTTTTAACTTTTATTGACTATGATAAGAGATAAAGAAATGTTGCGCAGTAGCCGTTTTAGAACCACTCTCCCCATAAACAAATCTTTGCCAAGTTTTACTTTGGAAACTGAATTTTTAAATGAACATCTGATAATCATTTTGGACAATAGTAACTTATGTTGTCTAATTTAGTTAATATATTATTTACAGTTTCATTGGAACAAATTATTTTTGATTTTGCTTTTGTTCAGTTTAAAAAACTCACAATACACTGTAAAAAAAAATTCAAGAGGTTACTAAAAATTTCTTAGTAAATTTGTATTCCACAGAATTTTTTAGTAACCATTACAAACTTTTTTTTTGCAAGTGAAACAAGCATTTCTTTTGTAAACTGAACAAAAGAATTTTTTGTATAACTAACTTAAAAATTTTTAGTATGAGTCACAAAGCAAATTTTAGTAATAGCTCCAAAATTACTTTTAATAACCATTACGTGCAACCGAAGCGGAGGAGCTTCCTTCGAGCTGCATCCAAACTTCTGAAGCGGAAGATTTTCGGCAAAACCGCAACAGATGGCAGCACTAAACATTCCTTACTGCTCCGATCGGATTTTCATAGTTCCTTTATTAACGAGACACTACAGACATTCGGGGTGCATTTGGCTGTGGCAAGTTTCGAACCCGGGACCTTTTAGCCTGAAGTCCGTTACTATAACCACTATGCTATCAGGGCCACACCAACTGAGTTTTAGTAAGAGCTATTAAAAATATAAAACTATTAACTATTCGTTGCTAACATTTTTCTAGTGATTCTTACAGATTTTCTAGTAACCGACTAAGATTACTAAAAATTTTTTAGTAATTACAAGAATCACTAAAGTTTTTTTAGTAGATCGACCTTTTTTTTTTACAGTGTAGGTTAGAGAATGAAAAATTATGTAAAGATTACTTTTATGCTCACTCTTTTCAATTAAAATAAATTATTTTGTATTTAAAATTTTGTTGTATAAAACATAAAACTTTCTTCATAATCGATACTAAATCTTATAGTTTGCTTTTTGTGAATGTAAAAATTAACCTCTTCAGACCCCAGGGTTTATTTATGTACTTTTTTTTATTTCAGTTATGGATTTATATTATCAAACTGATACCTAAAAAAGATTGATCAGCAAAAAAAATTAGAATTTATTTTTTGTTGATAAAAATTGATGATACATAGGGACTCAAAAAAGACATTTTTTGACAATTTCTTTGGATTTTTTAAATTTTATTATACTTTTTTGCATTGTAAAAACACTGAAAAACATAAAATAAATATATATTTGGTAATTTTTCATTACTAATGGACTCTACAAATGATATCTTAACACACAATAAAATTATTTGAGTTTTCATTTTTGTTCATTCCGTACATTTTTGCTTCAAGCCAATTTTATATAACACGTAGCTTACTAAAAAAGAGCTATAACAAACAAATTACTATTTTGTTTAATTCTTCTATCTTTTAGGTCGCCATTTACACCAATTTCTCTTTTTTTTTACAGTATTTATATACGTGAAAAAAAATTATAAAGATATGTATCCTATAGGATACATCAGGTCTGACGAGGTTAAATTGTATTTGTTTTTAATCAGTTGATCTTAAATATTATCAAGAAAACTGATAATAATAAAAAAGACATTTAAGATATTGATTTTATTAAGTTTTCATATTAAATATGTGATCAGTCTCTAGTCCTAACAATTTCAAATAAATTGTAATTTAGAACATTTTTAAAAAGGTTTTCCCGCATTCCACAATTTGAAATTTTGAATCTTTATGAACCACTCATAGCAAATTTTTACAGTTTAAAAGTAACTCTATCACAAATTCTATGTTTCTAGTCCCAACAAAGTCACAATAATTACAAATATAGACTGTTTTTTTATCCTTGCACGCCTTTCGGGATAGTTATATCGACATAAAATTAGCCTATTTTGGAATTGCGATAGTCATAAGCATTCTACCAGTGTTATTTTTTTAATCGGCTCCTTAGTTCCAAAGATTATCCCCATACCAACAAACACTGAAACAAACGTTGCTTCTTCATAAAACATATTTAATAAATAGTTTAATATTTCGCACCAAGTAAAATACACAAAGCCTTGAGATTTCGCAATTTCACAAATGTTCTGCACGATTTCTCATATCAAGAACCTATAAATCAGTTTTAACCTGTTTTGACTAAACTTATGTTATTTTAAAGATAAGTCTGTGTCATTTTTCATTTTAACTGGTTCGTAGCACTTTACCAACTTTTTCGGCCATGAAGCATTGAAAATAAAATTTCTCGCTATTCAGTGAAAAGAAAAGCTATTCATCAAGGTATGGTCAGCTGCTCTCAAGTCAATTACGTACGTTTTGACACTCTCCTATAGAAATTTAGTACTGCTATAATTCATTTCTAACGTCTTAGATTGTGACAACCTCCTTGGAGATACTACTCAATTTATCATATAGATATTTATTATTATTATTATTATTATCATTCAGCTATTTAGTTTTTATTTGTTAAATGTAGGTTTAAGTTACTGATTCCTAGCTGAAAATTAATAATGGTACTTCTGATTTTAACGTTTGCGTGATACCAAAAAATCTAATTGATAGTTATTCCTTGAGCAATTTGTAGGGGGAAATATTCTCAATTTCATTAAGATGCCTTTGTATGAAGCATGGGTTATCTCTTTTGATTTGTGGATCCTAACGATAGATCGAATAAAAATCAATATATTAAGGATGAACCATCTTAGCAAACAAGATCATATTATCTATGGCTTAATCTAAGACGGATAGCATAAGTTAATTTGTATGTTAATGATATGTAACATTTAATTAGCTTTTCATACAAATTACCTACGATGATATGTATGTGTTATTAAAGAAAACGTGCGAGATTTTTGAAAGACTTTTATTTGTTCATCGTTTTCGGCGAGTTGAATCAAAGTTCTGAAATACCTGTTCTGATAAATTTGGGTAATAATTTACAGTTACATTTCATTGCTTATATTACATAAATGATGAGTTACTTTGTTATTTATCACACAAATCTTTCCAAGTAATTACATTTTTTTTCTTTTATGTGATATAAAACGAAAAATAAGATTAATTAAAAAGAAAAGAATGAAATTTATATTCTAACTAGTTATTGTCAGAAATTTTATTCATGCGAGAAAGTGAAGTAAAGCAAGAAAAATCAATACTTAGCTAATAACTTTATTTTCTCTAAAATAAAAATATGTGTAATAATAAATTTTCTTAAAAGACAACGCTTACAATTTTTCCATACAGCTAATTTCTGTCACGTACACAATTAAGGGTGTTCTTAAATCAAAACGGGCAACTTTGTGACACATGCTTTAATTTATTTTTGTTCGGAAGTGCATGAAAATAGCAGGTGTTATTATTCAGAAACTGCCTAATGGCACTCAATGTTCAGTTTTTTTAAAAACACAATAGATTTTTCATAACAAACCTTCAAAGTTGACACTTTCGAGCACATTCCCGGACGAAAGCAGAAAAACCGGTCGATAAGCAGGAGAAAAACGGGTGATCTCCTGATCGAAATAGCTTAGAACTGGATAGGTAATTTATTGATCATAAAATGGAAAAATAGGTTCTATTCGAAATCGCTTCCATAGTCAGGCATTCCAACTTCATATCTTTCTGTTGAAAAATGAATTTGTAAATGTGTCAAGACGTTTTTCGCTTGTTGAGCGGAGCAGTTAAGAACACCCTTAAGTCCTTTTTTCAATCTCCTAGATGGAAATTTAGTTCTGTTATTTCCAGCCTCTTAAACAGGACAACTGCATTAGAACTATCACACAACTTGGCATGCATATGTTTTACTACATATCTATGCAGGTTTTATTTGCTAAATTCAGATTTAAATTACCAGGTCCTAAATGGAAATAAATAATGTTAACTCACGCTTTAATATTTGAGTGTTGTTATTCTTTTAATCTAATTAATTCCAAAAGCAATTTTTAAAAAGGAAACATATCCAATTTCATTAAGGGTGTTCTTAACTGCTCCGCTCAACAAGCGAAAAATGTTTTGACGCATTTACAAATTCATTTTTTCAACAGAAAGATATGAAATTGGAATGCCTGACTATGGAAGCGATTTCGAATCGAACCTATTTTTTTCATTTTATGATAATTAGATTACCTATCCAGTTCTAAGCTATTTCGATCAGGAGATCACCCGTTTTTCTCTTGCTTTTCGACGGGTTTTCTGCTTTCGTCGGGGAATGTGCTCGAAAGTGTCCACTTTGAAGGCTTGTTATGAAAAATGTATTTTGTTTTTTTTAAAAACTGAACATGGAGTGCAACTAGGCAGTTTCTGAATAATAACACCTGCTATTTTCATGCATTTCCGAACAAAAATAAATTAAAGAATGTGTCGCAAAGTTGCCCTTTTTGATTTAAGAACAACCTTAATTCCAAAAGCAATTTTTGGAAAGGAAACATGTCCAATTTCATTAAGATGCCTTTGTGTGATAAATGGGTTATCATTACTGATTTGTGACGGTGTCACTGAATTGAAATAAATCGAAAGCTTAAGGATGAACCACCTTAACAAATAACATTATTTATGACTTAATTTAGATTGAATAGCATGAGTTAATTGGTAAGTTAATAATATCTAACATTTAATTGGTTTAGCATGCAAATTAGCATGCCCAGTTTTCATTGAAAAAAACATTCACGAAATTCGGTAAACTTTTGTTTGTCTCTTATATGTAGCAATTATGTTCTTTAAGTCAAAGATTTGTAATTTCAACTGAGGTAAATTTTAAGTATCGTTTAATTATCGTTTACATCTATTTTTAATTACTTAAACCAATTATAAATTTTATTATTTATAACATGAAGCTTTTTAGATTACTTCCATATTTCATGTTCCAAAGGGACAGAAAATGAAAGCAATATATATATATATATATAATATATATATATATATATATATATATATATATATATATATATATATATACGCATATGTATAATATTAATAATAATATCCAAAAATCGATACCTTAACTAGCTATTATGAGAATCTTTACACAAAGAAAAATCAAAGAGAAAATTTAATCAAAAACTTGACAAATTACCTACAATCATGTTTACATGTTACTGAAAGAAATTTGGAAGACATTAGAAAAACTTTTATTTGTTTATTATATTTGGCGAGACATAAACTTTTAATCAAAGTACTATAGTGCTATTTTTAAGAGTTTTTATCAGTTCAATATTGCATTATTTGTCGGTTTTTTTTTTTTTTTTTTTTTTTTTTTGTCAAATTTTAAATGTAGGAAAATAAAAAATGAAAGGAAAATGTATTGGAGAGTAAAGAGCAAAATATTATATTTTATCTAGCTGTTATGCCAGAATTAATTCAGAAAAATTAAAAAAAGAACCTTATCCAATATTTGAGGAGAATTTTGATCTTCCAAATTTTTTATGTTACTTTCACTGTTAATTTAACCATATTTTATCTAATTTTTTCAACATTATTTAGACTATTGTAATTTTTTTCATGTAATTCAATTTCTTATTTTGTTGATATAAAATATATCTATTGTCTACACAAAATAATGCACAATTTAGAATAAGAAACTTGAAGAATATGAACACCTATTTTAAAAATGCTTTAATGTAAAAGAACCTTTCAAGTCTAAAGATAACTATAACACATATTCAAACATTTTCAATAAAATCAAGAAAAGAATTTTTTCTAGATGTAATATATATAAGTTAAACTATGTAGGTTAATTGAATCTAAAATGAACCAATCTCCAACTTTTAAATTTTGACACTAATTTTATGGAGTAACGTCACATATATGTTTTTTTTAACAGTGAGCTTAAGGGTGTTCTTAACTGCTCGGCTCAAGAAGCGAAAAACGTTTTGACACATTTACAAATTCATTTTTTAACAGAAAGATATGAAATTGGAATGCCTGACTATGGAAGCGATTTCGAATCGAACTTATTTTTCCATTTTATGATCAATAAATTACCTATCCAGTTCTAAGCTATTTCGATCAGGAGATCACCCGTTTTTCTCCTGCTTTTCGACCGGTTTTTCTGCTTTCGGCGAGAAATGTGCTCGAAAGTGTCAACTTTGAAGGCTTGTTATGAAAAATCTATTGTGGTTTTTTAAAAAAAAACTGAACATTGAGTGCAATTAGGCAGTTTCTGAATAACAACACCTGCTATTTTCATGCATTTCCGAACGAAAATAAATTAAAGCATGTGTCACAAAGTTGCCCTTTTTGGTTTAAGAACACCCTTAAACATCGCTTTCTGCAATCAACCTCGTGATAAATTGACCAATTATACTACGTAAACTAACAAGAAAATCTGAAATCTGACATCTCATTCACATCAGAAACTTGGAAATGAAAAAAGTCTCACTCATTCACGCACACTTGTTTAAAGATAGGAAAACTAGGTCCAAAGCATTCAAAGAAAAATGTTTGCAGATTACCTTTATAACGGAGGCACGAACGTTCTTGCCGAAGTACTGTATCGACAAAATTTCTGAAAACTTTGACCGAAATTGTTGAAAAAGCGATTCTTAATCTTTTATTAAAAATCTTTTTATGGTTAGCAATTCTTGATAACAGAAATTTGCAGTCTTTATTTGGAGGGGAAAAAAAAAAGAACTAATTTCACAATTATTTACCTGAGAAAAAAATAAATTTACAAGAAATGAAAGCATGCACAGACGCTTTGCATGTGCACCTCTCTTGTTAAAATCCAATTTCTTACCATCTGATTGGAGTGCTTTAAACATTTTGTTTAAATTAAGAAAATAAAAAATCTTACTATATTCTAAGCTGAAAAAAACTTCACAGTTATTCTAGGATTATATTAAAAAAAGGGATGTTTTAATCAAATTACAGGCATTAAATTATTTCTCCCTATCTCCGCAAAGTAATGAAAAACGAGTAATGAGTCAACACTAGATTATTTATCTGCTCAAATAAAATCAAGAAAATTTTTTTGAGAAATTCGTCGGTAGCCTGACTCGATTGCTTTGCTTGTGGTCTACCCCTCCCTTCCCTAAATAATAAGAATCGAATATCCATCAATTTTAAATTCAGTTATTACATCAGACGGATCTAAAAAAGGTCACTTTCGTGAGATCAAGTCTGTCACGAATGCCTTTTTAGTTCTGATAGCGGATATTTTATCACGTCTTACCGAGGTACATAATGAGTCCTGTGTATAAATAATTTCTTTACCAGGTAAATTGCGTTTTTTGGGGACAAGGTTAAAAGTAAAAGTTAAAAGAATGAAAAAGATTGATTTCATGAAATCGTACGGATTATTTTCATTACCGAATTTATAATATCGTGAATAAATAGCTGTAATCAATAATGCTTATTTAACTTAGCAGTGCAGAAGTAAACTGCAATTCGCGCATGCATTGCATACTACACTGTAAAAAAAAATTCAAGAGGTTACTAAACATTTTTTAGTAAATTTGTATTCCACAGAATTTTTTAGTAACCTTTACAAACTTTTTTTTTGCAAGTGAAACAAGCATTTCTTTTGTAAACTGAACAAAATAATTTTTTGTATAACTAACTTAAAACTTTTTAGTATGAGCCACCAAGCAAATTTTAGTAATAGCTCCAAAATTATTTTTAATAACTATTACGTGCGCCCGAAGGGCAGGAGGTTCCTTCGAGCTGCATTCAGACTTCTAAAGCGGAAGATTTTCGGCAAAACTGCAATAGATGGCAGCACCAAACATTGCTAACTGCTCCGACAGGATTTTCATAATCCCTTTACTAACAAGTACTTACACTACATACATTCGGGGCGTATTTGGTGGTGGCCAGTATCGAACCCGGAACCTTTTAGTCTGGACTCCGTTACTATAACCACTATGCTATCAAGGCCACACCAAGTGAGTTTTAGTAATAGTTATTAAAAATATAAAACTATTAACTCTCTTCGTTGCTAACTTTTTTCTAGTAATTCTTACAGATTTTCTTGTAACCGACTAAGATTACTAAAAATTTTTTAGTAATTACAAGGATCACTAAAGTTTTTTTAGTAGATCGACCCTTTTTTTTTTTTTTTTTTTTTTTTTTTTTTTTTTTTTTTACAGTGTATGCAGTGTTCTAACTACAGGGTAGCTGAAACAGTAAAAATACAGGGGCCCCGATATTCAAGGAATCCTAAAAGTCTAGTTTTGTTTACGAGTGCCATTCAGAATAGGGAAGACTCTAACTGCTGTAATACATTACAGTCAAACCTCGTTAAGACGAATACGCTTAACGCGAACAGATTCGGATCACCCTGTCCACTTGCATGTAATGTATTTAAGTTCGGATAACACACACACATACACAAAAGAAAAAAAAAAGAAAAGAAAAGAAATTATTTTTGAGTGTTTACGTTAACGAGGCTCGACCCTATAAAATCTTCTAAGGAAGATATTTCAGAATACAGTTGCCTCCATAAATAATAACTGGAAATTTATAGGCGGTAAAAACTCTTCATTTAAAAACTTCATAGGTACTTTTTTTTTTTTTTTTTTTAAATAAATATGCTATTTTAATTATTTTTATATAAAATATAAATAAATTAAATGTGTATGAAAGATTTTTTTTAAATTAATGTTGTTTTTGGTTTAAGTATCTTAAATTACGAATCTGACAATGAAAGAACTGTATATTCATAGCATGAAATGCTACAAATAAATGTGAAAATAAAAATAAGTTTACTAAATGGAGTACAAACTGTTGCAAAGTTTACAAACATAAAAGTAAAGATGAGATAATCAACGTTTCGATTTTTATCTGCGATTTTCATGAGGAAAAAACTATTATACTGCTTCCAAACACAGTAAAAAATGAATAAAATATATAAATATATATATAAAATATAAAAATGTATAAATGTATAAATGTATAGAATTTATGTATAAAATATAAATAAATTAAATATATATGAAACATTAAAAAAAAATTAATGTTACTTTTGGGTTAAGTATTTTAAATTACGAATCTGACAGTGAAAGAGCTGGAAATTTACGCCGTGAAATTTTACAAATGAACATTAAAAAAAAATAACAAATTTACTAAATGGTGTACAGCTTTTTGCAAAATTAAAAAAACTATACAAGCATTAAAGTTAAGATATCAACATTTTGATCTTCATCAGGAAAAAGCTGTTATACTGCTTCCGAACAGAGAAAAACCGTCTCGAAATTTAAAAGTTCATTCTATTACCATTCAATTATTGCTTTAACCAATCACAAACTAGAAAACATGCATTGCCAACATTTATCTAATAAAAATTAGAATAAACATTTAAATGGTTTAACGAACAAACGAACTTTTAGAACTAGTTTTATTCATCTTATGCTTTTCAACGTGAGATCGCGTTACGTGAAACCATTTGAATGTTTAGTGTAATATTTTGTAGATAAATGTTGGCAATCCATGCTTTCCAATTTATGATTGGTTAAAGCAATAGTTTACTGGTAATATAGTGAATTTTTAAATTTCAAAACGTTTTACTCTGTTTGGAAACAGTATAACAATGTTTTCCTGATGAAGATCTCAGGTGAAAATCGAAACGTTGATTATCTTAACTTTACTTTAATGTTTGTATAACTTTTAAACTTTGCAACAATTTGTACACCATTCAATAAGCTTGTTATTTTTATTTTCACGTTCATTGGTTTCGAATCTAAGTTATTTTATTTTATTTATAAAACAATAGCTAAGAATGAAACATTTCTTGCATTGTTCATAATGATTCACTTCTTTATGAAACACAGATTCAAGACTTTATTCTGAGACATCAAAAGACCCAAGTTATTTCATGTCCAATCTTCAGTCTTCAAACAAATAACTTTCGTCGCTTTAATGCAATAACTTAATATATTTAATAATAGATGTACAATCTTCAGACGCAATTACAAATACCTTTCGTTATTTTAATGCAATAATCTAATAATTGTACAGAAAGTTAAATGTTTTAAAAATCATCCTCGGCAGCAACAAAATACTATCTCAATCTAAAATTCATCTTCTTTTGCAGATGAAGCAATGTTGCTGATATTTCTAAAGTTTTAAAGATGCATTCAAGTTATTATATTCAATTCATCTAAACAATAGTTAACCATGAAACAATTTTACCAAGTGCGTAATGAAGCATTGTTTTATGAAATATAAATTTAAAAAAATTGACGCATCGAAACAAGGAAATTGCTAGATGTCAGCTTGTCAAAAACTACGAAGGAAATGATATAAATAATTAAAGTCACATCAGTGTTTCTCAAGTCATTCCATTCGATTAAAGAAAACAATAAATAACCATGAATTCTTCTTACTAAATATCTGGTGAATCACCACTATTTGAAACACAAGGTCAAAACTTTTGAGGTATCACACCAAGAAAATTAAAAAAGCGAATTACTAGATTTCACCTTGTAAAAATTAAGCAGAAAAACTGCAGATGTAATTAAATTACCTCTTAATGATGCGTAGTGTGGTAACGATTTAAAGTAAGTTACAAAAGAAGTGGCAAACAATAGCTAATCAAAATATGTGCTTAAATATTGAGTCATCTATCGTGATATCACGCATCTTCAACTTAAAGGGTGTAAAAAGCTCTTTAAGTACATTTCTGCGGAAAAAAAGAAAGTCCTTTCAACAGGAAAGGTTTCATTTCCACCACCTCAATATCATGAATATTTGTATGTCAAGGACAGTAAAAATTAATAAATAGTAATTTGTAACCTTACGCTTTGCACCCGGTTTTTGTTCATTTTACCCGGGGTAAAACCATCAGGAGGATGAGGATAATTATGAGCTGATGGGATATCTGCCAGATGTTTAAAGAGAAATGTATTGTAAATGAAAAATATTTCGTGAAAGTTGTGTTTAGATAGCCAGTTTTGAAATTCAAAATAATTTTAAGATTTGTAAAATTCGTAAAAAAAATAATTAGGACAACTAATGTGGAATACTTTTGACGCTTTTAAAGCTTATTTTGGATAAAAGTATCACTTATTGTAATGCCCCTCGAAAGCGCAATTTTAGAGGTACTGACAAACTAAAAATAAGGTGGTCTGGTGTAATAACGTCAGGCGGGGTAATAACGCCAAGTGCTATTATTTTGAATAATTATGAAACAATCTGGTAAATGACACCCGTGTGCTCTGCGTAGAAGGGTTTTGAGTCATATAAATCGCAAAAAACAGCTTCAAGTTAATTTATTTCCTTTTTAGGTCTTATTGTTTTTACAAGCAACTAAAATTAACGCTTGATCTAAAATTTGCGAGATACGTTTTGCGATGTGAAGACTATTTTTTTTATCCGGAAGTACTTTGTTAATTACATAAATTTGTAGTACATTTCATGGACTTTCAAAATGTTGTTGAAGATTTTGGATATTTTCTCGAGATAATTTGTAATTTAAAATGTACAGAGCAATAACTATAACGGGGTAATAACGCCAATCCTTGGCATTAATACCCCGGTTGATTCCCTACAGTGGCCGAGCTACATCCTAAATACTGATTAAAATAAACACAGTTAAAACTGTGCAATGCTTCTAATAATTCTATTTAAGCGGTCCTTTTTAAGCAAAAAAGAAGCTCACGGTCTGATATTCTGTTGCCTCATCCCCCCCCCCCACACTACACCTTTATTTTTCTTACACTTTCAAAAAAAAATGAACATTTTCAATAGCTTAGAATGCAATTTGTCAATTTCTAAGTTTGTAGAGTTTGTATTTTGAGAATTGGGCAATCTACATGCACTTATTCCATCTTATTTCATAGTTTTGTTTGCATGGCGTTATTACCCATATAGGTGGGTAATAACGCCAAATAGCATTAATCAAGAAATGACGCCATTACATTTTATGAATACATATCTGTTAAATTATTTTTTTTATATAGATAGTCAATGAGTTGCTGTATCAAATCATATATTTGTTTGAAAAGTACAAACTAAAACTGAGCCGTGAAAATTGGTAGAACCTTAACGTGGCGTTATTACCCCAGGGTACCTTATGTTCTTAAAGCTGAAACCTTTTACAATCAATAACGTATTCGTTTTTTTTTTTTTTTTTTTTTTTTTTTTTTTTTTTTTTTTTATATGAATATCGATTTTTTCAACTCTCTGGCGAACTCGGGTCATTTCTCAGAACATAGAGACTTTATTTCTTATACACTAAAAGTAAGTAAATGTCTATATATAGCATAATCTTTTTAGAGCATCTGAATCTTAATAGATCATATTTAAATCACCAACAAAAATTGTGAAACATTTGGACGGTCAGAAATATTTTTTTACAAAATAAATGTGCGAAAATTTCGACGTAATCCATAAAAATTTGAATGTTTTGTCGTGGTTAATTCCTCTAGCGTGCAGTTTTAAAGGTTAAGACAAATAAATAATATTTTCTTAAATTTGAAACCCTTTTCTAATCGATGATACAGTCACTTTAAAAATATGAATTTTAACCGTTTCAAATACGCTAGTGAATGCAAGTTACTTCATATCTCACAGAAACAATATTTTTTTCTACGCTAAAAATAACTAAACGTCCGTAAGTAATCTTTTTAAGCCGTCTCAATGTATGAGATTTACCTTCAAAGAAAAATTTTGAAATGTTCAGAAAAGTAAAAATATTTTTCAAAAAAAAAAAAAAAAAAAAAAGTGAATTTTTGACGAAACTAGTCAAAATCTGAATGTATCGTCGCTTTCGTTGTGCATAAACTCCTATAATAAAATTACACACACACACACACACAAAAAAAAAAAAAAAAAAAAAAAAAAAAAAAATACCAAATAGCATATATTTTCAATGCAATTTTTTTTTATTTGAAAATATAATTCAGATAAAAGTGGGTCTTAAGATAAAAATCATACAGTTTTGGGGTTAATTTAAGGTCATTCCTCACGAGCCTATAAATTGCCGGGCAAAGTAATCAATAAAACAAAATACTGCTAAGCAAAATGAAAATAAAACAACACTGAAAAAGAATAGAAATAATGAAAATTAATCATATTTTGAAGTATTATTGACATACAGTGTAAAAGCTAGTATAAGTAATTTGTATATATATTTTTTAAATGACTGCTTGCAAATGCATTTATTGAATTTTTTATTTTTTTTTTACTTCACATTGTTTTTTGATAATATTTTTAATATTGGTACCTTAATTATAACTGAAAGGGACACTGTGCTTAGTACTCTGCAAAAGTCACGATTTTCTTTTTTGGATATCTGGCTAAAGCGAATCAATTCTCGCAATTAGAATTGTTGAAATATTTTTATATTTTGCACTGTTGGTGGTGTTGGTGCATTTGTGTCGGCCGATTATCTACACTAGGGATATAGGCCCATGGGTAGGAGTGCCCTTCGTGGGGGTCTTTCTAAGGGAACCTAACCCGTATTTACGCAAGGTTAGAAGAAAACCACGAAAACTCCGAACGATTAGGCCGACGGCCGCGATTGGGTTCGAACCCAGCAACTGCCGTCTACCAGTTGCACTGTTGGAACCATACTGATATCAATTCTTCCATTTTATCTTAGTTTTTAAAACTACATCATCGCAGGCATCCACCATTGTGTTTCTTCTTCAGAGAAAAATTATCATTTTAACTTTAAAAATACTACGCTAATGGTTCCTACTTTTTTAATTCGCTACTTGAAACCCAGCCACTTTTCTTGTCAATCATAATGAATAAAACAAAATAATGTTAAGTAAAATAAAAATAAAACATGGTAAAAGAATAGAAATCATTCAAACTAATCCTATGTTGAATTGTTGATGACGTACGGTGAAAAAGCTTGTCATGTATCATTCCATACTGAGAAAAGCTTGTTACGTTTTGGACTTGTTTATGGTTGTTTTACCATTAATTTAAAAGATTCATTTTCTTTGAGACAAATGTGACAGGTTAATGCTCCTTTTTTTTTTTTTTTTTTTTTTTTTTTTTTTTTTTTTTTTACAGAAGAAAGTGTTCACTTCTTGAAACTTAAATAACAAATGTCATTCTACCAGTGGTTGGAGAAGATACTTTTGTTTTTCAGCTACTTCTGAACAATGCGGAAGCTAATCAAAGGTTATCTTATACCCTACAAGAAACATGAATTCATGCAATTGGATAATAAAAAAGTTTAACGTATGTTGCTGTTTGATAAGTATATGCATACGACCATACAAGATGATCGTAAATAGATAAACTGTTAGTGGAAAACATTAACAAATTTTACAGGGTGGAATGTGCGTACGTAGAAGAATTTTAATCAAAAATACCAAAAATAATTCAAATTAATTTAAAAAAAGAAAAGAAAAAATAATAAAGTAAAAACATTATTCTTTTTTTTTTTTTTTTTTTTTTTTTTTTTTAGTTACTGAACAATTTATTATCAAGACATCTTTTTTTTGAAAACCAATAAAATAGATTTATTTAAATTAATTTTTTTTTCTACTACTTATTCTGTGATTTAAAATAATGGTTGATGTGTATGCACCATCTCAACCTGATAATCAAAAAGTTTTGCAATTGGTTTAATGCGCTATACATGCGCAAGTACAGTCATGATGAAAACTCTAAATAAACATATATTTTCCATTAACTAGTAGTATATTTTCCATTTTGGAAAAAGTATTTTCTTTCAAATAATGGAAAAATCACAAATCTAAAATAAAAGAATCCAAAAGTATCCATTCCGCACTACTTTTTCGTAAAATGATATCGAATATCTGCCAAATATGTACTGCTGGTAGTTTTCTTTTTATATGATTTCTTTTCCATCAAGTCGAAAATTTTTTCTAATCCAAACTAAAATTATCTCAGTTTTTCCACTCGCTACCTTTTCATAAAATTATGCAGAAAATCTGACAAAAATGTGCTACTATTAGTTATCTTTTCTTTTACAGAATTTTTCATGTATCCATTTTGCTTCAAATCATGAAAAATTCTCCAATCGAAACTAAAACGATCCAAAAATATCCCTTCTGCACTATGTTTCCGTAAAATGATACAAAACGTCTGTCTAACGTGCTGCTAGTAATTTTATTTTTTGTTTTATTGAATTTCTTATATATCCATCTTCCAGCAAATCATAGAAAATTCTGCAATTCAAACTAAAGTTATCCAGAAATACCCATACCAAAAAATACCAAATATTTTTCCTCTTAAAGAATTCTATACTTATCCAATTTCCTTCAAATTAAGAAAGAATCTCCATGCAATTACATAAAAATTATATTGAATCACGCTGGATTTCTGGTAAAATGTGATATAAGTTTTTTTTTGCCGTGTTTGGAGTGATAAGTGTATAGATACACATGACAATTACAAGCACGCTAAAATTGAGTGTTAAATCCTCTCTGAGATTGGCTGATTAAGGGAGATGAGCAGAACCAGTGCCTTTTTAGCGATGATCATATTTATGAAAAAGTAATCATACGAATTGTGAAGACTCTGCACTCAAATTTCAAATATTTTCTTCGCACATTATCTTAAAATTCATCACATTTATCAAATTCGTGAAAGTGTTAAGTCCTCTCTGTATGAAATTGACAAATTAAATGAGAAGAGCAGAACCAAAAGATCTTGCTATTTTAGCTATGAAAAAGTGATGATACTAATTGTGAAGACTGTGGGACACTATCAAATATTCTTCTTCTCACATTATCATCAAATTCATCACATTTATCAAATTTGTGAAAATGTTAAGTCCTTTCTATTTGACTGATTAAATGAGAACAGCAAAACCATCTTTAATAATAATCAGATTCATGAAAAAGTGATGATATGAATTGTGAAGACTCCGTATGGCAATATCAAATATTCTTCTTCTCACATTATCATCAAATTCATCACATTTATGAAATTCATGAAAGTGTTAAGTCCTCTTTGTTTAAAATGGACTGATTAAATGAGAAGAGCAGAGCCAAAAGATCTTGCCTTTTTAGCGACGACGAGATTTATGAAAAAGTGATGATACGAATTGTGTAAACTCTGTATTCCAAGTTGAAATATTTTCTTCTCACATTATCATGAAATCCGAGAAAGTCTCAAGTCCTCTGTGTTTGAGATTAACTGATTAAATGAGAAGAGCAGGATCAAAAGATCTTTATTTTTTAGCAATGATCAGATTTATGAAAAAGGGATGATACGAATTATGAAGTATTTGAATGCCAATATTAAATATTCTTCTTCTTACACTACCATGAAATACATCACATTTATCAAATTCATAAGAGTGTTTCAAGAGAAGAGCAGAACCAGTGCTTTTTTAGCGATGATCAGATTTATGAAAACATAATGAAATGAATTGTGTAGACTCTGTATGCCAAGTTCAAATATTCTTCTTCTCACATTATCATTGTTCCAAATAATAAACAAGAGTCTCTCTGAAAATAATTTAAATCGAATTTTTTTTTAATTAATTTTAATTGGAAATGCAATGTGATTTAAAGTAATATATCCGAAAAAATTCTAATACTGTATAAGTTGTTATAATTATATAATGAATTATTATACAGAGTTTCAAAAAATATTCTGTTTAATATTATAAAAGATATTTTATAAAAGTTTTTTATTTCTAACATTCTACTATTATAACAGTTAGCATCGGTTTGACCTTTGAATTTTTTTGCACTCAATATAATGTTTTAACAATTACAGGGTCTTCTAAAGTAGAATAGCAGATTTTTAAAGAGAAAAAGCAAACGGTAAAAGCTATTGAATATGGTCTTGCAAGAGATTAATAAAAGATGCCTAAGACTTTTTATTTTGTATTACTATTTGTTTTAGTGCAAAAAATAACCGATGTATGCCGCTGAGCTCTCTTGAACTGTAAGAATGCTCAAAATAACTTTAAAATTTCAAAACGCGTGTTTCAATAAAATTAACCAAGAGTTCCTAACCAGGTATTCGGTTAAATAAGAATTACTTTATTTTCCACTAAACATTCACAAATTGTTAGTATTATTGCCTATATTACGTAAGTAAAAGTACTCAGATTATCAGAACGTTTGTTTATATAACAGAGATGCAACAAATTTTAAAGAGAGAAAAGCAATTTTCCCGTTTAATTCTATTCAATTTGTCAACTTATTTCTCCTTGGAGTCATTATTCAATAATATGAGCACAATTAAATAATGATGCATTGTTTTTTCTCCAGAAGTGAAAGCTTAGTAATTTTGCTTGCAAAATGAAGGTGCAGCGAGCTTTTTTAAGAAAGAAAAATAATTCATACATTTTTAATCATTTTGTAAACTTTTATCCTCAAAATCAATATTCATAACGGAAAAATTTTATTTATTTATTTATTTATTTATTTTTTCGGTAGAGTTAGCAACTTATTTGGCCTGAACGTTTACTATACTACAGAAACACAAGAAGTTTTTAAATGAAAGAAATAATAATTTCTTGCAATTTTATTCAGTTTTTCAACTTTTCTCTGGAGTCTTTAATAAATGTACAAGGTTAGGGGGGGGGGGAATGCTTTTTTCGCTATGCCGCAATCAAATACCTAAATGTCACGTATTCATCACTTTCCTAATTTCCTAGGCACACCCACTTTGAAAAAAAAAAAACGGATTTCGTCAAACGTATGCAAGAATTCGCAAACAGTTAATCAGTTAAATAAAAATTATTTTATTTTCCACTAGACTTCAGGTGGTCAGTACTTTTTCCTATCCGCCAGTGAAGATTCAGGTGTGAATGTTGTTTGATAACTGACCAAGGACTTGTTGATGGAAGACTGCTTGCTGCCAGGAAGATTCTGATAGAGTCAAGGTCATTCCATAATAAAATAAATAATCCTTTCTCTCTCTTAAGTTATTGATTTTTTTTTTTTTAATTTAAGTTAAAGTATGTTCTTAAGGTTGTTCTTAAATCAAAAAGGGCAACTTTGTGACACATGCATTAACTTATTTTTGTTGGGAAATGCATGAAAATAGCAGGTGTTGTTATTCAGAAACTGTCTAATTGCACTCATCCTTTTGTTTTTTAAAAAACACAATAGATTTTTCATAACAAGTCTTCAAAGTTGACACTTTTGAGCACATTTCCCGACGAAGCAGAAAAACCGGTCGAAAAGGAGGAGAAAAACGGATGATTGCGTCATCGAAATAGCTTATAACTCGATAAGTAATTTAGTTATCGTAAAGTGGAAAAATAAGTTCGATTCGAAATCGCTTTCATAGTCAGGCATTAAAATTTTATAACTTTCTGTTTAAAAATGAATTTGTAAATGTGTCAAAACGTTTTTCGCTTGTTTAGCGGATCAGTTAAGAACACCGTTAATGAATTTTCTACTGGAAAAAAAACTTTTGCATCATAAGATGTATTTCGTGGAGATAAGGTATAAAATGCATTATAACCCTGGGAATAATAATTTTTATCTGTATGATAATGTGGTAAACTCTTATAAATTGCCTTTTATTGTGTAAGATAGTATTTATTTTTCTGTCTTCCGCAGTATAACAGGAAATTGTTTTCTTTTTAACCAAGCTGAGTGTTGAATTTTAAACGTATTCAAGATATTCAATTTGAATTGTAAACAGTAATTTTGTAACTAAAGATTTTTTTTTTTTTGTGTGTGTGGAGAGGGGGGGGGGTAATTTATTATTTCAGGCATTGATACATATGAAGATCTCGGATAATAAAGGTGGTACATGGCACAAGCATTTCCTTAAAAAAATGAACTGCATGGCTCCAAATATCTATTTGCGCTTATTGTCAAATACATCCTTAAGGGTGTTCTTAACTGATCTGCTCAACAAGCGAAAAACGTTTTGACACATTTACAAATTCATTTTTTAACAGAAAGTTATAAAATTTTAATGCCTGACTATGAAAGCGATTTCGAATTGAACTTATTTTTCCATTTTATGATAATTAAATTACTTATTGAGTTATAAGCTATTTCGATGATGCAATCACCCGTTTTTCTCCTCCTTTTCGACCGGTTTTTTTGCTCAAAAGTGTCAGCTTTGAAGGCTTCTTATGAAAAATCTACTGGGTTTTTTAAAAAACAAAAGAATGAGTGCAATTAGACAGTTTCTGAATAACAACACCTGCTATTTTCATGCATTTCCGAACAAAAATAAATTAATGCATGTGCCACAAAGTTGCCCTTTTTGATTTAAGAACACCCTTAACCCCTTGTTAATTAGTGATCCTTACACGCCGCTTCTTTGTTTCCCCCCCCCCCCCGCTAGTAAAATTTTACTGTAAAATTTGCCTTATTTAATTAAAACAACTTGGTGATTCAATGAGACCAATTTTCTTTTTTTGTTTTTAAAAATTGGTGACAAAATATTAAAAACTTTGTAAAAGGTTCCCGTCGTGAAGGAATTAAGAAGGCTATCCTCCACAACAGTTCGATATTGCTTGATTCTAACGCAATATTAAAAATGATTTTGGAGCAATAAATATTTCTTCAAATTAAACAAATATTTAAAAATAAATTGCAGTAACTTTTTGTTCATGTATTCTTTTGAAGAATTTTAATGATACATAATTAGAATTCAGCTTAATTAAGATATGCTAATAAGGATTTCTAAGACATTCATGTACTGCGCGCACACTGTAAAAAAAAAAAAATTCAAGAGGTTACTAAAAATTTCTTAGTAAATTTGTATTCCACAGAATTTTTTAGTAACCATTACAAACTTTTTTTTTGCAAGTGAAACAAGCATTTCTTTTGTAAACTGAACAAAAGAATTTTTTGTACAACTAACTTAAAAATTTTTAGTATGAGCCACAAAGCAAATTTTAGTAATAGCTCCAAAATTACTTTAAATAACCATTACGTGCAACCGAAGCGGAGGAGCTTCCTTCGAGCTGCATCCAGACTTCTGAAGCGGAAGATTTTCGGCAAAACCGCAATAGATGGCAGCACTAAACATTCTTAACTGCTCCGATAGGATTTTCATAATCCCTTTATTAACGAGACACTACAGACATTCGGGGTGTATTTGGCGGCGGCAAGTTTCGAACCCGGGACCTTTTAGCCTGGAGTCCGTTACTATATCCACTATGCTATCAAGGCCACACCAACTGAGTTTTAGTAAGAGCTATTAAAAATATAAAACTATTAACTCTATTCGTTGCTAACTTTTTTCTAGTAATTCTTACAGATTTTCTAGTAACCGACTAAGATTACTAAAAATTTTTTAGTAATTACAAGGATCACTAAAGTTTTTTTAGTAGATCGACCTTTTTTTTTTTACAGTGCAGGATTATAAAAAACTATATTCGTTATATGCACTTAATATTTCATACATACATACTTACAATATTGTACTTCAGCCTAAAATAATAATGACGTTTATAGGTAACATATTTTTAGGTACATTATTACACACATTTAGGTACATTATTACTTACAGGTTATACATTAATTTAGGCACGTAACCCACGTAACACACGCAACCCACGTATGGTGACAAAAAACTCACACACCAATTTTTATCAAGATCTGAGTATGGTAAGACCTGCCTCCAGGTCATTGAACTTTTTGTTATTCCTATAGTATGAAATATACGATTTCCAGTACTTTATGCCTACTTTTTTCGATTTCTGTAAGTGATTTTAAAGTGTATGCATTTCAAAATCACTTGCAGAAATTGTGAAATGTAGACATAAAGTACCAAAGAACGTATGTTTCACATTATAGGAATAACGAAAATTCTAATGACCTGGGGGCAGGCCTTACCATATTCAGATCTTGATAAAAAATTGGTGTGTGAGTTTATTGTCATCATACACAACTTTTCCCACCACAGGTGTTTCAAGACTACTAAAAAAAAAATAATAAAAATCGACCCGCCCTGATATTCATGTTTGTTCGATTATAAAACTACTAATACATTCATGCGATGTTTTTTATTGCAATCTTTGAGTTTATATCCTGATGCATTTTTCATTAATTTGTAATTAAATGCAAATGCTTTAATCAAACAATTTTTTTTTAGAAATATGAGTTTACAATACCAAAAGTCCGTTCAGAACTCTATCATATAACACTTCATTTATCATTATGCTTTTGTTTGTGTATAGAAAAGGTAATATTGACATTAGAAATAAAGTATATGATAATACATAATATAAATTTTAAAACAACGTTAAAACTTAACCTGATTCTCAACCTAAAAGTATAACGAAAATTCCGTATGCAAAAATTCTTTCTTCTGTAAAATATTATTAATTTCAGATAACTAGAGCACTGTTAATTTTTTTCTTAAATCTTGCTCTGTCTACTAACTTTTATTCATAATAAGATTCACGTTGCTTTTTTTTTTACAACATGGATACCTTATGGTACGAAAGAATACAAAACCGGTTTTATTATATTAGGATTTTCATTTAATAAATTGCATCAGAAAAAGTTAAAATATTTTTTTATTCAGTTTTACTAGAGGTGTGTTTACACACACTGATTAAATTGCTATTTCCTACTCAGAGGTACTGTAAAAAATCATATCTAATGATATCTCCCTCATCGTTGTTGCTACATATTAGTTGAGAAAAAGTGATGTTGACAGCACAAGTAATACAGATGATAAATCACTTGTTCATAAATAAAACTATAACTAACTTTTCATAAAATAACAAATAAAACAGTAAAAATTTTAATCGTTATTATACTTCAGATGGTATAGATTATACAAAATATTAAACGTTAAACCATCAATAAAATTTTAGAAGGAAAATCTTCACAAAAATTTAAAATCATTTTTTGTTCTTTTAAAGCTTATTATAATTTTATAGTAATATTTTACGACGCTACCAGGTGCGCTAATTACCAGTTCTTGATCACTTTAGAAAATAAGGAAATGAATATTTTACAGCCTCATTAACTAGAAAGTTTCAAGCACCACAGTGCATAATTCTGTTTATTATTCCGCACCAAACATTGAGCAAGTAGACCTTGGCGTTCCTTTTCAATGCCGTCTTCTCCTTCACTCATAAAAAAAACATAAAAAAGCCTTTTTCCTTTTCTTTATATACATAGCCTATCTCATTACAGAGCTAACGTCTTTAAGGTATCTCACACTATGAGGTTGATCATTATCTTCATATACAGTAGAAGTAATGAGATATGAATTCAATTTAATCAGTGTGTGTAAAATATAGCTTGTAAAATTGAATAAAAATTATTTTAATTTTTTTCTGGTGCGATTTATTAAGTGAAAATAATTAATATAATAAAACTGGTTTTCTTTACTTTCGTATAATACGATAACCATGTGATAAAGAAAAAAAAAATCAGTGTGAATCTTATTATGAAAATTATAAATAAGAGTTAATAGACAGAGCAAGATTTAAGGAAAAAATCCCTATACTTCAGTTACCCAACATTAATAATATTTTAAAGAAGAGAGAATTTTTCAATTAAATATATTATTTAAAATTATTTCTTTAACAAAATTCTATCTGACATTAAGAATATGATCAATATCTTCAAGTACACAGAAAATAACGAGATATGAATTCAGTTAAGTCAGACTTTAAAAATATCTTCTATAAAATTGAATAAAAATATTTTTCTGCTGTTTTATTTATTAACTAGAAATCATAATATATAATAAAACTGGTTTTCATTTTTTTTTTTTCAAACAATTTCTTTCTTTTGAATAATATGATAACTAAAACGGTATTTAAGGAAAAATAAACAGTGCTCCATTGACCTGAGATTAATAATATTTTAAAGAAGAGAAATTTTTTTCAATTAAATCTATTATTTAAAATTATTTCTCCAATAAAACGTCTAAAGTATCTCACACAATGTGGTTGTTTCTTATCTTTAACTATAGTGGAAATAACGAGATATGAATTCATCTAAATCCGTGTTTTAAAAAATACCTTTAGCATGATTAAGTAAAATAATTTTAATTTTTTTCTGGTATGAGTTTTTAAGTAAAAATTACAATAAAAAAACTGTTTTTTATTATTTTATTTATTTATTTATTTATTTATTTTTAACAATATGATAGCCATATTGTAAAAAAGCAGTGTTAATTTTATTATAAAAATTCTATCTAACAGTCAGTAGAAAAAACAAGATATTTCAACAGTGTTTTTATAAAAAAAATGAACAATGCTCTAATGACCCAAGATTAATATTTTAACAAAGAGACAAAATTTCTTTTAATTAAGTAATTTAAAAGTATTCATTTAATAAAACATCTAAATTTATTTCACACTATATTAATGGTTTTTATCTTTAAGTACAGTATAAATATACAGATATTAAATCAGCGTGTAAAAAAAATCTCTAGTAAATTTGAATAAAATAACGTTGAACTATAGTTATAAAGAGGCAACATGAATCTTATTATAAAACTTGTATTTGCGTAAAATGTTTTTGAATGTAAAATGTTTATGAATTCATAATGCGGTATATAAAGGGTTAAACACTTAAATAAAAGCTAAATTTATCTTTCTAATTTTAGAAATAACATTCAGCTCAGAAACATTAATTTCCAGCTTGATTTAATCCTTTAAACAATGCGTTAGTGACTTAAGGGTGTTCTTAACTGCTCGGCTCAACAAGCGAAAAACGTTTTGACACATTTACAAATTCATTTTTTTAAAACAGAAAGACATGAAATTGGAATGCCTGACTATGGAAGCGATTTCGAATCGAACCTATTTTTCCATTTTATGATCAATAAATTACCTATCCAGTTCTAAGCTATTTCGAACAGGAGATCACCCGTTTTTCTCCTGCTTTTCGACCGGTTTTTCTGCTTTCGTCGAGAAATGTGCTCAAAAGTGTCAACTTTGAAGGCTTGTTATAAAAAATCTATTTAAAAAATTGAACATTGAGTGCAATTAGGCAGTTTCTGAATAATAACACTTGCTATTTTCATGCATTTCCGAACAAAAATAAATTAAAGCATGTGTCACAAAGTTGCCCTTTTTGATTTAAGAACACCCTTAAGCTTAACGATATTCTATTTCTTGCCTTTTAATGATATGCATGTTATAAATAAAGAATTATAACATGTGTAGTTTGAGTATCTCAGTAAATATGCTATTGTTTAAAAAAATAATTAAACCTGCTGTTACATCAGTCGGTAATAAAGTTTACTTTCGCTTACATCTAATAAGCTTCCTTAATTATTTTAATACTTCACGGAAGACATGTGGATGTCGCCTTGCCTTAATTACAGTAAAAGATAATCTTTTCCTAATTACAATAAGTGACAAATGTTGAAAAAGTTAAGAAACATTTGTCTTAACTGTCAACAGTTCCTAATGTCTACACTGTAAAAAAAATCTGTAACCTTAGTAATCTAAATTAACCGAAATCTCTTATGCTTACTAAAATTTTATGTGTACACTGTACAAGAAAATGATGTCAATCTACAAAACTTGTAAGCAAAACTAAAACCATCTGTAACTTTACAAAAGAATTTACTAAAATTTTGGTAACTTTACTAAAATTTTATCTACAATGCTCGTTATCGTCACTTAAAAAGTTTTTGGAATACGATTTCCCAAAAAAAATTCTTAGTAACCTTAAAATTTGTTTGATTCAAAGTGCAAATCTGTATCTGTTACATGAATTTTTATTGTTGCCGTTACATAAAAAGTTCTTGGAATACAATTCTACTAGAAAAAATTTTGTAACTTTCCCAATTTTTTTTTACAGTGTAGTTTATAAGATTTTTTTTTTTTTCATAAGCGTATATTTTATGAGTATATTAAATAATTTGCGCTAAAATCTATTGATATTTTCTGTCATTTTATCCTAATTATGACTGACCAGTGCTAAAATTTAAAAAACATTAAAATATGGATAAATTAAAATTGTGATAGTTGAAGAAGGTTATTAAATTTACATATTTAAAAGTATATTTTGGATGATATTTATAAAATAAGTATTAAATATATACATATATAAATTAACGGGGGATTATTTGTGTATTCTTATTTATTATCTGTCTTTACTTTACTTTATTTATTATTCTATCATTTTTTTTAAAATGAAAGACATTCATTAATTGCATAAGTTATATTTTAAAACATTGCGCTATATTTAAGAATTATATTAACAAGTTATATTAATACGATCATTTACTAAATCAAAATTGTGTTTTATGACAGTTGTGGAAAATATATCCTAAAAAGACTTTTAATCTAGCATCAAACGTCAAACAAGTAAAGGTCTTAAAATTGAAGAATTTGTTTGAGGGATAGCAAACAATTTACTTTCTAGATCTCTTTTGGAAATCTTAGGAGTATTAATGCACTATCAGTTTGATTTTTAGTCAAACAAACCTTTAGTGTTTTATAAAAATATTTTTTATTTTAAGTTTTACTTAATTTCTAAATGAAAATCCAAGCCGGAAAAATAATGAACTAGAACTTTTAATTAAATTATCTTCCAAACTTATATAAAACAGGCGTGGAGACTATAATATTTATCATTTTATCATTTTTCTTTCAGTTTTGAATAGTAATTTTTGAATTATTTAATGGTATAGCTCTGAAGTTAAATTAGGTGAAGTATGCTATTTGATAATAGTGGGATCTAGCATTTATTATTCCCCTTTCAATTCCAAATACTAATTTTTGCATTGTTTAATGATATTAACTCAGTGGTTAAATAAAGTGAAGATTTATATTCGAAAATAATAGTCTTCGAAACTATGAGACTTATGATCCTATTAATATTCAACCTGAAAAGGGAAAGATTAGAATTATAATATATACTAATATAGATAAAAATTATTATTATTAAATATTAACATATTATTTTATACTTTATATATTACTTTACTATATATATACTTTATAATTATATTATACCATATTAATATCTTATACCATATTAATATACATTATAAGAATTGTATATTTCTGTCAAATTACTTAATTTGAAATGGCAAGTAGAACTTAAAAGAAAATAAGCATTTGTCGACTTTCTAAAATTTCTAATTCAAATGAAAAATGGGGGTGTCATTTAAATAATTTTACTTCAGAATTCTAAAGTTATTTCTATTAAATAACTTAACGTGTAACAAAACATATTCCATTGTGATTGTTTCATGGACCATACACATCGATTAAACACTGCGAAGATTGCTATTTGAAAATTGTGGGATTCAAAAGATGTGATTTATCATCTATCGTATCCCTTTAAATTCGAAATGTTAATTTTTCATTCTTTAAGGAATTAAATTCTACGATTATATAAGGATGTTCTTAAATCAAAAAGGGCAACTTTGTGACACATGCTTTAATTTATTTTTGTTCGGAAATGCATGAAAATAGCAGGTGTTATTATTCAGAAACTGCCTAATTGCACTCAATGTTCAGTTTTTTTTAAAAAAAACACGATAGATTTTTCAAAACAAGCCTTCAAATTTGACACTTTCGAGCACTTTCCCCGACGAAAGCAGAAAAACCGGTCGAAAAGCAGAAGAAAAACGAGTGATTACGTCATCGAAATAGCTTAGAACTGGACAGGTAATTTATTGATCATAAAATGGAAAAATAGGTTCGATTTGAAACCGCTTCTATAGTCAGGCATTCCAATTTCATGTCTTTCTGTTAAAAAATGAATTTGTAAATGTGTCAAAACGTTTTTCGCTTGTTGAGCCGAGCAGTTAAGAACATCCTTAAGGCAAAGATTGCTATTCGAAAATAGTGGTATTCAAAAGTAGGAGACTTTTGGGCCCTATGATATTTATTATAGAAATAAAGATATTGATTATAAAATCTGTATTCATTTATGAGTGTTTATCAGACACTTTATATACGTATATCAAATTACTTAATTTCAGTTGGATGGTAAAGGAAAATAAATTTATCATCTATTGGAATTTATCATCTATCATTTCCTTTTCAATTCCGAATACTAATTTTTGCATTCTTTAATGACATAAATTGTGAGGTTAAATAAGGTGAAGATTTCTATTCCAAAATAATGGCATTCAAAAATAGGAGATTTGTAAATTTTGCATTATAAATCATAAACGTACAAAAGAAAAGACATTATAAGAGTTGTACTCACTTACGAGAATTTATTAGATGTTTTATATACATTTATTAGATTACATAATTCGAGTTGGCAGATAACACGTAAAGGAAAATAAATTTATCATATTCCTAAACTTTCTAATTAAGTTTCGAAAAGGAAATATAAATAATTCATGTTTTTTTTAAAGTCATATTTTTTAATTTATATTAATTTTATCTAAAGAATACAGCAATTCAGATACAAAATGGCGATGTGTTTTGAATAACTTTACTTGCGAATTCGAAAGTTATTTCTATTAAGTGACCAAATGTGTAATAAAACACCCTCTACTAAGTTACTTTGCGTAATAAACTATACTCTACGCTTAAAAACTGTTACTTGAAAATAGTGGAATTCAATAAAGTAATTTATCATCTATCATTTCCTTTTCAACATGAAATACTAATTTTTACATTCTTTCATGAAATAAATTACATACGGTGAAGATTGCTATTTGAAAATAATGATATTCAAAAATAGGAGATCCGTAAACCTTATGATATTTATTCTAGAAATAAAAATATTGATTGTAATACTTGTACCCACATTTATGAGAGTTTATTAGACATTTTATATACTTATATCAAATTACTTAATTTCATTTGGCCGGTAGCACTTAAAGGAAAATAAATTTATGATCCATTTGGATTTATTGTCTACCTTTCCCTTTCAATTCCAAATACTAATTTTTGCATTTTTTAATTACATAAATTCTGAGGTTAAATAAAATGAAAATTTCTAATTCAAAATAATGGTATTCGAAAGTAGGAGATTTGTAAGCCTTACATTATTCATCTTAAACTTACAAAAGAATATTCTTTATAAATATTGTACTCATTCACGGGAGTTTATTAGGAACTTTAAATACATTTATCAAATTACATAAATTCTGAGGTTAAATAAGGTGAAGATTTCTAATTGAAAATAGTGGTATTCGAAAGTAGGAGATTTGTAAGCCTTGCATTATTCATCTTAAACTTACAAAAGAATATTCTTTTTAAGAATTGTACTCATTTACGGGAGTTTATTAGGCTCTTTAAAAACATCTATCAAATTACATAATTTAAGTTTGCAGGTAGCACTTAAAGGAAAATAAATCTATCATCTTTCTAAAATTCATAATTAAATGTCAAATGGAAATTATGAATGATTCATGGCTTGTATTTCTACTATATATTTTTCAATTTACATTAACTTCATGTAAATAATATTGCTATTCAAATGCAAAATGGCGATGGTATTTGAATAATTTTACTGGCGAATTCGAAAGTTATTTCTATTAAATGACCTAACGTGCAATAAAACACACTCTATTAAGTCACTGACATTAGAAAGTATTTGCTTATAGAATTGCAACACTTTATTTGGCGTAATAGACACTTAGCGCAAACACTGTTTAATATGCAAATGACAGCCTTATGCAAAAACAGCGATTCATCAAAATAATGTAGAAGTAGCACCATTAAACAAATGAAAAAAGGAAGTATCAACTCATTCCACTGGAGAAAAAAAAAATTGCAATCCAAGTCCGTCCGTCGTTAAGCATATTAAATAATAATCATAGGCGAAGGCAAAGAAATATTCTAATGAGAGACCACTTGCATGGGAATTCCTCAATTACTCGGCTCTTTTTTCATGAATAATTTACTTTTATGTCTTTTCTGAAAGATTCCTCCAGCTCTGAGTTATTAGTGTCTTGTTTGGGGAATCAAGTTCTAGCAATTTTATATTTCACAACAGGGCCCACAAATGTGACGCAATAGTGATGTCAGAAGGATTGCTTGCTGCAAAAAGGTGAAATTTGAGTACTCCCACATTTTATTAAAGATTGCCATTAGAAAGATTGCATAGTAGTCAGTGGCGCCAACTTTTAAAAAATATTGGGTGGACTCAAAGATATTTTGGTAAAATATTACAACCAGTTTGTTTTTCTGTGTAAGGTAGGCAGCTGGTGAAAGATGAGACTTTTAAGTCAAGCTGCCATGTTTTAAGATAGTTGCAATTTTTTAAAATTATATTTTTACCAATTTTTCCTTATAAAGACACTAATATTTAATGTAATATCATCATATCATGAACATGACTACAAAGTAAAGCAGCAAAAGTTAAGAGTGTTCTTAAATCAAAAAGGGCCACTTTGTGACACATGCATTAATTTATTTTTGTTCGGAAATGCCTGAAAATAGCAGGTGTTGTTATTCAGAAACTATCTAATGGCACTAAATTTTCTGTTTTTTTTTTTTTTTTTTAATCACAATAGATTTTTCATAATAAGCCTTCAAAGTTGACGTTTTCGAGCACATTTCCCGGTGAAAGCAGAAAAACCGATCGAAAAGCAGGAAAAAACGAGTGATCACGTGATCGAAATAGCTTAGAACTGGATAGGTAATTTAACTATCATTAAATGGAAAATTAATTTCGATTCGAAATCGCTTCCATAGTCAAGCCTTTCAATTTTATATCGTTCCGTTAAAAAATGAATTTGTATATGTGTCAAAACGTTTTGCACTTGTTGAGCGAAGCATTTAAGAACACCCTTAAGTCAAGCTGTAATGTTTTAAGATAGTTGCAATTTTTTTTTTAAATTATATTTTTACGCGTTTTTCCTTATGAAGACACTGATATTTATTGTAATATCATCATATCATGAACATGACAACAAAGTGAAACAGCAAAAGTTAAACAATTACTATTCAGTCATTTTGGATTTATGGGTGCCAGTTGGAGAATTAAAATGCGCTGTCATTGGCAAAATAAATTTTGCTCTAGGGAGAAAAATGGCTAGAACAATGAAAACTGGGCACGCTAGAATTCAAAATCATTGGGTGGACTCAGGCCCCACGGGCCCATATGAGTTGGTGTCACTGATAGTAGTTAAACAAGTTGGAAATTGCAGGTGAAGCGTAGCAAATAAGGTGCATTCGTACTATAAGTTTTAAAATATTCAGATCTTGCTGGTATAGTAGAGCGTACTTTGGATACAGTATAGTGGTCGAAATCTTTGTGTTCCTGTAAATATGCAGGGAGTAATTTTTATTATGCTTCATTAACTTAATCTTATCCATAAAATGTGAAGTAGTTTAATATAATTAAAACACGTCCCAAACAATGTTTCCCCGTATAACATTATTTAGTGGAATACATTTGTGTGGCCCTGTAATTTAATAATAAATATTCTTTGCATCCCAGATTGTGCAGAATGTATATTTTAGTACATACTTCATAGATTCATGTCAATTATATTATGTTCAAATGAGTGTAACACCATTAAAATGCATTTGAAACTTTTTCCCCCCATTGATCGTAATGTAACGGAATACTTTTGATTGTCCCTGTAATTGATCTATGCATCCGATTTTCATAAAATTTGAAATGACTCAACAAAATTATGTAATAATTATGTATTTTAAATTTCAAACGATTCGGTTGGATAGTTTTTGCGTTGTTATATGCGGACAGACAGACAGACGGACGGACTGAACGACAACAATAGGTGCTACGTTTTTACATAATTACGAACGCTAAAAAGATCTAAACTAGTCGCGGGAAGAAACTCGCTATTTAATGTTTAACCTGTGAGACCATTCTGTTAAAATTTCATGCATGTATTTTAATATTTTCAAAAATTTTTTTTTTTTCTTAGAGGATAGCAGAGGTTGATTAAAGTTATTTGTAACTTTCCGATTTTGGTTGTAATATTTTTTTCTTTTAAATGCTGCTACATAAAAAAAAAAAGAAAAAGAATCAGTAGCATACCGATTTATGAATAAGGTACCCTGGGGTAATAACGCCAATTGCTTATATTTTGCATAATTAATGAAATAATCAGGTAAATGACACCCATGTGCTCTGCGCAGAAGGGTTTTGAGTCATATAAATCGCAAAAAACAACTTCAGGTTTATTTGTTTCATTTTTAGGTCTTATTGTTTTTACAAACAACTAAAATTAACGCTTGATCTAAAATTTGCGAGATGCGTTTTGTGATGTGAAGACGATCTTTTTATCAGGAAATGCTTTGTTAATTACATAAATTTGTAGTGCATTTCATATACTTTTAAAATGTTGCTGAAGATTTTGGATATCTTTTCGAGATAATTTGTAATTTAAAATGTACTGCGCAATAACTATACCGGGGTAATAACGCCAATCCTTGACATTAATACCCCGGTTGATTCCCTACAGTGGCCGAGATACATCCTAAATACTGATTCAAATAAATACAATTAAAACTGTGCAATGTTTCTCATATTTCTATTTAAGCGGTCTTTTTTAAGCAAAAAGAAGCTCACGGTCTGATATTCTTTAGCATCATCCCCCCTTCCCACATCACACCTTTATTTTTCTTACACTTTCACAAAAAATTGAACATTTTCAATAGCTTAGAATGCAATTTGTCAATTTCTAAGTTTGTAGAGTTTGTATTTTTAGAATTGGGCCATCTACATGCAATTATTCCATCTTATTTCATAGTTTTCTTTGCATGACGTTATTACCCATATAGTTGGGTAATAACGCCAAATAGCATTGGTCAAGAAAAAACGCCATTACATTTTATGAATACATATCTGTTAAATTATTTTATTTTATATAGATAGTCAATGAGTTGCTGTATCAGATCCTATATTTGTTTGAAAAATAAAATCTAAAACTAAGCCGTGAAAATTGGTAGAACCTTAACATGGCGTTATTACCCCAGGGTACCTTCCTTATATTAGCAGTAATACATCATACATTATTGCTTAACGGTATGTTACAGCTTGTTTTACGGTTTATAGTTGTTGATTTTATGTTATAATACTGACCAGTGCGGTTACACTATTATACAATTAAACTAAGATTTTTTTGTTTTTGTTGTAGTTTGTTTGTTTTTTGCAATGTACTTTTATTTTCTGAATTGTACAACAGATCCGACAGTACAACTTTTTAAATTCCAAATATCGGAAAAAAAGAAGTTATCAGCATTAAAATGTGTCAACTACAAATCCAAAATAACTAATTTGATAAGTACATTTTAAAGATACACCGATAAAAAAAATAAAAAATAAAATAAAATAAATAATTGGTTGATTTTACAGTAAAAATATTGGCCACTAGAGTGACAGTTTATAACTGCAAAATAAGCGGTAATTGTATAAATGAATAAAACCGTATTTATTGCTTAACGCTATATTACAATTAATTCTAATTTTATGGTTTATTACTGATGATTTCACAGTTATAAACTAACCCCTCAGCTGCAGTATTATACTATAAAATCAATCATGCAATTTTGCAGTAAAAGAATACATATTTAAATAAACTTCCTCAAATTTTTGCGCTCTATATCTAGAACAAATATTTTAATCAAAACTCAGTGATGAGTGAATAGAACTAAGGTAATAGCAGCCATTTTTTAGACCAGCTTTATAACTATTCTTTTACAAACATAAAACCAGCACGAAACAGATCTTGTTAGTTTTTATTTATGTATAACGATTCTTACCTAAGCAAGTTATCACAGTTAGGGCTTAAGTTAAATGAACATGTCCCAGTGACCTGAGCTTCATTATATTAATTTTACTCTTTAAATGAGATACGTTGTTATACATAAAGGATAATAAGATGTATTTTAGGTAGCTCCCTGAAGATGTTATTGTTTTTAAAATATTGAGCTCGTTGTTACACGAGTCATCGACTACGTTCTTTTTATAATTATATTTAATTACCTACGTAAATTCTTTTAAACACAGCGGATGGGATTCTGTTTAAGTGTTTTTAATTTTAGTAAAGAAACGTTATTAGAATGCTAAGTTATGCAATTAAAAGTTACAAGCTTTAATATAAGCCAAAAAATAAATTTTAACAAAATTGAGGAAATTGCTTTAAAGAAGTGAATTTGTAAGATCGAAAGAGTTTAATCGTAATATTTATTAGATATTTTCATAGATATTTCGTTAGTTTTAAACAAAATCAAAAATTATAAGAAATGTAACTGGTAAGAAAAATTTCTTATCAACAGTATGTTTATAAAATTTTGCTTACCTTCTTAGCGGATTATGAACTTTTTTATAACAGTCAGTCCCCTGTGTAAGTATCATTTTAGCTCAAGACTGAATCATTGAAGAATAAAGTTTATATTTCACATAAAAAGAAATACTGAAAAGAAAAATCAGCAAGATATTTATAGAGAATCAATCTTGCTTGTTACCAATGGAGAATTTAGCAAAGTTAGAGCAAATGTTTACATCAAAAAATCTTCAGACAAATTATTCAATTGCTTTTCTTCATTTTGTTTTCTAATAATCAATTCATATCCCTTTACCAGCAGTAAAATACAAAGAAATGTGTGAATCACTTGTTCTTTAATACAACGCATTAAAGCTCATCATCTTTTATTTTCTAAAATTTAATTTGAAGAAAAGTATTATAAATTTAATAAATATACATGTTGTAGTTTCAAATTCTATGACAGACTCCTTGACACAGACGTCAAAAAGTGCAAACTGAACTGAAATGAACTTTTGCTATCTTCAGTAGTTATATGCATTCTTTTCAGTGAAAAATCCATTGGTAATGGGCAAAAATTGATTATATGCTGATTTTGAGATCTGTAAATATTTTGTTGTTTTCTTTCTTGTCAGTATTCGTTTTTATGAGAAATTAAAACTTTTACTTTAATGATTCGGCCATTGAAATTATATTACTCAAGGCATCAAGAATAAAGGTCAGAATCCCACGAACGAAGTAAAATAATTTTAAATCTTACTATCGTGGTACTACTATACTATAAAATGTTTCTTCTATTTTTTTTATTATGTATATTTTAATTGTTATAATATCTATAATATTTTAATGCATTTAATATCACTGAAATGGTTTAAGGGTGTTCTTAACTGCTCCGCTCAATAAGCGAAAAACGTTTTGACACATTTACAAATTCATTTTTTAACAGAAAGATATGAAATTGGAATGCCTGACTATGGAAGCGATTTCGAATAGAACCTATTATTCCATTTTATGATCAATAAATTACCTATCCAGTTCTAAGCTATTTCGATCAGGAGATCACCCGTTTTTCTCCTGCTTTTCGACCGGTTTTTCTGCTTTCGTCGGGGAATGTGCTCGAAAGTGTCCACTTTGAAGACTTGTTATGAAAAATCTATTGTGTTTTTTAAAAAAAACTGAACATTGAGTGCAATTAGAGAGTTTCTGAATAACAACACCTGCTATTTTCATGCATTACCGAACAAAAATAAATTAAAGCATGTGTCACAAAGTTACTCTTTTCGATTTAAGAAAACCCTTAAGAAAACCTTCTTTGCATCCAAACTAAACTGTTTATATTTTTACAATATCATTTTTAAATATTTTATCCTTTTATTTCACACAAACGAAAGCAGCATTTTGATTTTAATAAATGTTTATTTCAGAGGTGTACGGACATATAAGATATTAAAATTAATTGTGTATCTCAGTTTTCTCAAATTAAAATATTTATGTATATTTAGAGGGTAAACAAAATGTATTTAAGTTATTTTTTTACCTATTTTTTTTTTTTGCATAAAACTAAGTTTCTGTAAAATCAATAAATGTTACGTTCCTGCAAAATCCATAAATAACGTATATTAATTGCGAGAACATATATTTATTAAATTTTAATGTTCATAAGTATTAAAAAAATTATGGGCATTATATATGTATTATATATCATACCATATTTCGAAAGAATTGTTTGTTGGAAAAAATTTAATTGAGTATCGTTAGTTAATAGCTATTCTACGATGCATTTTCAAATTTACATAAACATGGTGAAGACTGCTTATATGTCTATTTATTGTCAATCTATTTATATATGTCTATTATAATCGATCTTTTACTTATAAATGATCATAGGTTTTTGGTAAAAATTGAACCGTTTAAGTAATCGGCTGATGCTAACCACTTAAAATGAACTTTAGGCAAACTTATCAGATAATTAGCTCTTTCTGTTCAAGTAAATAAGTTATCTCCGATTGTCAAAACTAGTTAGTAAATGTAAATAAGATTGTCTCATCTCTGAATGCAAATTAAATTGGTTAAAGGCTTTTAAATTAACAATTAAATTGTTGCGGTAACATTTTAATCTTGTGGCTTAAATAAGATAGTGAATATTTTTAATATAGTTCAATAACTGCATAAAGCTTGAATATTTTCCTTTTAAATATGTATAAACCAATTTCATATTTCTTCAGAGCACTGATTGTCCTTAATCAGAAGCCTGATAATTGTTGGAAAATCAAATAAAAAATATTTTTATGCTTCGATCAATTTTTTTGTCCGATTTTCAAAGTTCGATGATCAAGATTTGTCCGATTTTCAAAGCTAGTGAGTAAATATAATTAAAGTTTAGCTCATCTCTGAATGCAAATTTAATTGTTTATAGTTTTTGATGAGTTATCAAAATAAATAATTAAATTTTCTCCGATAACATTTTAATTTGTGATTTAAATAAGATAATGAGTATTTTTCATTCTATTTCTATAACTGCAGAAAGTAGGAATGTTTTCCTGCAAGACATTTGTTAATCGATTTTATATTTCTACAGGGCACTGATTGCCCTCAATCAGCAAGCCTGATAATTGTTGGAAAATCAACTAACTGGGGTGTTTACGATTCAGTTAATTGGCGAAAGAAACATTAAAGTCGAATAAAATATTAAGGAACCATTTCCTCAATAAAAAACATTATTAATTACGGCATCATTAATTTTTGCTATTTTTTTTTTCTTTTTGAGATTATAAGTGCTAAGCGATTTTATTACGCTCGTTATTATCAATGAGCTATTTATTGTTAAATTAATGTTTTTTGTAAATCAATACGACCAACTTAATTAATCAAAACTAATTATAATTCAGTACAAATTTTAATCCATTCATTCTGTTTAAAAACAATATGTAATTAATCTATTAACAACATAAATTCAGACTTGTAAGCCTCGAGTTGATCTATTTTAACGTTTCGTGTTTAAGTCATTTAAAATAAATCCGCGTAATCCCTACAATTATTATTATATATTTTTGTTTCAATTTAACTTTGTTCTCGTATATGAAAGATGAAACTTCGTTATTGATTTTTAAGCTTACTTCCTGTTACGCTTGAATTCAAGCGTAATCTACAGTTGTATTTTCCGCTGACATCATAATATTTTTAATTACTAATTAATAGAGAAAATTTAATTAAATTTTGCGTATACGTTAATAAAACAATTTATAAATCCCACATAGTTTAATCAATTTTCAAGGGTGATTTTTAAAAAAAATCTAAGAAAGATAATAATAAATTGATTTAAATCTTTAATCTGTTTTTTTAGAAAAGGAATGCGAAATTATATAAAGAAAGGAAAATTTCTTTTTATTGAATTTAAAATACGAATTATAAATTTAGCATATTTATATTTTTAAGTATACCAATGAAAGCGTGTTTAAAAAAATAACTTTTAATTCGACATCTGTTATGGATATAGATTAAACTCAAAATAAAATAACAAAATCTTATTTCATGCTACATATAATAATATAACATTACATATTATATTATATATCCCCCCCCCCTCCTCAAAAAAAGAAAAAAATTCGTTAATTTTTTTGTTCTTTTTTTATAGATACGAATTATAACTGCAGTAAAAATTAAATTGATACAAAAATCATTGATCTATGAACAAACTTAATTTAACTCATAGCGAGTTTTGATTTATGGCCCCGAAAAGCTGCTTAATAATAATAATAATAATAATAATAATAATAATAATAATAATAATAATAATAATAATAATAATAATAATACTTTTTTTAATTGTTAAAACCATTGCAATATGTAGTTCTCTGTAGTTATATGAAAATGTATTACATTTTTAACATTCATTCCTCAACTTGTTTATCTTAAATGGTCTCGCTTTAGTTTTTATTTTTTTTTTTTTTAACATTCATTCCTCATACTTGTTTATCTTAAATGGTCTCGCTTTAGTTTTTTTTTTTTTTTTTTTTTTTTTTTTTTTTTTTTTTTTTTTAACATTCATTCCTCATACTTGTTTATCTTAAATGGTCTCGCTTTAGTTTTTTTTTTTTAACATTCATTCCTCATACTTGTTTATCTTAAATGGTCTCGCTTTAGTTTTTATTTTTTTTTTTAACATTCATTCCTCATACTTGTTTATCTTAAATGGTCTCGCTTTAGTTTATATATATATATATATATATATATATATATATATATATGTGTGTGTGTGTGTGTGTGTGTGTTATAATAGGAAATTTATATGTCTCTTGTTTTCTACGTTTGACAGCATTCATGTTTCCTTTCTTTATTTAATTTCAATATTCATGCTTTTCTTGTGCGAAAACATTTTTTTTTTCTTATATTCAAATTTGAAAATATTTCCATTTATTGTCTTTTCTGCACATATTCACAGAAATTTCACATCAACAAAGCAGATGTAACATGAATTATTATCGTGCATTATTTAATGAAAAAAGAATGTAAAGAAAATTAAATGGAATACTTTATTTTTCTTTTAACATTTTCTGTTACGATTGCAAACTTAAATATACGCGTGTCGAATTGATTTTTATGTATTATTTTTATTCCAATAATCATAGATTTGTTTTCTTTTGCAATTTTTCTTCTTCATAAATTATTCTACATTAAAATTAAATTCAAACATGATAATCCATTTCTATTTCATTAATAAGATTATAAACATTTATTTTACAAGCTACTTTCAGAAAAGTTAAGTTTATATGCATAAGCAAATTCGTTTTACTTGACCGTGTCCTTCATGAGAAAATAACACCCAAGGGAATTAATTCGTAGTTGAAATAGTCTCATTTAAGAATACTAATACCCATCTTCTTCTGTTATTTTTATTTTATTTTATTTTATTTTTCGATATGTGCACGCTTGAGTTCATAATCCTCTCACAGAAGTTCTTTGTAAAATTTAATTTCTGTAAAAAAATATTTTATGGGGATAAAAGTTGTACTGAGAATTGCATAGCTAATGTATAGGTATTACAAGAATCTTGCCTGTAGAAAAAGACAAATGTACCTAAACCTAGCTGTTATCTTCCTTGATGTTTTTGAAAATATATATTACACACACTTCCGGAGGTGCCTGCAATTTTAAAAAGATTCTTTTATCTTTGTAAGTCTCTGATACATTTTAGAGCCAATACATTTTAGAGAAGCATATCTGAAACAAAAATTTCTTTTCATGATCATAATTCTCATGAAAGTTTTTGATTAATTTTTACAGCGTGTTAATAAGTTTTCTCAATCTTAAATATCAGTAATTTGGATACTATCGAATCCCAAGTAAACATTTTCGTTTTCAGCCAACATGATTAATTAATATTAGCACTGTAAAATATATGTCTTTAGCTTTAAAATATTTTATTTAGAAAATTGCAGTAACATATGTATAATATTTTAATTCCTATAACTATCTTTGAGTTTGTGCAACTTCTTTAAGATTCATTTTTTTCCTTCAAAGATAAAAGCTAATTTTGTGTTATTTTTTTAAAAACCATTTTCAGTGATAAAAATTTAATGGTGAAAACCTAAAAAGAAAATCTCTAATATTTTGATGTTAATATAAGGTACCCTGGGGTAATAACGCCAGGCGGGGTAATAACGCCAAGTGCTTATATTTTGCATAATTATGAAATAATCAGGTAAATGACACCCATGTGCTCATGCGCAGAAGGGTTTTGAGTCATATAAATCGCAAAAAACAGCTTCTAGTTAATTTGTTTCATTTTTAGGTCTTATTGTTTTACCAAACAACTAAAATTAACGCTTGATCCAAAATTTGCGAGATACGTTTTGTATATGTGAAGACTATCTTTTTATCCAGAAATACTTTGTTAATTACATAAATTTGTAGTGCATTTCATGTACTTTTAAAATGTTGTTGAAGATTTTGGATATCTTCTCGAGATAATTTGTAATTTAAAATGTATTGCACAATAACTATACAGGGGTAATAACGCCAATCCTTGACATTAATACCCCGGTTGATTGCCTACAGTGGCCGAGCTACATCCTAAATACTGATTCAAATAAACACACTTAAAACTATGCAATGTTTCTCATATTTCTATTTAAACGGTCCTTTTTAAGCAAAAAGAAACTCACTGTCTGATAATCATTTGCCTCATCCCCTCCTCCCACACCACACCTTTATATTTCTTACACTTTCACAAAAATTGAACATTTTCAATATCTTAGAATGCAATTTGTCAATTTCTAAGTTTGTAGAGTTTGTATTTTTAGAATTGGGCTATCTACATGCAATTATTCCATCTTATTTCATAGTTTTGTTTGGATGGCGTTATTACCCATATAGGTGGGCAATAACGCCAAATAGCATGGGTCAAGAAAAAACGCTATTACATTTTATGAATACATATCTGTTAAATTATTTTATTTTATATAGATAGTCAATGAGTTGCTGTATCAGATCCTATATTTGTTTGAAAAATACAATCTAAAACTAAGCCGTGAAAATTGGCAGAACCTTAACGTGGCGTTATTACCCCAGGGTACCTTAATTAATTTTATACTAGTTTTTCTGAAGTAGGTCACATCAAAGAATTCTTGAGAAATAGTCATTTTCATGTAAATGCAATGCTTAAATTACTATTTTTGACATATTGTACTGATTTTTAAATTTTAAACAGCTAAGATATAGAATTATTAAAAATGTTTCGTCTTTAAAATCCTGATTTGAAGGTAACAGGGATCATCGTAATACCTAAATCTGGTTTTAACTTAAAACAAAATTAATAATTTAGTTACGCATCTTAAAGGATTTATTAAGCTAATCCAACAAAATACTTCACAGAAATCGTTAAGGCAATTTAGTGCATCTTTAAGAATTAAATTGGTACTCATTCCGACCCATCTTTTAAAGGTCTAGCCCTTTAAAGTAACTGTGAAATATCCCCTTTTTTACACAAGTCTAGAGTGTGCAAAATTTATAGTGTTCCCAATTTCATAAGAAATAATATACACATTCTAAATAACATACTTTAGGTAACGTACCTTGTTAAACATCAGCCTGAAAAGCCAAAACCTGGATTAACTTTGAAATTCTTCACTTTAAGAGTATTCTTAACTGCTCCGCTCAACAAGCGAAAAACGTTTTGACACATTTACAAATTCATTTTTTAACAGAAAGTTATGAAATTGGAATGATTGACTATGGAAGAGATTTCGAATCGAACCTATTTTTCCATTTTATGATCAATAAATTACCTATCCAGTTTTAAGCTATTTCGATCAGGAGATCACCCATTTTTCTCTTGCTTTTCGACCGGTTTTTCTGCTTTCGTCGGGAAATGTGCTCGAAAGTGTAAACTTTAAAGACTTGTTATGAAAAATCTATTGTGTTTTTTTTTTTTTTTTTAAACTGAACATTGAGTGCAATTAGGCAGTTTCTGAATAATAACACCTGCTATTTTCATGCATTTCCGAACAAAAGTAAATGAAAGCATGTGTCACAAAGTTGCCCTTTTTGATTTAAGAACACCCTTAAGGATGCCTTTTCGTTACAGTTTTCACAAACTTCTTCAATGAATAAATCAAGTGTTTAAAATATTACGGAAGAACACAGATTTTGAGAAGCAGCAGTTTAAATGTGCACATCTAATCTTTGTCGTCAATTTGTTAAAGGGTCTCAGGAGTCTTACCTTTTACCTAGTGGTGCAATTTAACAATATGTCACATATAATTTTTTCTTTCGCCCCACCAGTGGCCCAGAGGTTCTGACCTTTCAACTGGTAGACGGCAGGTGCTGAGTTCGAACCCAATCGCGGCTGTCGGCCTAACCTTTCGGAGTTTTCGTGGTTTTCTTCGAACCTTGCGTAAATACGGGTTAGGTTCCCTTAGAAAGACCCCCACGAAGGGCACTCTCCCCCCCCCTGGTTCTACATCCCTAGTGTAGATAATCGGACAACAAAAATAAACCAAACTAATTTTTTCTTTCAGCCCCTATGAAGCATAAATGCATCAAATTTATAATATAGACAACTTAATGTATTTTTTATTTAAAATACTTTTTTAACATACTGCATTTATATTTCATTTATTTATACAGTCATATTTCATGTTTAATTTTGATAAAAATAATTAAAAGTGGTTCTTTGACTTGCACAGACTACTCGCAACATTTCTCCAAATTTAATAAAGCAATTTGCATGAAACTTGGTAAATATCTGCATTTTATGTTAATGAATAACTTATACTTCAAATTTATTATTATAATTGCTTTGATTATTTAAAATTGGCATTTTTTCAATAAAAAATAATTTCTTTCTGTCAAAAAAAATTATTTAAATTTAAATTTAAAATAAATAAATAAATAAATAAATAAATTGCTTTAAAATGAATTATAAGTTCACGATACATTAGTTTTACATCATTATCAATATTTTTGGGACTCTTGAACTAATAATTTTGTTATAGTCTTTCGCACAGTGGATACAAGTAAAAAAAAAAAAAAAAAAAAAAAAAAAAAAAAAAAATTAAATTGTTTATCAAAATAAAAAATAAATAATAAATAAAATTTCTCTGTAGATTATTTAAAAAATTATTTTAAAAAGAAGATATATTAAGTTGTCTATATTAAAGGTTTTATGCATTTATATTTAAAAAGAATTGAGAAAAAAAATTAAATGTGACATGTTGCCAAATTGCACTACCAGGTAAAAAGTAAGACTACTGAGGCCCCTTAAATTATCAATCTTATAAACAAATTTCAAAGTAAGGTACCCTGGGGTAATAACGCCACGTTAAGGTTCTACCAATTTTCACGGCTTAGTTTTAGATTGTATTTTTCAAACAAATATGGGATCTGATACAGCAACTCATTGACTATCTATATAAAATAAAATAATTTAACAGATATGTATTCATAAAATGTAATGGCGTTTTTTCTTGACCCATGCTATTTGGCGTTTTGGCGTTATTACCCACCTATATGGGTAATAACGCCATGCAAACAAAACTATGAAATAAGATGGAATAATTGCATGTAGATAGCCCAATTCTAAAAGTACAAATTCTGCAAACTTAGAAATTGAAAAATTGCATTCTAAGCTATTGAAAATGTTCAATTTTTGTGAAAGTGTAAGAAAAATAAAGGTGTGGTGTGGGAGGGGGGGATGAGGCAAAAGAATATCAGACCGTGAGCTTATTTTTGCTTAAAAAGGACCGTTTAAATAGAAATATGAGAAACATTGCGCAGTTTTAACTGTGTTTATTTGAATCAGTATTTAGGATGTAGCTCGGCCACTGTAGGGAATCAACCGGGGTATTAATGTCAAGGATTGGCGTTATTACCCCGGTATAGTTATTGCGCAGTACATTTTAAATTACAAATTATCTCGAGAAGATATCCAAAATCTTCAACAACATTTTTAAAGTACATGAAATGAACTACAAATTTATGTAATTAACAACGTATTTCCGGATAAAATGATAGTCTTCACATCACAACACGTATCTCGCAAATTTTAGATCAAGCGTTAATTTTAGTTGTTTGTAAAAACAATAAGACCTAAAAATGAAACAAATTAACTTGAAGCTGTTTTTTGCGATTTATATGACTCAAAACCCTTCTGCGCAGAGCACATGGGTGTCATTTACCTGATTATTTCATAATTATGCAAAATATAAGCACTTGGCGTTATTACCCCGCCTGGCGTTATTACCCCAGGGTACCTTACTATAGGCGAACTAACCTTTGAACAAAACTGCTCCATTTACTTTGGTCTGAAAATATTATTTTGGAAAATAAAATTGATCTTTATCGAACTTTCTTTTAGTATCCGCAACGTTTCATATCATAGTACCAATGTTTAATTGACGACTGATTATCTTGTAATCGTTCATTGTATGTTAAATATGTTTCAAAGATTGTGCATTATAAAACACAATGCTCTATAATTATTATTATTGTTGTATTGTAGTATGTAAAACTGTGTTTTTCAAGCGATCGATTTCTTTTTACGTTGTGAAAATCATCATTTCCAGGAAACTTTAAACAATAACATTTAAACTGGATTATATTTCAATATCAATGAATTCTTTATGACGTAAGAATTATATGAAATTTTACATACTAGCATAAAGAAGTAAAAAAAAAAAAAAAACAGATTAACATTATTTGTTCTTTATTATGTTTTTTGCAATCCTTCCGAAAGAATTTATTTCCGAGAAAGGTTAGGAAAATTATTCAAATTCGGAACATATTTCAACTCACGTGATTTATTTGTGACGTACGAAGTGTCTTACGAAAAAGTGCTCCGATAAAAAGAAAGAAAAAGAATCTCATCTCACCTTGTTAATTCTTTTCGCAACAGGTTACGTCGCAATCAGTCCTGTTTACCACCTGAGGACTTTCATTTTCATACAGGTTTTAATTTGCTTTCTAAGAAATACGCATTTAGACATTTTTCATGCAGCGGAAGTTTGTCAGCTTGTGGTTTATGTAAATATGAAATCAATTGTCTGCTTACTAAGATGCTACTATAGCAAGATGTCCATATATAGAGGTTTAAAATATTTATCAATGGTATAGGTTGTTTTAGTTTGTAACTTTTAAGGGTGTTCTTAAATTCAAAAAGTGCAACTTTGTGACACATGCTTTAATTTATTTTTGTTCGGAAATGTATGAAAATAGCATGTATTATCATTAAGAAACTGCCTAATTGAACTCAATGTTCAGTTTTTTTTAAAAACACAATAGATTTTTCATAACAAGCCTTCAAAGTTGACATTTTCGAGCACATTCCCCGACGAAAGCAGAAAAACCGGTCGAAAAGCAGGAGAAAAATGGGTGATTAGGTTATCGAAATAGCTTATAACTCGGTAGGCAATTTAATTATCATAAAATGGAAAAATAAGTTCAATTCAAAATCGCTTCTATAGTCAGGCATTCCAATTTCATATCTTTCTGTTAAAAAAGGAATTTGTAAATGTGTCAGAATGTTTTTCTCCTGTTGATCGGAGCAGTTAAGAACACCCTCAAGGGTGTTCTAAAATATATTTCACCTCGTTCAACAGCGCAAAGATCTCTATGCCATATTCACGAATGTTTTATTTGTTTCCAATTTACCGGAAATTTTAAATATTCACATTCAGGTGTTGAAGAAGGAAACAATGGCTTCATTTTATAGAAGTTTTAGAGAGCGGTAGGTGGCAGCACAGACAATCACTTCATCGAGTTTACGGATGGAAATTTAGGATAAGTTAAATCTTGATTCGTATATTAAAAAGCAATCGGTCTGCCAAGTCATATCCTGATGGAAAACACCTAAAAACCCGAATTTAGCGGTTGCCTCATAGGTTTACCATTATGTTTCTCGCTGCCACTCTCTTAAAAAGTCAGCCACAAAATAGCTCAAGTTGAGCTGAAATCCACTCATCTCAGTGCTGAAAGGCAGTTTCTCAAAAAAGAGTTGAAATAACTCGAGTTTTAACCAATTTAAATGAAGTTGAGCTATTTAAATAATCAATTTAGATCAAGAAGATTTAATCGTTTGAAAAACAACTCTTTTATGATCGAACAAATTACAACTCTTTCATGAGAAGCCAAATCAGCTCTTTCGTTTTAAGAGTGCAGTTTTCCATGTTTTCATACTTTTGGGTGCTGGAAAGTTGAAAGGTAAACCTACGTGTCAACCGTTAAAATCGTGTTTTTAGTTGTTTTCCACAAACATATAACTTGGCAGACTGATTGCGTTTTGATATGTAAAATGTATATTAATCCTAGATTTCCATCCATAAATTCAATGAGGTGATTGTTTGAGCTGCCGCATCTGCCTATTATGAGTAACAGCCAGATATAAAATGGCTATCCCCAATTTCAATGATTAGCACTATTGTCACATGTAGATAAATTGGTTCAAAGCACAAATTGTTTTGAAAAAATTCGTTACTTTTATAGAAAATCAATGATGTTTTCTTTTTTCTTAGAAAAGGAATAATAATAGTTGCAAAATGTATGTCTTTTCCAAGCAATAAAAAAGTATTTGCATCAGAGAGTTGAAAATTTAGTTTTGAGAACATGCTTAAGTTTCAGTTGTCAAGCAGATTTCAGAAACAATAATTTCTATACCATTTCGAAACATATCTTTAAAACGCTCAATTAATGATGAAAAATAACTGATCTCTTAAATATTTTTAAACCAAAAAATGAAAAAAAATGTTTTCACCTTTAGTAAGCCTTCCTTATAGTATGAGGTTCATATAAGGAAGTTTACGATTTTTTGCCTGCTTACGTAATTAGTAACATTTTCTATTTAGAACGTAAATTTGTCAGCTTATATAAACATGATAGTAAAATGTCTTTATATTTAGTATTTCATTATCACAAGATGTCCGTGTAAGGAAGTTTAAGATAATAATCAGGATATTGGTCAGGGATCAGGTAACATAACCATTTAAGTCTTACTTAATAAACGTTTGACATGGATAAGCAATTTTGTATTCTATCAAATTTAATCATTATAAAAGTTGGTTACTCATAAAAAATAATTTGACTTCAAATGTTAAGAAAACTAGTCGTTGGAGGCCACCGTAATACTTACCCATCATGGATATGTATATGAAAATAAAACATGTGAAACTATTTATACAATGCATTGCAATTAATAAACAAAATTTAAATATTGTTAACATAGTAATGCTATTAGTCCGGGAGCCAACCGTCGATTTACCTATGTATCGAGTAAAAGGACCGGACATACATCAAAATGTAGGTCTCAATGTACACATTAAGAATATCACTGTCTGCCAGGTCCTATCCTGCCGGAACGCAAGGCAGCCGCACTTTTATGACGTCAATTTTGAGCGTTTACCTATGTATCGAGTACAAGGACCAGACATACATCAAAACGTAGGTCTCAATGTGCACATTAAGAATATAACTGGCTGCCACATACATCAAAATGTAGGTTTCAATGTGCACATTAAGAATATCACTCGCTGCCAGGTCCTATCCTGCCGGAACCCGGCGGCAGCCGCACTTTTATGACGTCAAGTTTGAGTGTTTACCTGTGTATCGAGTAAAAGGACCAGACATACATCAAAATGTAGGTTTCAATGTGCACATTAAGAATATCACTGGCTGCCACAAACATCAAAATGTAGGTTTCAATGTGCACATTAAGAATATTACTGGCTGCCAGGTCCTATCCTGCCGGAACCCGGTGGCAGCCGCGCATTTATGACGTCAACTTTGAGTGTTTGCCTATGTATCGAGTACAAGGACCGGACATACATCAAAATGTAGGTCTCAATGTGCACATTAAAAATATCACTGTCTGCCAGGTCCTATTCTGCCGGAACCCAATGGCAGCCGCGCATTTATGACGTCAATTTTCTGGCAGGATAGGACCTGGCAGCCAGTGATATTCTTAATGTGCACATTGAAACCTACATTTTGATGTATGTCTGATGCTTTTACTCGATACATAGGTAAACACTCAAACTTGACGTCATAAAGTGCGGCTGCCACCGGGTTCCGGCAGGATAGGACCTGGCAGACAGTGATATTCTTAATGTGCACATTGAGACCTACATTTTGATGTATGTCCGGTCCTTGTACTCGATACATAGGCAAACACTCAAAGTTGACGTCATAAATGCGCGGCTGCCACCGGGTTCCGGCAGGATAGGACCTGACAGCCAGTGATATTCTTAATGTGCACATTGAGACCTACATTTTGATGTATGTCGGGTCCTTGTACTCGATACTTAGGCAGACACTCAAAATTGACGTCATAAAAGTGTGGCTGCCACCGGGTTCCGGCAGGATAGGACCTGGCAGCCAGTGATATTCTTAATGTGCACATTGAAACCTACATTTTGATGTATGTCTGGTCCTTTTACTCGATACATAGGTAAACACTCAAACTTGACGTCATAAAAGTGCGGCTGCCGCCGGGTTCCGGCAGGATAGGACCTGGCAGCGAGTGATATTCTTAATGTGCACATTGAAACCTACATTTTGATGTATGTGGCAGCCAGTTATATTCTTAATGTGCACATTGAGACCTACGTTTTGATGTATGTCTGGTCCTTGTACTCGATACATAGGTAAACACTCAAAATTGACGTCATAAAAGTGCGGCTGCCTTGCGTTCCGGCAGGATAGGACTTGGCAGACAGTGATATTCTTAATGTGCACATTGAGACCTAAATTTTGATGTATGTCCGGTCCTTTTACTCGATACATAGGTAAATCGACGGTCGGCTCCCGGACTAATATTAAAGAACTGCTGATGTACCAATTTCGACAAATTATATAAAACGCCAAACTACTCAAGTAGTACCGAACTGCGTAAAAGAAACATTCTTATAACTCCAAAAATAATAATTCTATTAACTAACAATTAACTGCGTCGGATTAAGCGTCTCATTTTCAATTAAAATATACTTCTGAATTGAAATTTGAATGAAATACAGGGTCATGAAAAATCGAAGAATGTGGAAAACAAGATTACAAATATCTCGGCAACTAATAATCCGATCGACTTCGTTCTATATGCAATTTGTGTGTTATTTTATTGAGTTTTACGTCCATTCCTTAGAGCAAAAAAATTCGAAAATTTTTATATACCTTTCATCAGAACGAATTTTTCGAGAGACCGAAAAAAATAGTTCCGGATAATCCAGGTTGCTGATATTAAATAGGGTTCGTCCCATTCTTACATACTAACTACATACAAAATTTCAAGTCTCTATCTCAATTTTTTCGGGAGATAGAGCGTTTACAGACAGACAGACAGACGGACGGACGGCAATTTTTTTTTTCTAAAAATATGTTTTTCGGAATCTCCAGTATCTAAAACGTGTAAATCCGTCAAAAATTTGTTTTCGATTTTCAAAACGATTGCAAGACTTACCCTATACTACGTATGATGGGTAAGTAAAAAAAAAAAAAAAAAAAAAAAAAAAATGAATAGTCGTATCGCTTTGCATGTCATATAACACGACGTCGACTTAATAAAGTTTAAGAATTTTGTCAGTGGAATAAACTACTTTACTATGTACATACGGCACAATACGCAATCGATCATCTGTCGTAGAGCGGAAATTCGTCAACTTGCAGTTTAGCGATTTATGTAAGAATGAAATGAATTGTCTTGTCATCGAATATGCCATTATAGTAAAATGCCAATATAAGTTTTTTTTTAAATACGATATCATACCTGCTAACCTTATGAAATTTTTCAAATCGTAAAAATACAATTTCAATTGCAAAATTTATTTAACAAAAATTGTCTTCTTCCTACATAGTTATTTAATAACGTCTTCGTTTCTTAAATACAATTTATGATTTACATGATTTTTTAAGATTGTGACACAATATGTCGCTTAAGTTCGTAGCATTACCCGTTATGGTCATATTTACTGATGATTCGTTATGAAAAGTTTCCATATTATGGCAAATTTCGTTATTTAAAAAAACAGTTGTTGATGAAAATTATTTAACTGTAGAAACTTTCTAAACGACTTAAATTATCTTCCTGCTGACTGTACATTTATAAAATGACACCTAATATGACAAATAAACGATAAATGACAAATTCATAAAATGTCAAGTAAACGATGTCATGCTCTGGAAAGCATGCTCTCAAAACTAAATTTTCAACTTTCTGACACATTTGCAAATACTTTTTTATTGCTTGGTAAAGACATGCATTTTGCAGCTATTGCTTTTTCTCTTCTAAGAAAAAAGAAAAGAATAAATGTCATAAAACAACAAATGGCAAATTCATAAAATGTCACATTTTCTATGATATACTTAAAGTATTCACGTATGAAGACATAAAAACATTTTAATTACACCATAAAAATTAAGAAGTGCGAAAATAGAAATTAAGAAAATTTGCCTTTCTTCATGCGCAAGTCCAAAAAACACGCGCTAACATTTCTAAAGCAGGAGCAAGTCTTCTTCATATTACGAAGCAACAGCAGGTGACCTTTGCACTTGAAGAGAAAAAAGACTAAGTTTTTTCGAAGGGTCAAGAACATTTATTAAATGTTATGGTGTTATTAAGAAATGTTTTTCCTTTATTGTGTCATACATCTTGTTCATTATTTTAAAGTGTTCATACGTACTCCAGAATATCTCACTTATCCCAATTCTTCTAAATGTTACGCTGCAGTGTAGAGTCTTATACCGCTGGGTTGAATAGCAATGTTAAAAATTTGAAACTTTTGCTGCATCGTCACTCCACCGATTTTATAAAAAGAGATTAATTTATTTCATTATGGAGCATTCTCATTGGACGAAATAGAGATATTCCATAAAAGTGGTGGAGTGACGATGCAGCAAAAGTTTCAAATTTTTAAGGGTGTTCTTAACTGCTCCGCTTAACAAGCGAAAACGTTTTGACACATTTACAAATTCATTTTTTAACAGAAAGATATAAAATTGGAATGCCTGACTATGGAAGCGATTTCGAATCGAACTTATTTTTCCATTTTATGATAATTAAATTACCTATCCAGTTCTAAGCTATATCGATGACGTAATCACCCGTTTTTCTCCTGATTTTCGATCGGTTTTTCTGCTTTCGTCGGGAAATGTGCTCAAAAGTGTCCACTTTGAAGGCTTGTTTTGAAAAATCTGTTGTGTTTTTTAAAAAAAAAACAGAATAGTGCGTGCAATTAGACAGTTTCTGAATAAGAACATCTGTTATTTTCATGCATTTCCGAGCAAAAATAAATTAAAGCATGTGTCACAAAGTTGCCCTTTTTGATTTAAGAGCAACAATGCAATTGAAATCTGTAAATTATATTTTCAATTAAGGGGGAATATTCACGATTCCTCGCTGCTTGTGAAATTCCGTGTTAAACAATAAATATAATTTAAATAGAGGATTATTCATTATATAATGTACAGAGTGACGCTTAAATAATGTGATGCAAATAAAAACCCATGACTTTTAACTGAAGAGACAAAATAACCCGTTTCATTTACCATTCAAAAGAGAAAAAAAATTCTGTACAAGAAACTATCAAAATTATTTGTATTAAATTCCTCCTACGGGATGCAGGGACCTAGCACCTGGATAATTCGTGAAGACAGACTTGATTTCGTGCCAGGTTTCTTCCAAAGCGTGTTTCGGTGAATTCAGGGACTATGCATTATTGCACAAATTTTTTACTCCAGGATCCCTGAAACAGCGAATCTTGCTTGGGGAATTATTCCCTAGTAGCAAACTAATATTGGTCCAACGTTGCACCAATATTTCATCTATTGGAAATATTGCCAATAAACCGTCAATATTGCTCCAATATTGGGATGTTTACATTTTGGCCTTATTTAGCCAAAATTTGAAGCCAATGTTATACCAATATTGTTGCTTTATTGGAAATATTGCCAATAAAACACGAATATTATACAAATACTGGCTTTTCATTGGAAATATTTCCAATGAAATTCCCATATTTAACCAATATTGGTGTTTTATTGGCAATATTTCCAATGAATCCCCAATATTAGCATAATATTGGCTGCAAATGTTGGCTAAATAAGGCCAAAATGTAAGCATCCCAATATTGGAGCAATATTTCATGACAATATTGTGCCAATGTGCCAATATCGCTCCAAGATGTAGCCAATATTGGTCCAATATTGTTTGGCTACTGGGGTTGTTGGAGGAAAGCAGGATTAACCTTTGCACACCCTGCCAAACAGTGAATTCATATCAATGGAAATAGATATTAAACAGCAAAAGAAAATGTGGAACATGAATAAAACAATAGTTTGACTCAAAAACGCGAAGAAAACATTAAACTAAGTTATCTTTTTTATCACGTCACAGTAATTATGTGTCAGTCTGTAATTATAGATATACTGTTTTAACCACCAAAAAGTAGATATATATATATATAACCGAAATTTTACCGACATATAGAAAATATACCGAAACTTTTTTTTTTGCGCGTTTTTTCTTAAATCATCATGCAGACAGTTTTTAAAGTAGAAAAAAACTGATTACATATTCAGAATCTGCGTAAAAGTCTGCTTCTGATGAACCAAAATATACGAAAAAATGTCTTATGGACGCGTAGCGTCAACCGTTCAAAACCAAATATTTTTAACGGGACGATGGGCGTGAAGCGACCATGGCTCCGATCCACAATCGTTTTTTCAAGTGCGCGTAGCGCCCACCGTGCGAAATCACATATTTTTAACGGGATAATGGGCGCATAACAACCATAGCTCTTTAATTTACTTTTTTTTTCGTGCTTGAGGATTCGAACACCAAGACTTGCTTATTAAATGAATTTTTTTGCTTATTATATACTGCTTAATATCGAGGTTCGTTTGGAAAAAGTGGCCCAGCTAGCGGGCGTAGCTCGCTAGTACATTTTTAAAAACTGTGTTGTTAAATTTTATGTACTTCTAAGAGGATGATAAATTTTTAAAGATTCAAAATTAATTATACTTTAAAAAATAATTATAATTCTGGAAATTATTTTTTAAATACAGTACACTAGTATGAAACGTTTACTTTTTGATGGGTAATACAAATTCCGCTAATTATATTAAGCCATGATTAATCGCTTGTTAAAAATTTCGCGTAAGTTAACATGAAATTTCGAGATCGAAAACGAAAAAAGTTTTATCATTGAACCATCCATTTAATGTGAAATACTATCTAAAACAGATAATTATTTGCCACAACTTGTAAAACAATTCGTACTTGAACTCAAGAGTGCATTGCCCGTATCCGACCCATAATGAACAAGGAAATAATACAATTAGTTTATATTTAAATAACATTACCATACCAGTAATTTTCATTCCATTTGCTAAGAAATAAATAGAAAATTTATTATTATGCAATAGTAATTTTATTCTGACCCAAAGTTATTCATGTTTATATAAGATGATCGGGTTTATTTGCTTTTAGTTTATATGCAGTTTAAAATGTCAAACTCAAATCTATTTGCAATAAAAAATTTGAGTGAATCAGTAAACCGATCGGCAAGCCTGTTTGAGTGCGGTTAAATTTGGGACCCGTTTTGAAGTTTGAATGAACTATTAGCGTCTAACATCCATCAAAATATATGAAGACCCCAGAAGCCAAGGGGTATAAGTGGCAAAATTGAAAAAAATAAACTAAATACACAGAGGACCTAAAAATATGCTTTTTTCATTTCAGGTAAAGAAATATAAGTGATTTTCTTATTATTTGCTGAGTTATACAGGCAAACCACTTTTTTCGAAAAACAAACAGTGTTGATTAATTATACATTTAAAGAAAATTGTACTTTATTTTTTAATAGTTATTGAAATAAGAGTTCAAAGATTAGAATGCAACAAGCAGATGTTTTCTATTTCAATTTAGTCAATTGTTATTGAATGTTCCAATTTAACATCAATTATCTTTGAACTCAATTTACTCCAAATCGAAATTTTGTCACTTGTACCCCTTGGCTTCTGGGGTCCTCATATATAATCTTGCTTTCATGCTAGAAGCAAACATTATTTTTTCGACTCCGCTTTATTTCAGTAATAAAACCTGATAAATCCTTGCTTCATTTTTTTACACGTGTTAAACCTTTCCAAACCTTATGCTGTAATCTTATTAGAATGAATAACTTCCGCAAATTTTTGATTTTTGTAAAGAATAATTGTAGTTTAGCTCTAAACCTTGTTGGAGGCGGAAACCTGTTAGTTTATAATCATTAAAACACAAAAATGATTCTTGTCCAATCATAACTAGACAATATGTATTGCGGAAGTCTGCGCTTTCGTCATTAAATACTACTTATTTGATTTTTTTTCCAATTTATATCGTTATAATTTCCTGAAAGACGTAGATAATTGGACGTATAGATAAATATTCATCTAATGTTAGTTATTGTAATGTGTAGATATTGACTATTATGAATATTAAATACAATTTAATCTTTTAAACCATCACTTTTATTATAGTATATGTTTTTTGTTCGATGTCAATAATCTGAAAAGGATATAAAATTTATAAATCATTAACTGTAAAAATTATGTAATTTTTTTATAAGTTATGATCTAATCTTCTAATCTTCTAATCTTTTAATAAGTTATGATTACTTTCAAAGAGGCATGTTGATGAAAAGATTATAAATTTTTAGCATTCAATGTGAAACATAGATACAGCAAAACTATAATTTTCAGTCAAAAAAAAAATTCATCAAAATAAAAGAACAATTAAAAAAACCAAAAACCGGCATTATTTTACAAATATTTTTATAGTACTTTTAAAGACTATGTGTCCAAAACATTATATGTTGCAGTGACAAAAATAGAATACAGTAGAACCCTGATTATCCGAATTCCGGTCATCCGAAAATCGGCTTAGCCGAAGGACCTTAAGATTCCTCAAAGCCCTTTATAAAGGTGAAAATTTTTCTAATAAGAATGTATTTATTAAAATACAACACATTGCTCAGTGGTGCACAAAACAAGAATTTTAATATACATTTGTACAATTAAAATAAAATAAAACTATCAACGTTTCGCGGCATCTTCAGGAAAATATGATAACGGAAGGACTACGTTTGCATCTTGATCGAGAGATAATATTTCTAATAAATTAAAATCTAATTGAATTAAAAGTTTAAAAATGTTGCCACTTACACGTGAGTAAAAACTTAATTTGTAAATTTTAGATCAAAACAATTCCGAATCATTTTTAATACATTGAAATTTGTTTTGATACTTATTAGTTTTAAAAATTAGAAGCAAAATAAGTAAAAATAAAAAACTTTGAAAGTAATTATTTGGGACTATCAGGAATAGTCTTAAGAAACCATATTCTTTATAAAATAAATAGAGTTAACTTACTTATCTGGTTCATTGCGTAATTTTGAGCCCTTTCTTATATAGACTTGTATGGTACTTCATTATTTTTGCGAAAAATGTTGTGATTTTCTTTTTTTTTCTTTTTTTTTTTTTTTTTTCAATTTTGTATCGTTTCAATGCTACTTTATCAAGCGGCCTTTTAAATAAACACACATTTAATACTGTTGCAGTTTCTTGTACTTCAATATATCAAACTGCCGCATCTAAGATCTTATAGTAACTTCACTATGTGTAATCATGTAGCACATCTACTATAGTCTGTAATATGTTACCATACCACAACATTTTTAGTCCAAAGATGTACTAAATTACTGTCACAGCTTTGCACTAAACAAATTTCACCATAAGCTTCCTTTTTTTAAAATTTCTATGGAACCCCGGTTATCCGAAAAATCCTAAACCAAAAACGCTTTGGTCCCATGCTTTTCGGATAACCAGGGTATAATGTGAATTTTTTTGATTACTGTATCTTGTAGATTGAATATTGTTCATGGATGCATATTAGTGCTGTGAAAGGAAGAGCGACAATAGATATGATAAGTATTAAGGACTTCAGGTTCGTTTAAAATATAATTTTTATTTTACCCTTTCGAGAGATAATGGGTGCCCAACATCGTATTGGTAGGGACAAGCAGAGGGAGGCAAGTAGTTCTTCTTACAGTGAGAACTACGATAATGTCAGTTGTCAATTATCGCCAAAGGGTTACAATGTTTGGCGTGTATATGATATTTGGCAAAAATATAAGTGCAATTTTTTCTTCTTAGAGAGAGATTTTGTACTTAGCATATTAACAAGATAATCGCTAATTGGCGATAAAAGTGTTTAAACTTTGATATTGGAATTTAAAAGCAAAGGAATTTTTGCGGTTAGACCTGGGGTTCGTGAAGTGGACTAAAATTCGCGAATGCGTACCATATAAGGAAATTGTAGCATGGGAGGCGATCTATTTTAACATGTACGACGCGCAAAATATCTTATGCAGCATTTTTACTATAGGGCAGCTGGTATGCAGAAAACCACACGCTGATATCGTGACAATATAAGGTATGGAAAGAGTGAATTACATGTGCCGGCTTTTAGGTGTCCGTTATATTAAGAGGGGTCGTTTGCGTATTACAAAAATGAGAAAAGTGGCGATATAACTTCAACTGTAATGTAGATCTTGTTGTGATCATGATTTTTTAGGTACTTTAAAAGAAAAGATTTTTTTTTTATGGAGAAAAGATAAGTTAATCAATTTGTTAACTTGGCATCGTCATATTCAATTATATATGATATACTGATATCATACAGGGTTTTACTGTACATCGTATATGTCAATAGAATAATATCTTAGTAAACGCCACACTTTGTTTCTAAAGAACATACATTTATAATAAAGTAACTTTAATTTAAATTTATAACAGAATGATGTCGGATATTTTTTTAGGTAGATTTTTATTTTGAATATAATATTTGAAATTATAACTATGTTTTATGCATCATAAAAGCTACGTGCAAAGTATTCAAATTTTTATCCTTTGTTCATAGTAGATTTTTATTCTGAAAATAATATTTAGAATGGTGACTTAATTTTTTATCTTGCATAAAAGTTACGTTCATTATATCCAAAACCTTAAATTTTATTCTAGGTAAATTTTTGTTCTGAGTATAGCATTCAGAATGGTAATTATGTTTTATACTTCAGACAAGCTACGTACATAATGTTCAAAGGTATAAGCAGTAATGTTAATTTTGTTCTATGTAGATATTTACTCTGATTATAATATTTAAAATAGTAACTATGTTTTATACTTCATGAAAACTACGTGCAGAATATTCAGCGTCTTAAATTTCGTTTTATGTAGATTTTTATTTTGAATAAAACATTTAGATTGTATTTATGTTTTATACTTTATAAAAGCTACGTGCGTAATATTCAAAACCTCAAGCGATAATGAATAACAAAATGAATAATAAAACTATATTTTAATTCTTTGTAAAAATAATGATATTGATGTACAATTAAAGCTGTTTATCGTTTGAATTTTTGCAATTATTCTTTGTAGAACCAAATAATTTAACTAGAAATTTCAATCGTATATACACTGTAAAAAAAAATTCAAGAGGTTACTAAAAATTTCTTAGTAAATTTGTATTCCACAGAATTTTTTAGTAACCATTACAAACTTTTTTTTTGCAAGTGAAACAAACATTTCTTTTGTAAACTGAACAAAAGAATTTTTTGTATAACTAACTTAAAAATTTTTAGTATGAGCCACCAAGTAAATTTTAGTAATAGCTCCAAAATTATTTTTAATAACCATTACGTGGGCCCGGAGAGCAGGAGTTTCCTTCGAGCTGCATCCAGACTTCCGAAGCGGAAGATTTTCGGCAAAACCGCAATAGATGGCAGCACCAAATATTGCTACTGCTCCGACAGTATATTCATAATCCCTTTATTAACGAGTACTTACACTACATATATTCGGGGCGTATTTGGCAGCGGCCGGTATCGAACCCGGGACCTTTTAGCCTGGAGTCCGTTACTATAACCACTATGCTATCAAGGCCACACCAAGTGAGTTTTAGTAATAGCTATTAAAAATATAAAATTAATAACTCGATTCGTTGCTAACTTTTTTCTAGTAATTCTTACAGATTTTCTTGTAAAAGACTAAGATTACTAAAAAATTTTTAGTAATTACAAGGATCACTAAAGTTTTTTTAGTAGATCGACATTTTTTTTTTTACAGTGTAGATTCAATCTACATATAGAAAAATCAATTGCTTTTTACACTGTTCGTCATTGTAATATAAATGGAATAAGAATATATGTTCTTTTTCAATGCCTAAAGGAATTACAGCATGAAACTTATTTTCGAGGTCATCTGAAACCCACGGTTAAAATAATTGACACACGAGACCACACGTAGAGGCCAATTGTTTGTATAGTAGCTGACAATTGCTTAATTTCTCAAACCAAAACACACTATTGAAGGTGTAAAAATATCAGCCATCAAAAGCTTCATTTTTGATGAATATGTCAATACAAACCATTGGTTAAAAAAAAAGCTTATGCCAACAATTGCTCAGAGAAGACGTGACAGTTACACTACTCTTCAAGTCCTATCGTTCTCCAATTAGCTCTTTGAGGAAGTAGTAACAGTGTGAATGAATGTCACTTCCTTAATGTGTAGCTTGACCTTTTCTCGCCAGTGCAGAGAAGATCAGTGCTCCACCCATCGGACAATGGTATTACCAGTCTATATCGATTGGCTTCTGATTACTTTACTTCCAATCATTTGCTTCGTGACTATGAAACGAGCTGAAACAATTTTGGGATCTGATTTTTGACATCGTTACTCAGATGTACAAGACTTGCGATAGAGACAGTTTGCTCCGGGATTTATTTAAGGGTGTTCTTAACTGCTCCGTTCAACAAGCGAAAAACTTTTTGACACATTTACAAATTCATTTTTTAACAGGATGATATGAAATTGGAATGCCTGACTATGGAAGCGATTTCGAATCGAACCTATTTTTCCATTTTATGATAAAGAAATTACCTATCCAGTTCTAAGCTATTTCGATCAGGAGATCACCCGTTTTTCTCCTGCTTTTCGACCAGTTTTTCTGCTTTCGTCGGGAAATGTGCTCGAAAGTTTCAACTTTGAAGGCTTGTTATGAAAAATCTAGTGTGTTTCTAAAAAAACTGAACATTGATTGCAATTAGCCAGTTTCTGAATAATAACACCTGCTATTTTCATGCATTTCCGAACAAAAATAAAGCATGTGTCACAAAGTTGCCTTTTTTGATTTAAGAACACCCTTAACGATTCCAATTTGTCTCTGGAATCGAAATACGCTAAGAATTACTACGGTTACTTGAATGAATAAGATAATCAATTAAAAACTCTATCAGATAAGGAAGGTATGAAACAGCGTGGTAAAATGTAAAAGAAAATATTAGTAATAAAGATGGTGCATAATTAAGATATTTAAAAAATAAATAAATTTCGTATTCTGTTTATAATTTTACGTTGTTGCATGGGCGTTAATGATATAATTTCTAAACGATACTGATTGCATTACTTCCAATGATTTACTTCGTGACTATGAAGCGAGTTGAAACAATTTTTGGGTCTGATTTTTGACATCATTACTCTGATATACAAGATTTGCGATGGAGACACAGTGACATTTATATATTTATATTGCTTTTACTCACCAAAGAATTCGTCTGTTATTGTAAAATTAAATATAAAAGAAGTAAATAAAAGATTGACTAGGTTACCGTAAATCGTGATCGAAGCTGTATGTGAAAAAAAAAATATATATATATATACTACCCTCTCAACAACTAATTAGCAACAATTTTAATGACTTTAACATCTAATAATAAAACTCTGCATGGAAATATTCGGCCGTGACCTAAAGGTCATTCTTTATTGAAAGTTAATAAAAAGGCATAAGAAGTTTAATGTTGGCGACACTACTCAATGAGATATGAGATACCCAGATAACAAAAGTTTATCTGCCTGTTAGAAACGCCATTTTCATATAGCGTTCATTAATTATTATGATTTTGTTGTCAATGGGTTAATATGTTTCCCAGTGATTTTTGTGATAATTTCAATAATCCGGTGATTGTTTACTTTTTTAAGTGCGTTCGTAGTTAAATAAATACTATCCTTTATACTTGTCATTCAGTCCATCCGCCCTCTATCTGTCCGCCCGTCTGTCCGCATAACAACACAAAACTACCCAGCTAAATAATTTAAAATTTAAAATACATATATTTGTTTCATAATTTTTTTCTGACATTTCAAATTTTATGAAAATCGGATGTACAGCTCAATTGCAGGAGCAATTAAAAGTATTTGGTGACATTACGGGAATCATATGGGAAAATAGCATCAAGTGCATTTTAATGATGTTGCGAACATACTCACACTTTAGTAAATTTTAATTATTTTTAGTATATTTGATCTTACATTTTAGTAAATTTTAATGAAATCATATTTTATTTTAATAAAGAATACATTTACTTCTACCAAGAAAGTTTTTTAAAATTATGTTTATTTTGTTATTCCCCAGAGGTTCATTTTATTTTGGTTTTTATACAGCAACATGTGGAGATCCTATGATACAACAAAATGCCAATTGAAAACTTTGTAATTCAGAACCTTTAATAACGCGGAATCTTAAAGAACAAAGTGTGTAGTTTGCCAGTTAATTCTTATATTAATACATAATTAAGTTTCTTGAAAAATATACCCATACAAGAATTTCCTCGGCTTGATATATTAATCTATCAGTATGACATATTTGATACACAGTTACTGTTTAATACTAATTTAAGCCTCCTACAGTAGGTGGAAGTAGGCAGAACAGGTGAATTTTTATTCATGAGCAAGCTGCTATGTAATTAAAGCGAGTTACTTTTACATGAGAAAATTATATGCTTCATTTAGGCGTGCAGAGTGAAAAAGTTATATGGCGGCAAGTAAAATGAATTATAGAGTCGAGTAGTTAATTTTTAACGTCTACATCAGCATTTCTCAACCTTCATTGCCTTGTAAACCCCTTAAAAATATTCATATTATAAAGAACAATGTGCATGAACTATGTAGTATGTGTTGTGTGTGGGACTATAGCTTATGTTGGTTTTAAGGGTGTTCTTAACTGCTCCACTCAACAAGCGAAAAACGAAGATATAATAAAAAAAAGAAGAAAAAGCAGGAGTTATAGAGTAATCAAGGCGGGGGGGGGGGGGATGCTTGAAGCCGTGCTTTCCCTTAGGGAGAGACTTAAACATGTCCTGAGCATATCCATTTTTGAAATCATTCTTTTTACTTACCCATCATACGTAGTATAGGGTAAGTCTTAAAAATCGAATTTTTTTTTTTTTTTTTGACGGATTTATACGTTTTAGATAGTGGAGATTCCGAAAAATATATTTTTAGAAAAATAATTTTGCCGTTCGTCTGTGTCTGTCTGTCTGTCTGTAAATGCTCTATCTTCCGAACAAATTGAGATAGAGACTTGAAATTTTGTATGTAATTAGTATGTAAGAATAGGACGAAGCCTATTGAATATCAGCAACCTCGATTATCCGGAACTGTTTTTTTCGGACTCTCGAAAAATTCGTTCTGATGAAATGTATATAAAAATTTTCGAATTTTTTTGTTCTAAGGAATGCACGTAAAAGGCAATAAAATAACACACATTTTGCATACAGAACGAAGTCAATCGAATTATTAGTTGCCGAGATATTTGTAATCCTGTTTTCCACATTCTTCGATTTTTCATGACCCTGTATTTCATTCAAATTTCGATTCAGAGGTATATTTTAATTGAAAATGAGATGCTTAATCCAACGCAGTAAACTGTTAGTTTATATTATTATTATTTTTAAAGTTATAAGGATGTTTCTTTTACGCAGTTCGGTATTACTTGAGTAGTTTGGCGTTTTATATAATTTGTCGAAATTGGTACATCAGCAATTCTTTAATAGAGCATTACTATGTATATTAACAATATTTAAATTTTGTTTTGGAATTGCAGTGCATTGTATAAATAGTTTTCACATGTTTTATTTTCATATGCCTATCCATGATGGGTAAGTATTACGGTGGCCTCCAACGACTAGTTTATGATAGTTGTGGCTGCTCAAAACTGTATAAAACAATTCAGCGCAGTTGCTTAAGTAAGATTTTACATTGAAGAACCATTTGTCAAACAGATTCTCGTCCATTCACTTTTCAAATCATTCTGTCTATCTGAAGGCTAATTCTTGACCGCTCAAACCAATTAAGGTCGACGTATATTTTTCTGCGAGCATTTCTCTTTCATCTTCATATGAAGGCGACCTACTTTCCGTAATTTTAAAGACAGAATAATAGGATACACTTGGTCTAAAAAAATAAAGGATAGGCCTAATGGCTCAAGAAATGAGGACCCAAATTTTCATTAACTCTTCTGAACTCTGAACCCGTCTATCGGAGAGTTCACGGAAGATGAAACTTAAATTTTATTTTCTTTGTTCTAGCTAAAAGAGTAAAAGTTCTAAAAATACTATGTTGCATTTACAAGGCAATTGTTTCGGTGAAATGTTTAAATAGGCAGTTATTTAGTGTTCTCATAAGGTTATAGGGTTTGAGTATGAATTTTAATCTCAACTAATTTATAATAAGAACTGCGATTAAAGTTATTTAGAATGGAACTCGTTTGCTTGATTATATGATGTTCTACCTGTTCAGTTTTATGTAATACGTTTCATTAATACGAAATAATATTTAGAAGTAATTATAATTTTATAAGGTAATATTTATAATACTAGGGGGGGCCCCGCCCCCCTGCTCGCTATGCTCGCCAATCCCCCGCGTAATCGCTTCGCGATTCCAAATTATTGTCTACCCCTGCTTGCTGCGCTCGCCAATAACCCATGGTATGAATAAACAGTTGCAGACCTTTCAAATGATGTTTCACACGACTGGTGTGGAAAGAAATAAAAAATGTGCCCCCCTGGGGGGCAGAGTGGGAGGCGACACAAAAGACATCCATAATATGAATAAGCAGCTGCAGACCTCTCAAATGATATGTCACACGACTGGTGTTGTAAAGAAATTAAAAATATGCCCCCCTGGGGGGGCAGAGTGGGGGTGACACACAAGACATCCATAAAATGAATAAACAGTTGCAGACCTTTCAAATGATGTGCTACACAATTGGTGTTGTAAAGAAATTACAAAATGCGCCCCCTCTGAGGGCAGAGGGGCGGATTACACACAAGATATCCATAATATGAATAAGCAGTTGCAGACCTCTTAAATGATGTGTCACACAATTGGTGTTGTATAGAAATTAAAAATGTGCCCCCCCTGGGGGGCAGAGTGGGGGATGACACACAACACATCCATAATATGAATAAGCAGTTTCAGACCTTTCAAATGATGTGTCACTCAACTGGTGTTGTAAAGAAATTAAAAATGTGACCGCCCCCCCTGGGGAGAGCAGAGTGTGGGGGTGACACACAAGACATCCATAATATGAATAAACAGTTGCAGACCTTTCAAATCTTGTGTAACACGACTGGTGTTGTAAAGAAAATAAAAATGTGTCCCCCCTGGGGAGCAGAATGGGGGATAACACACAAGACATCCATTATATGAATAAGCAGTTGCAAACCTCTCAAATGATGTATCAAACGACTGGTGTTGTAAAGAAATTAAAAATTTGGCGAAATATTACAGTTATCGCCAAGTTGGCGTCACTTTTGACAACTAATTTTGGTCGCCAAATTTGGCTATATATCGCCAACTTGGCGATTGTTGGCGATGGTAACCTTTCCTCTCTTTATGGTAACCCATATGGCGATGCATAGACGGAGCCCTTTCCTGATTGGTCTATTCGACTCATGGAAGGAGTGGACAACCCGGATTCGTTAGTTCCGGAAATCTTCCACATCAGCATTATTCCAGGAGTCATTCCTTTTAAGGCTAGTTTTTTTTTACTATAGAAGGATATGAAAAGACATACGCATATGCAATGATATGTGAGATTATGCTATTTTTTTTTCGCTTCATACTTGAATTTTGAAAAATATTCATGTTATTTATCATTAACATTTTTGAAAAGAAAATCAGCTTTTAAAAAAGATCTTTAAAATAAGAAAATGCGAAAAATTTTCAAAATCACAGTGTGTTTGCAATTAAAAATTTAGGAAAAATGTGTTAATAAAGATGTTGATAATTGGGAGAAGCCAGGGCCCGGCTTAGACAGTGGGGTGCCCCGGGGCAAACATTATTAGGGGGGGGGCCCTTCTATCTTAAAATTTTTCGTAAATTATACTGAAGAACTGAAGTGACTACAGAAGAAAGTGTACTAGTGAAACTGAAATTCATAACTATTGTATGCGTAAATAAATATACATATATATAAATATACATATATAAATATATATAAATATACATATCTATATACATAATAGCTGAAGAAAGACAACTTTGAGAAATTATAGAATACAGTTTTTTTTTTTTTTTTTTTTTTTTTCAATTACAGGAATATGAGGATAAATGTGAGGCCTTAAGGAAGCAATAGGTACGGAAACAGACGGGGTAGGAGAAGAGAGATCCTTAAAATTAAAAAGAAAAAGAATTTTGGTCACTTTTGACCATTTTTTATCATTAGATACTCCTTTAACGAAAAATTTATATCTGTCCTTGGGGGGGGGGGGGGAGCTTAAGCCGGGGGGCCCGGGGCAATTGCTCCGCATGCCTCTGCCTTAGTCAGGCCCTGGGAGAAGAAGAAGGTTTTTGGAAAAATGATAAATACACTTTTAATTACAGAAACCTGGTCACTTAATAATCAGCGTGTTGTGCGAACAGGCTATGGGGGAACAGTTTTGAACAAATTTCACTCAAATTTAATCTCTTCGGGATGGATATAATGAAAGTAAAACTTGCTTTGGATTGAACACTAGGAGTCTTGCGTTAGGTTGATTGCCTGACCTGGTCATATGTTGTATAGTATCTCAGGACTTACGGTCCTTAAAAAGCTACCTAGGTCAAGCGAAAAAACCCATTCGCCAATGCTAATCCTATCGAAGATATTTATAGAGATATCTCGGTTGCATATCAAAATTTTTAAAAGATTATTTTTTTTTTATTAGATAGCTCAGATCAATTTGTACAAAAGTCGTTTTTTACATTTTGATTTTGTTTTCAGATATTTTTAATGAGGGCGGTTTCATTTTCGAAACCAGTTTACAAAGTAAAAGCATTCTCATAAAAATAATAATAATAATAATAATAATAATCTGCAATCAAAATCGAAAAAACGGCCTGTATACATTACGATCTCAATTATCCAATCAAGAAAAAAAAATGAAATATTTAAATGCAATCGAGATAGCTTTATAAATTTCTTCCATAGGATTACCATTAGCGAACGGGTCTTTTCACGTGATTGAAGAAGTAGCCTCTCAAAATACTATTGAGCACTGTAGAACAAAATATTTAATGAGTTGTAACAGAGTTCAGTTTACTTATAGCTATTATTTATAAGTATTTTTTAAGCTAATCAACATAGGATTTTTTAAATACGCATAAAACACATCATGCAACATAGAATAAAGTTTCAAACCTTGCTTTATCCAGAAAATCAAATTTTGGGAAAACGTGAAAATCCTCAAAATGCGTTCATTTGCTTTTTAGTTGTAAACCAAAATTTTACAATCCTGTAAAATTTCCTCAAACACAAATTAATCCTGTAAAATACAGGCTAAAATTAACTTTTCTTTTTCTTTTTTTTTTTTTTTCTTTTACAAATTTCAGCGTTTTTTTTTTTTTTTTTTTTTTTTTTTTTTTTTTTCGTTGCAGGTTTACAAATAGAATGGAAAACACGATTTTTTAAATTTTGGATAAGGCGAGTTTTTAAAAGTAACGTCCTCAATTGTATTCTGCGAATTTGTGTAATAAGGAATTTTTTATTACTAAGTCGGTTATATATCAAAAACATTATGTATGTAACACATTTTAGTAGAATATGTTAATGTTTACATACATTTTAAACTTACAAAACAAAAGGATATAAACGGACTAAAACTATTTTCTTAGTAAACATGAATCAAAATTATATTATTAAAAGTAAACATGTAAAATTAAACATGTACATGTAAAAGTAAACATGTAAAATTAAGCATTAAAAGTAAACAGTAAAATTATATTATTAAAAGTAAATCATTAAAAGTAAACATAAATCAAAATTATATTAATTTATTCAATCTTGAAAAATATTTGCCCTTCTTTATTTATCATAAGTTGTATTTATCATAAGCTGTTTATTTATCCTAAGTATAATCCAATTTATTTATTAGTAGTATTTGACCTATTTCATTATGACTTATGTGAAAATATTTAAATTAAGTACGATATCAAAACCTTTTCAAAATTCTCGAATTATTTATTAAAAAATTCATTTTGTTATATAAAATAATTTGAATTTCCTTTTTTTCTAGCATATTTTAAAATCGATCTAAATAAAAACTGTTTCCGTCAGGTCCGTTCAAGTCAACCCTCACGCTCTAATAATTTTATAAAATGTTTGACAAAGAGTCCGCCTGTCGTAAATAAAATATATGGGTAATTATGCAGTCATATTCAAAATCATTACACTTTATCCATCCCAGACAAAAGCATTTTTGAGCTGATGAACCGTTTGAAAGTTATTCGTGTTTTTGTCACAAATAACTTAACGCCCAGTTTATCGGTCTGTTGTACTTATCAAGAGAAAATCAAGCGACATTGATGCAAATTTATGAGAATTTTCAAGTCAGTCGCAATCAAGGGTACGGTTAGTAAGTGAATTTTAAAGTAGGATTTCCTCATACCTCTCAATCTCTCACATATCATTCATGTTTCTTAGACATGATAGCGATATATTACCACAAACGGTGATACATATTCCGGTCGTAATTATTAAAAAGGTGAAATATTATTTTTATTATTTTTTAGTGTCAATGCATTATTTATATAATATAAATATGTAGGTGAAGCATGAGCATGCGAATAGAATTAGATAAACTATATGTTACATACAACATGACCTATCAATTCTATATATAAACTATAGTCGTTGGAGACCATCGTAATACTTGAACGTCATGGCTATGCATAATATAAAATATAAAAATAAAACACATGTAAATTATTTATAAATTGCATTGCAATTCTATATATAAACTATAGTCGTTGGAGACCATCGTAATACTTGAACGTCATGGCTATGCATAATATAAAATATAAAAATAAAACACATGTAAATTATTTATAAATTGCATTGCAATTCTATATATAAAATATAGTCGTTGGAGACCATCGTAATACTTGAACGTCATGGCTATGCATAATATAAAATATAAAAATAAAACACATGTAAATTATTTATAAATTGCATTGCAATTCTATCTATAAACTATAGTCGTTGGAGACCATCGTAATACTTGAACGTCATGGCTATGCATAATATAAAATATAAAAATAAAACACATGTAAATTATTTATAAATTGCATTGCAATTCTATATATAAACTATAGTCGTTGGAGACCATCGTAATACTTGAACGTCATGGCTATGCATAATATAAAATATAAAAATAAAACACATGTAAATTATTTATAAACTGTATTGCAATTCCAAAATAAAATTTAAACGCAAATTTAAGTTGTTTTAACACATAGTAATGCTCTATTATGAGCACTACTACTACGGTACCTATAATAGAGCATTACTATACTACGGTACTACTTGATTATCCCATCGACCCGTTTCGACAAATTATATGAATCGGCAAACTACTCGTAATTTATACAAATTGGCATGATTTTTATTTTAAATAACGAAAGAAAAAAAATAGTAAAAGATCAATAAAAATACAAATGAAGCGTCAAATTAAAAATCAGTTATGATATACAAACACATATAATGCATTTAATGGCAAGTGCACATAACATTTACGATAAGCATTACGAACGGCATTTAATGTTACAATTTGTCGATAGTTTTTTGGTCGACGTAATAATCAAGTACGAAAAGAAACATACTTACAACTCCAAAAATGACAAACATATTAACTAACAGTTTTCTGACTTGGATGAAGAATCTCATTTCCAATTAAAAATTAAAATATATATTTGAGCTGAAATTTAAATGAAATACAGGGTCATGAAAAATTGAAGAGTCTAGAAAATATGATTAGAAACATATCGACAACTAATTATCGAATTGATTTCCTTCTTTATGCAAAATTTATACTTTTTTCATTGCCTCTTATTGCCGTTACCTAAAATAAAAATATTTAAAATTTTTTATGTACCTTTGATCAGAACTAATATTTCGAGAGTCCAAAAAAATAGTTTCCGATAATCGAGGTTACTGATATACAATAGAATTCTTTCTGTTATTACATACTAAGTAAACACCAAATTTTAAGTCTCTATCTCAGTTTGGTCGGAAGACAGAGCGTTTACAGGTAGACAAACACACATACACAAACAGACAATTTTTTTTCTTTTTTTTTTATATATGCTTTTCGGAATCTCCAATGTTCTTTCAAAATATTTCCATGGTATTAAATTTAGTGTGGTAAGAAGTTAAAACATGTGTTCGAGTGAGTCAAAGTAGTTCCGATTATTATTATTATTACTATTATTATTATTATTATTATTATTATTATTATTATTATTATTATTATTATTATTATTATATTGTTGATGTTATTATTATGTTATTATTATTATTAAAATACGAACATTTTTGCTTTATTTGCCATTTTCCCTCAAAACACAAAATATGTACGAGTAATAACGTAAAAATTACATGAAATGCACTAAAGCTGCGTTTTCATGAAATCACTCAGGAGTTCCAGTAACTCTACTGTGAAATGTAATTTTTACTAATACTTTTTATTCTCTCAAGAGAAAAAAAAAATTGCGAACCAAAACTTAAAAATTCATGAAAATTTCCTGAAAAACAGTGGAAAAATTTTCAAATAACAAAAAAATTTCTTCCAATCACAGAGGTGTTCCGGCAACTTGCTGTATGCATATGCATATTATTAAATATTTATTATGTTTTTGACGACTTTTTCTCACTTTAAAGTGGAAAGTTACTTAAAAATTATAGTAAAAAAAGAATTTATTTTTCTTAAAAATATAAAATAGTAGCTATGTAACACATACTTCACTTAAAAAAAACAGGATAGAAAAAAATCTATCCATTCTAAAAATTCTCCAAAAATAATGCAATATGAAAGACGTATGAATACGTATTCTGTTGGGTGATTTTTACCCTCGGATATTCTATATGCTGAAAAAATTTCCCTTTTGTGAAAAAACGGAACGGAAACTTGACAGAGAATATTTACGAATAATAATATAAAAAATACGAAACACAGGAAATTTACGAATAATAGCATAAAAATTACATGAAATACTCCAGTCTAAAGCTACATTTTTTATCAAATCACAGAAGTGTTCTAGCAACTCTAATGTAAAATGTAATTTTTATATATAATATTTTTTATTCTCTCTCTCTCAAAAAAAAAAAAAAAAAAAAAAAAAAAAAAAGGTGCGAATTAAAATTTAAAATTTTATGTAAATTTCCTGGTAAATGACGAAAATAACTAAAAATTTTCTCTGGGTATTCCGGCAATTTGCTTTTGATTTATTATTGTTTTTGTCCACTATACGAAAACATTTTGCCGAAGAGCCCGGAACCTATGTCCCGAATCCCCGGTAGTATAACAGTTGAGGTATATGACACGGTTCGTTTCCTTTGGCCGCAATGTGAATATAAAAGGGGGGGGGGGGAGGCGAGGACAACTTAAGTTCTTGAGTTCAATACAAAAAAAAAAAAGATAAAGAAAAATGAAATAAAACAGAGAAAAAGTAAAAAATTATGTTTTTGAAGATTTTTTTTTTTTTACTGGGAATTTAATTACAAATTGTGATTAAAGTAAAATTTGTTTTTCTTGAATAAATATAAAAAAAAAAAACTATATAACGAATACATCACTTAAAAAAACAGGATAAAAAAATTCTATTCTAAGAATACTCCAAAAATAATTCAATATGAAATACGGATGAATACGCATTCGCTGTTGAATGATTTTTATCCGCGGATATTTTATACTATGCTTTAGTCATCGTTTACTATCCTGAACATTACGTTTTCCATTGTTTACACAACTATGTAAAAACTCAGATTTTGAAAAAACTTCCCTTTTGTGAAAGAACGGAACGGAAACTTTATAACCTGTTTCTCGAGTAACGGAAATGTTTAACTCATTCTGTATTTTCAATAACAAGAGTTTGTGTAATTTTTTTTTTCTCATTTTATATCATAAGATGTGGCATCATTCTATGACTTTTTTTTTTTTTTTTTTTTTTGCAATATTTGCTAAGTTTATATGTTCAAGGTCAGATACGTGAAAATCAATCGACATTTATGTTTCCAGCTACAACACTAGGTTGCGATATGAAGGAAAAAAAAATATGATCAGAATATCGTTGTGAGGAAAAGAACTTAGTCGTTATGCTGTTATTATTTTCAAATTGTAACAGTGTAGCAAAAATTTTCAGTAAGTGTTTTATTTATATGAATACAGACATAATATTTTCTTAGACTTTTCTTTTTTCTCAATAATTGCCTACAATTCCCCGGTTCAGATTGACAAATGATATAATTCAATGCGTATTGAGGATGTTAAAAAATAAATAAATAAAATATGCAGCAATAAGCACTTTTAAATACTAAAATGTTATTTTGTGACATGACTTTTCTTTTTATTATTATTATTTTTTAATATGTGCTAAGTTTATCTGTTTAAGGTCAGATACGTAAAAATCAATTGGCATTTGTGTTTCCAGATACATTACTAGGTTACGATGTGAAAGAAAAAAAAAGATAATCAGAACATTGTTGGGATTAAGAGAACTCAGTCGTTATGCTGTCATTATTTTCAAATTGTAACAGTGTAGCAAAAGTTTTTTTTTTTAATTTATGTATATGAATGCAGACATATTTTTTTTTCTTTCCTTTTCTTTTTTTCTCAATAACTACCTACAATTCCCCGGTTGAGATTGACAAAAGTTATAATTCAATTGGTATTAGGTATGTTAAAAAATAAATTAAAAAAATATATCTAGCAGTAAGTACTTTTAAATACTAAAATGTTATTTTGGGAAATATATAGCTGATGATAGCCAGCTGTATCATTGATGTACCGAACCTATGTTTAAAAAAATCATGTTGCGAGCATGCCAATTCTACTAAATTTTTACATAAATGCGCCTAAAACACATACACTGTAAAAAAAAAAAAAAAAAAAAAAAAAAAACTTAAATGTTACCTAATGTTTGGAAATAACCACGTACGATAGTAGGCAAATGTCTACTCACCAATTCCAAAAATGTGTCTTATCTTTAGAAACATTTGAAACCAATATAGTTTTCGGAATTGAAGAAGCATTTAATAAAAAAACAAAATTATTTTTGTTACCACTGATTTTATTAAAACATTTCACTTAATCTCTATAATGTATAAATCAGTTTTGTGAAACCTATTGATTTTTAGGATACTACCATTTCTCAATTAAACACTCCAGCGTTGTAGCTGAAAAGTCAGTTACAAGCAGGGCCTGATTAACCTCTGAAGCTATGGGAAACACATTATTATTTCGGAACCCCTTTGAATCAAGAAGAGTTTACTAATTTCAACATATCCGGAAACTTACCAATGTTTCCAAATATTATTCCTAAGAGTGGCTGAATTGTATTCACATATATTTCATTAATTAACCTTTTTTTTATGTTCCCCTTATATAAAAATTGGATACAATCGAGAAAAATATGCAAAAAGGCTTTTGAATGGTATGAGTGTACAAATGTAAGTTGAATAAAAAGGTTAAATTCAGAATGTATGCACTACATAAAATATCAATATTTGGAAATACTTGAAATGGTTGAAGCTGATCTATTACGTGAAAAATTAATCTTTTGTGAAAGGTATTTTCATGAAACACTTTTTAGCTCACAGGCTATCATAGCCTGAGAGCTTATGTGCCCGTCCGTTCTGTATGTATGTGCGTATGTGCGTAACGCGATAACTCATGATAAAAATATCGGATCCACTTGAAATTTTGTATGTAGGTATATCCTGACAAGGCGCTTCCCTGATTAGTTTTTGGAGTTCATTCGATATGTATAAGAGGGGGAACGGGGGGCTCATGCCCCCCGTTAGTTGATATAAATGGGATTTTCATGCAGAATTAAGTTTTCGTTCAAAATTTAGATTAGGATCATTCTGATGAGGCGATTCCGTGACTGTTATTAGGTGTTCATTGAATAAGTATAAATAGGGGGACAGGGGTTCTAATGCCCCCCCCCCCTCCCTTAATTTATAGAAATGGGATTTTCATGCAGAATTAAGTTTTCGTTCAAAATTTAGATTAGGATCATTCTGATGAGGCGATTCCGTGACCGTTATTAGGTGTTCATTGAATAAGTATAAATAGGGGGAACAGGGGTTCTAATGCCCCCCCCGTTAGTTGATATAAATGGGATTTTCATGCAGAATTAAGTTTTCGTTTAAAATTTAGATTAGGATCATTCTGATAAGGCGATTCCGTGACTGTTATTAGGTATTCATTGAATAAGTATAAATAGGGGGAACAGGGGCTCTAATCCCCCCCCCCCCCCGTTAGTTGATATAAATGGGATTTTCATGTAGAATTAAGTTTTCGTTCAAAATTTAGATTAGGATCATTTTGATGAGACGATTCCGTGACTGTTATTAGGTGTTCATTGAATAAGTATAAATAGGGGGAACAGGGGCTCTAATCCCCCCCCCCGTTAGTTGATATAAATGGGATTTTCATGCAGAATTAAGTTTTCGTTCAAAATTTAGATTAGGATCATTCTGATGAGACGATTCCGTGACTGTTATTAGGTGTTCATTGAATAAGTATAAATAGGGGGAACAGGGGTTCTAATCCCCCCCCCCCCGTTAGTTGATATAAATGGGATTTTCATGCAGAATTAAGTTTTCGTTCAAAATTTAGATTAGGATCATTCTGATGAGACGATTCCGTGACTGTTATTAGGTGTTCATTGAATAAGTATAAATAGGGGGAACAGGGGTTCTAACCCCCCCCCCCCCCGTTAGTTGATATAAATGGGATTTTCATGCAGAATTAAGTTTTCGTTCAAAATTTAGATTAGGATCATTCAGATGAGGCAATTCAGTGACTGTTATTAGGTGTTCATTGTATAAGTATAAATAGGGGGAACAGGGGTTCTAATGCCCCCCCCCTTAATTTATATAAATGGGTTTTTCAAGCAGAATTTTCAGATTTCGTTCAAATCTCTGAATAGTTTTGGAAGTTTAATGGTTAAGTATAAAAGAGGGGGATAACTCCTTTTAAATTATATAAAAGCTAAATGGGTTTTTATTAAGAATTATCTAATTTGCTCTGAATTTTGGATATAGATTTTTTATATGATAAAGCATGTCTTTGATAGTATAGGAGGTTCAATGATTAAGTATAAAAAAAAAGGAAAGAAGAGAGCTGTTTCCCTTTCTTAATTTTTTAACGGAATTAACCCTTGAAAATATAAGGCTTTAATGTACAATTAGTATTTGTAGCCTGTGAGCTCAATGCCATCAGTTTAACTGGGCAGTATTCTTTATTAATATCTATATTAATAAAATAACAAATCGCTCTGTCTGTGTGTGTGTGTGTGTGTGTGTGTCTGCGATAGTTCGCGAAAACTACAGTACGTACGAAGCTTAAAATTTTTCAGAGAGTAGCCCAATATCTCTCCTGATGCACCTGACGCTCAGAATTTCAAAATTCTATTTATTAACTGAGTAATTAATTAAATTCCAAACCTCACTCTCATAAAATATCGCTTTTTTTCAGCTTTTTTTCCCTTTCATTCTCTTATGGTTGGTTGGTTGCATAAAATTTTCGCAGAAATAATTTTAAAAACTGGGACTGACCTTTAAAATTCATAGACTGGCAAACTGTCAGTTTAAATGAGGATTTTTTTTAATCACAGCTGCTGTACGCCATAAAGGAAAAATATAGGTGGTGGCGAAGTAAACCGAAAAAAAAAAAAGGTTTGCAATATGAAACCATTTATCGCTGAAATTTTAATGTATCAAAATAAAGCACGAGGAAGGAATTTTATATTAATAAGACGGATTGGAAGAAATGAATTACAGCTGAAGCATATTTTAAGAAGAAATAGTAATTTTTTTAAATGGTTTTTTCTATTATATTATCTATTAAAATAAATGTTTGCTTTTAAAATAATTGAAATTGGAAAATTAAAAATAATTAAATGTCAAAACAAAATTAAATAAAATATTGATAACATATGATTTGAAGTAAAAAATTGTATTACTAAAAGTTTTCTCTTTTTTTTTTCAGAAATTTTTACTACTTTATAACGTAAATGAAAAATGTTTATGATTTAACAACATATTAATAATTCCATGTCAATATATATAAAATATAGTGATGAAAAGATTCTTTTAAAATCATGCATGAACACTTAAATAATAATATTAATCTAAAATCTAGATTTCAGAGTGCAGACGATTTTAAGACATTAACGAAAGAATGTTGATTTTTCAAGCAAAGTCTTAAATGACGCTTCTATATTGATATTTCAAAGTCATATGATAAAAATAATCAAATAATTCTTGCCTATGTTTGATCTAATTGTATCTTTCATGCATTCTGATCGTGTATTACAGGCAATAATGGCACAAAACGTTATTTTTTAAATGAAATTTTAGTCATCTATTCAATAACAGTTTAAAAGGTAAAAAACAAAAACAAAGAAATACTGATTTAAACCAGTTTGAATTGATCGCAGTTTCAAAGCACATGGTTTTGCTGGTGCTTATTTGGACTTAATGTAGCGGATTTTAGAGTTACATTTTTTGCGTCACCCCAAGACATTATACTGCTACTCTATTAATTTCTTTTTACTATATGGTTGTACGCATATTTTTGGCATTTCGAACATTAGAATGTATGAGTCATTAGCTGTGTTGCAGTAAAAAACATTACACAACACTTTTCTATGAGTTTATTTTTTTAATCACTGATTAAATTTAAATGCGTTCTATCCAAGTTAAAATTGTAATATGGCTTTAATTTGTTTTTAAAACAAAAATAAAATAGCTGTTTGGTGTACAATTGTTTGTATTTGCAAATGATTCATTCACCATAATAAATTATCAAATAGCAAAGTAAATTATCTATCAGAAACAGCCATAAAAAGAATAGTAGCAAAAATGATTATAACCTTGATGTTTAGACTAATTTAAACATAACCCGATCCCAACCAGAAAAAAAAAACAGACCACACTTTGATCCGTGATACACAAAATTTCCGTGAGTATAAACCCGACCCTGACCTAAAAATTCTGTTTGGAAAAAACTATGGATTTGATAACTGACCCGAACCAAATCTGAATCCCGCAAAAATGTTCAAGTGAAGCATAACCCGATTCAAACAAGGAAAAATAATTTTCGTGGGCATGAAACCTGACCCGAACCTAAATATTTAATTAAAAAAACCCGAAATATGACTAGAACGAAATCTGAAACCGATAAAAGTATTCCAGAGAACTATAACCCGATCCCAGCAAGACAAAATACTTTCCATGGTCATAAACCCGACTCAAACCTAAAAAACTCCGTTTGAAAAATCCTGAACTTTGACCCAAACCACATCTAAATCTGACCAAAGTATTCGGAAGAACCATAACCGGATTTGAGTAAGACAAAATAATTTCCATGGACATGAACCCGATACGAACCTAAAACTCCCATTCAAAAAAATACCTGAAATTTTAATCTAACCAAATCTGAATCTGACAAAACTATTTCAAAGAAACGCAACCGGATCCAAACAACACAAAATATTTCCATGGACATGAAAACAATCCGAACCCAAAAAATTTCTTTGAAAAATTCGCGAACTGAACGAAATCTGAACTTGGCAAAAATATTCCAGTGAAGCATGTCCTTATTCGAACAAGACAGAATTATTTCCGTGAACATGCAATAAGATCCGAACTTAACAGTTATATTTGAAGAAAAAACCCGAAATCTGAATTGAACCAAATCTGGACCTGACAAAAATATTCCAAAGAACTATAACCCAATCCAAGCAAGACGAAATAATGTCTATGGACATAAACCCAACTCGAACCTAAAAAATTCGATTTGAAAAAAACTGAAATTTGACCCAAACCACATCTAAATTCGACCAAAATATTCGAAAGAATCATAACTGGATTCGAGTATGACAAAATAATTTCCGTGGACATGAACGAGATCCGAACCTAAAAATTCTATTTGAAAAAATACCTGAAATTTGAATTGAACCAAATCGGAACCTGATAAAAAATATTCCAAAGAATCGTAAACGGATCTGAATAAGACAAAAAATTTCCATTCACATAAACCGAATCTGAACCTAAAAAAATTCTTTGAAAAAATCACGAAATCTGAACTGAACCAAATCTGAACTTGAAAAAAATATTCCAGTGAAACATGTTCTTATTCGAACAAGGCAGCATAATTTCCGTGAACACGCAAGAAAACCCGAACTCAAAAATTCCATTTGAAGAAAAAGCCGAAATCTGAATTGAAACAAATCTGTTCTCGACAAAAATATTCCAAAGAACCATAACTGTATCCGAGCAAGGCAAAATAATTTCCATGGACATGAATACGACCCTAACATTAAAACTCAATATCAAAAAATACCTATAATCTGAACCGAACGAAATCTGAACCCGACAAAAATGTTCTAATGAATCATAACCAGATCCGAACAAGACAAAATAATTTCCATGGACATGAAACCAATATATGGTTTGGTCACATTTAGGTTGCAATTACATTACGGTAAGTCTTTGATTATATTTAATTTCCCGTTAGGTTACAGTTAGGTCACGGTTAAGATAAAGTTAGGTTAAAGTTAAATTGCATTTATGTTATGGTTAGAATAAGGATATGTTACGATAAAGTGAAGGCTAGGTTACATTTATGTTATATTTAATTTACGGTAAGGTACTGTTAAGTCAAAGTTAGGTTACAGGCAGGTTATGGTTACGGTGCAAAAGTTTACGGTTAGGAATTTATCCATAGAGTGAACATTACGCATGATTTGATTAAAAATAACACTTACTTTTGTTAAATGGCTATGAAATTATAATACTACATACCAGTATTTTAGCTACCAGCGAGTATCGATTTCATTCATGGTATAGTCGGATTTAAGAATGTTATAATTAGTTTGAAATTCAAAATATTTCACTTGGGATTTCTATGTGAAAAAAAATAATAATTAGTTACGTGACAACAGTGATTTTTGATAAATATCAACACTTTAACACAAAAATCACGCAGTCGTTGGATACATATTCCCTCCCGCGTTTCTCATCGCTCCTTTTGAGTATTTTTAGAACTTAACATTAGCTGTTTTTTAAACCGATTTTTCGCACAGTCAGTAGCTACGTATTTCATACAATGCATTTCTGCATATTTCGAGTTAATGATAAAATCATATATATTTCAAGTTCCTTCAATATTGTTAATACGGACCCGGGCAACGCCGGGCGGGTCAGCTAGTATCATTATAAGATACATAATTTGAAAAAAAATTAGAATTTTGGAATGAAATTTATTCAATATAAAATTTGGAGCCCCCCCCCCCTTTCTTTTCAATTTAGGGTCCTTTCAAGATTTTCTAAGGGAAGCACCTACTTCTCGTGCCTATTCAGCAATCAAAACCTGGTTACAAGGCTGGAACTATGCAGTGATACAAATGCATCATGTTTGTCTCCAAAAAATATTTGCTGCACATGAAAGTGTTTACTTTAAAATTGATAGCATCCAAAAAACTCACATTTCGGTTTTAGAAAACTGATTAATCCGCTGTAATAAAGTTACATAAAACACAACAGAGGATCATTTATCACCTTACACCTGCCCTTTAACACTTTGGCTGCAATGGCTATCATATGTGATAGCCTGTGTGTATGTGTTCTCTTTACACATGTATGTGTCCTATGTATGTGTTCTCTTTAGAGGTCCGTGCTTCGCCCGTGGCCCGTACCCGGCCCGGCAGATTTAGAATAGTTTTTTCAACGGGTCGGGCCGACAAACAACATAAACGGGCCGGGCCAGCAAAAAAAATGGAAAGGGCCCTACGGGCCGGGCCGGTAAAAAAAAAATTTCGGGCCTGCCGGCCTGTTTGCAAGATTTAAGCAGATACAATAAAATATGAGCTACTATTTTCAACGAAATGGTTTTAACGAGAATAAGTATAAATGTGCGTCACGAGCCATACTAGTTTGACAGTATTAGTATAAAATGTACAGTGTAGAGATCAACATCGGACAGTTACATTGTGTGTAACCCGTTTTAATATTTTTTTAGCTGACTCGTGTCAGGCCCAGATCAAGCTTGCATTATTTTTCTACTAGTAGACTAGCCGGACCGGAACTAGGCTTAATTCATCTCAAGATCTGTAGGGCGGACAACATGATTTGTAAAATTATTAACAGCGATAAAGAACTTATGTTAGCTTAATCTTTGGATATATAGTTCTTGATGGCTTTTAAATTAATTTCTCAATAATGCGAAAGTTTGACATATTTTCTGGTTAATTTTAAATTGTAAAAATATAAAAGTGATAAGCCTGACTATTGAAGGGATTTGGAATGGAATAGAGTTTTTCATTTTTGGTAAATAGAATACTTGTGTAACCTTGTTGAGATATATAATAGTTTCTCAAATGATTGCAGGTTTTTCTCCCTTCCCATGCTATCACTTCCAGAAATTCTATTCAAAACGCTAACTATGACAGTATTTTATTTACTTGCAATATTCTTAAATTGCTTGTATCAAAAAATGGATAACCCCATTCGATTATATAGTTTATGAATAAAGATACCTGCTAAACTTATGCGTTTCTGAGAAAAAAATGAATTTAAAAATGTATCAGAAAGGAGCTTCTTTGAATTTAAGAATGAATTGAATATAGAAATGATACAGAAATGATATAGAAATATTTTTATAAATCTTCTTTTATTAAACAGCTTCAAAAGTTACGATGTTTTTAACTTTCATTCTTTTTTCTTTTATTCTAAGCCATATTAGTTTTTAATGAATCTTTATTTGAATATTGAAAGCCTAAATATCTAAGTAATCATTAATGCTGTAAATGTGTATTTGCTGTAAAATATACTGCAAAATCATTCCATAGATATATATGCAGTATTCTTTTAAGGAATCTTAATTATATGATAAAAATCTGAATTTTTTAGAAATCGTACAAATTGCAACGGGACGGGCCTGGTTTCACTGATTTCTGTACGGGCCGGTCCAGGCCTAAAATATAAAAATTTAAACGGGCCTGTTCCAGGCCGAACTTTTAGTTTAACAATGGGCCGGGCCGGACCGAAATAATTTTCCTACGGGCCGAGCCGGGCCCGGGCCTGGAAATTGCGGCCCTTGCAGACCTCTAGTTCTCTTGCTCATTGTAATAAAAATTCACGAAATTCTGAACTAAAATAATAGAAAAAATAAAAATATAGAAAAAAATAATAGAAAAGAAAATCTAAATTAATAATCTCCCAAACTTGTCCTTTTTAAAAATTATCCAATTTAAGAGATAGCACTGTAGAAACATAAATCTTAATAAGTGATTTTAGTGATAAATGAAAAATTTAGCTGGTTTTCATACAAGATAGCCATATAACCATTGTTGGAAGAATTTACACTAACTTTCGTGGGGTGCTTTGCCTATCTTGATGAAAATCTCCTTATGTTTTGCAAAATGGGACAGATTGCAAAATAATGATTTTATACATAGTTTTACGTTGCAAAAATTCAAATCATGCACACACAAAAAAATTTGGCACCCTGGTGAACATTAGCAGTTTTCGATTGGCAGTCAACGTGTTAGTAGATAAAACAATAGCATATGAAAATAAATATATCTATATATTTGAGAATAGTTAGAGTGTGTTTAATGCATCTATATGAAGGTATAATGCATATTTTATCCCGTTTAGTTAAATCCAAAATATCTTTTGGTGTTTTCTTTATTTATTATCAAGTTTACCAAAATGATGTAAATCCAGTGTAAAATAACCAATAAATTACCAAAGCATATGTAATTTGGAGATTTTTTTTTTTTGAATAAATAACGAGCAGCAATCATGTCGTGCAATAAAACTCAATTGTAGGCCAATGGGTTTTTTGACTTAAATCGAAAAAAGAATAACATGTCATTTTCGATTCTTCTCGTAATGACTTATTCTAGAAAAACATATGTTATAATAAAAAAAAACATTATTTCTTTCTATTTAAAATGGCATACTTTTGAAATAAAAAATATTCAGTTTGTAAAGCTTTCAATATTCCTAAATCATCTTTAAGTATTTTTTAAGTGAAAGTATCTAGTGAAAGATAACCGGGCAAAAATTACCTTTTTCTTGGTTTCAAAACTTTAGATATAATGTGAGTAAGTTGTTCGGTTAAATTGAGTATGGTTACCTTGTTAGTGTTACAGATACACATTCACAGTGACGTAATAATTCTAAAATTATGGGAAGGTATCAAAGTGTTATTTTCAAATCAATTGAATAAATGGAATAATCAATAGTTAATAAAATATTTATTAAAATGATTGATTGTTGAAATATTTATAATTGTCATTATCAAAAAATTGAATTTACCGAGAATAGTAAAACTAATATGAAATAAATAAATCAGTATATTTTTAATTTCAAACATATACACGTATGAAATGAATATTTCCAACTAAGCGACAAAATGTCCAAGTTGCGATCCCAGACCGTGGCTTGCAGGGCCAATGCTTTACCATTTAAGCTGACTGGGCAGACAATCAGCACGCATTTTTTCATTGAGATAGCGATAATTTAAACGTAAAATATTAATGCAATAATTATTAATCATTATTGAATTATTTCTTGTCCCATTTTACTTTAGGCCAAGGTTTTTATTTTGTTTGCATTAGTTCGAACATTAGGCTTCAAAACATATCATTATGGTATCTAAATTGTAATTATGTTCGAGTATCATTAATAAAATGTGACAAAACATGGGGACCCGCATGGCGACCAAGGGGCAAAGAGGTTAATATCTTGCAGAAGATAAACAGTCTTGGAATAGCAGTGCATGTAATCGTATTTTGCATTTCAATTCGAAAGAATTATATTTACAGAAGCAGCTACCTTGTAAAACCAATATGAAAGAATTAAATTAAATTATAATTAATTTTTCAATTAATTATCAATAATGAAATTACGCTTGAAATTATTGAGTATTTGGTAAGTTATTATTACATTGCTTGCTAAGTGCAGAACCAACTAAGTAAAAAAATGTCTACGCTGGCGATCGAACTTAGAACCCTTGGAATAGTGCTTCCGATACTCTCTACCATTTAAGGCCCCTGTCCTCGTTCGAAGAAACGCTCGCGAGCTAATGCTATTCCTATGGGGAAGCATTTTTCTGACAACTCTTTCGCATTTTGACATTTTTTAATAATTTTTTTTTTTTGCATTGGATAGCTAAGGTGCATGCCGACAGCGCAACTTTTTTACTTTTTCGATTTTGGTTGCATATATTTTTTTTAAAGCATTTTCAGTTGCGAAACCGGTTTTTGAAGTGAAACTAACTTTGCAAAAAATATCTACAACCAAAATCAAAAAAGTAAAAAAAAGGTGCGCTGTCGGCATGCATTTCAGTTATCCGATGCAAAAAAAATAATTATTCAAAAATGTCAAAATACGAAAGAGTTATGAGAAAAGTGCTTCCCCATAGGAATAGCATTAGCTCGCGAGCGTTTCCTCGAGCGAGGACAGGGGGTCTTAAGCTACGTTGACGATGCCCATCTTGGAATTTCTCACTCATATATTGTTGGTAAAGCTTCAACTGCAGTACAAGATGGAAATATTTATATGAGTTTACAAACCTGTGTCGTAACATGAGACACAAAACAACCCAGCAACGGTGAATACATATTTAATTATAATTAATGTTTCCATTAATTATTAGCAGTGAAATTACGCTTGAAATTATTGAATATTTAATAAGTAATTATAACATTGTTAGCTAAGCATAATCTGTTGATTCTAAGCTTGCAATGTGATTATTGGGTCTTTATAACGATTTGTATTTGAACACATGCATATAGAATAAAAAATGAGTACATGTGCTTCTCAATCTTGATCGGAGCTATTTTGGGTATGTAAAGTATTTAAAATTGAGCACTTTCACTCTATTTTGTGGCCTCATTTTTTAAAGTGTAGATCAGGCGAAAAGTGTATTGAAATGAAACTTATGTAACCCAGAGAATATATAACATTTAAAATCTGTAACTAAAAAAAAATCTACTTTTACGAAAATTAATTGTAAGATAAAGTAATCAAAGTTTAAAACATTTTTTTTAATCCTAATAATAAGTTAAATTCTCTAAAAGAACAATTTCGGAATTAGTTCAAAGCCAACGATAAGAAAAAACACCCTGTATATATGGACAAAATATTAGATTCCATAAAAAGATTGATGAAAAAAAAAGCTTAGAAAATAGAGATAAAAATCTCCACAATTCTAAACACTATAAAATATATCAAGGAATTAATGTGAAGCGTTTTCACATTTAATATGTGTCGTTAGCACCTGGATTGAATTACAATTACTTTGTAAGATAACATACCATTAAATTGTGCCTTGCAGAAATTTTTGTTGTTTTCTTTGAGATGTTTTACTAGAAAAAATATAAGAAAAGAAAACTAACTTATTACTTACTAGCAAAACTCGCTGGTTTGTAAGTATGTTGTTGAAAAATGTCAAGTGGTATGTGTGCGCTTATTTACATTATGAGAAATTATACTGCAATGAATAATTTAAATATTACTTATTTGAATCACATTTTAGTAAACTTCGTTTTTGTACTGCATTTGGTGAGCATGAGACTTCGTTTAATGACAAAATCGTCTTTCTAACTCATGTGCAGCAATTCCCTGCAATACAATGTAGACTACTTGGAAATGTTGTTTACCTACTATCGTAATGGTTTCCAAAGTAATCGTGATTTTTGGGGAAATTGGCTCACAATTTAAAATTTAAAATCCACTCTTTTAAATTTAAATTATTTAGAAATTATTATGTTCGTGTGTTTGTGTCTTACTAGCGACAACTATGTCGAATTCGGAGTTTCAGACACTAATATTTCTAAATAAATCATAACTTAGAATGTTTTTGAAAGTTTCCCGCTCTTTTCACTCTAATAAATTTTGAATTGTTTAGAAATTGATCTTAGCGAGTATTTGCTTTGCTAAAGTTACCACTAGGAAAAATTCAGGCTTCTAACCTTAATCGTATTATAGAAATCGCAATTTTAAAAGTTATTTTTGTCTATGCACCGTTTTAAATTTCGAATTTTTCAGAATTTACATCTTAATAATAACAGCGATGTCAAATTGCAAGTTTCTATCCATAACAATTCTAAATAAATCTCAACTTAGAGTATTTTCTCCTTATTTCGAATTTTGGGATTTTTTGTAAAAAAATTTTATATCTGAAAACTAAGCAACATACCAAATTTCATTTTTAAATTTACAGTGAAATATTTTATTAAATCCTTTCAGTAATTTCATAGTCTATTTTTTACAATCAAATAATTGTTTATTTTTTACAATATTAGTATGATTTGAAACAGCATAAAGATGAAAATTCTGCTAAGTAATAAGTTAGGAAACAGTGGTATAGTATATATTTAACAGCTATTCTTGTGTGGCCAAAGGTTATATGAAGCATATTATTACTTTGATAGCTTATTCTAGTTGTTAATCATATTTTATTATGACTACACTGAATAAAAAAATGGTGCTTTTACGGTATAATACTGGTGTTCCAGCTGCCAATATTATGACGTAAAATTAACAATAATGTACCACAAATAAGCAGTAGTATAACATCTTATAAATACTAATACTAATACAGTTTACATTACTGCTTATTTTAGGGTTTATTATTGTTGATTGTACGGTATAGCACTGACAATTAGAGTACCAATATAATACTGTAACCAAAAAAAAAAAAAAAAAAAAAAAAAAAAAAAAAAATTGCACCACTTTAATTTTATTAATTACAGCAGTTATTGATATTATTTTCCATCTTTTTACTCAGAACAATTATCTCTAACACTGATATGACAAAAATTGATTTATAAACAAATAAAACAATGCTTTAAAGATTATAGTTTTCTAACTAATTCCATACTAGTTTCAGTAGCATTCCTTTACAGTCACCAATGCAAAGAATAATATGATTATGTCTGTACGCTTCTCCTTCATATTTATGACTAAAAAGATAATAAATTTTATTATATAGCTCTTTAATTATATAAATTTACTTTCAACTAATAATGTAAGATTACCTGTTTAAAAACAGATAAATTTGTGATAAAGTTTGTTTTTCCTTTGATAGGTGACCATACTCATCCAAATCATTACTAGCAAGATGAAACTGTAAAATTAAAAATGTAAACGATTTGGATATATATGTTTTGCTGCTTCTAAAATGCATTTTCAGTCCCATTTCATAAAATACCATCAAATGGGATTACTTTGGTCCTTTACATAAAAAATTGTTTTTTCTTCTACAAATAAGGTAAATGTCAATATATATATATATATATATATATATATATATATATATATATATATATATATATATATATATATATATATATATATATACATACATATATATATAATACCATTAAAAGTAGACAACATTCACCAATGGATTTTATCAATAAAACAATAACCAAAACGAAGAATTAGAATTGAATTGAATTATAATAAAATAAAAAATAGTGTAACGAGTAAATCTGAAAAAATAAATAAATAAAATGAATGCAAAAGGAATTTGTAGCCCCAAAAGCAGAATCATCAGGCCCCAAATGCTCTGGAACTACAAATAAAGTGTGCGGTTTCATCCACGTATTAGACATGAAATAGCAAAATAATACGTATTTGGGGCTACCAGCACACAAAAACCAAATTATTAAACAAGGAACAAAGATATTTTACAAAAAAGGAGTTGAAAGTAAGTAAAAATAATAGTTATCCATAACAAACAAAAAAGATAAAGCTGAATGGAAATATAATTGAACCGGAGAAAATAATTAATAATCGATATTAACATAAAATTAAATTAATAAAATAATTAAAATTAGAATTAAGAGATAACATTAATATTAACATATAACTTAAAATACCATTTTGTTACTTTAATCAGTAACATTTATTAGCTATTTAACTATTATATATATAATGTAAGTGTCCCTGTAAAAGAACCATTAATCGTACGTACTTCGTATGCAATATCACGCATGCTTTGGTGACCTGATTTGATAAGCTTTATCAATTGCATGACAATCCCAGTATATTTACGAAAGTTAGAGCGTAGACAGACGAACAGACAAACCGAATGCATAAACAACTTTGTTGGAAAAGTTGCTTGCAACTTTAGCGATTTTCAAATTTGTTGGAAAGCACTAAAAAAGCCATAAAATACACTTGGCAATTAAATTTTATTATGGTTCAGTGCTTTGATTGATGAGTTTTTCTATCTATAAAATGATAACCACAATTCATCCATTTTTGTAAAGAAGCTTTTTAAGAATTCCCAGAAGGCTATTGAAAAACATAATGATTTTTACAATGTGAAATGGATCATAGCTTATTAAAACGTTTATGCCGTTTACATTTATCGTTTTATCGTGGCATCTTGTTAACAATGATGGTGTTTTGAATAGTGTTCTTTGAATGAATATTTACCCAAAGGCATATCAGCGGAAGAAGAATTTATATCATTTAAGCCTCGTATTTTGATATCGTCACAAACAAGTAGTTCCGCATTATTAGTGGATGATGAATTTATGTCATTTCGGAATAATAGAAAACAATTTGATTTTTTTTTTTTTTTTTTTGCAAAACATGGCAGTTCCGGATTGACCGATAAATAAAATACATTAAAAGTATACTTTTTTGCCCAAATAAAATGTTTCAGTAGTAATTACTTTATTTCTAAAAAAGGTCCGATCAAACTTTAATGACATTTCGAAACTCATTATTTGCATATCAAACGGAATGGCATAAAAATTCTAAAAAATAAGGAATTTTTACAACCCCGTTCCTATTGACCTCGTATTTTCCTATTTTTAAACAGGTGTACATTAACAAGAAAATAAATGTTATATTTCAACATTTTTAGTTTTATATGTTAGAATAGATACATTAGTACATGTAATGTTATGCATATTTGAGGCATGGCATATTTCTTTAAATTTTATTCAAATTGCCACACTGCCTACCTATTTATTTCACATGAATAATGAGTTGATAAAATAGCAATACTTAATTTTACTGAAATATATTGATTGAAATGTATTGTAAAGTAACATGTGTGAGGTGACATAAATGATATACAAAAGGTTGACAAGTATTTGGAAATCCTCATACATGTCACATGTAAAATATCCGAACTAGTCATGACCTTAATTTTATATTTTCATAATTTGAAAAATACATATTCAAATTTTTGAATAAATGCATCATTTTAATCTTTTTTATTTTTAGCACTTTCCAACAAAGTTGAAAAGTGCTTTCCTTCAATTTGTCTGTCCATCTGTCCACGCCCTAACTCCCATAAATATACTTGGATTTTGATGCAATTGATAAAGCTTATTTAGTGATATCGAAGCATGTTTGGTATTGCATATGAAGTATATACGACTAATGGTTCATTTACAGGGACACTCAAAAATATTAGATTACATTCTGGTATTGGGAAAAATTGTTTGGAAAGTACTTCAATGACATGGCGCTATTTTAAATGTATTGAAACTGACATTAATTAATGAATTTAACTAAGGTCATGTTAAAACAAAGCATTCATAGCATTTTTTATTAATTTACAAGGACACACAAAACAAATCGGTTACAGTACTGTCTTTGCATAATATTTGCTGGAGAGTACTTTTTAAGATTTGGTATGTGCTTTTAAATTTAATAAGTTTTTGGCATAGTGCTTTTATATATAAATTCTATACCTCATATACAGGGTTGAAAAAAATATTCGCATACCATTATCCTTATTAAAGGAAATTGCTGAAGGGGCATTTTCAACTGAAATATACGTGCCTCTTAAAGGAACTGAATTTTGGAATGCATGTTGTTAATAGATGCAAATCTCTGTATAGTGTATAGGGCTGCTAAAAAATTCGGATAATTTTCCGACCGTAAATAAAAACAACTGATTTTTTATTTTACTTTATTTTTAATTATTTATTTATTATTATTATTATTTTATTTATTTATTTATTTGTTTATTTATTTATTTTTTGAAGGGCGTTGTGCATTTTTATATATTGAAATTATATTAAAATAAGTCGTCTTATTTTAATTTTTTTATATGGTGCAGTTTTCTTACATTATTCTGGATGTGATGGAAAGTGCTTCATAATCTATGCATGACGAATAATTTTTTTCTTTCTTGTATTAGTATACTTTTATTCTCGAGAAAATTTATAAGAAAGATCATTTTAATCTGGCTTACGAGAGAAAAAAAGTTTAAAAGTTTACCAAAAGTTTAAGATTTAACGATTAAAGAATTAACTGTATATAAGTAGCATTTAAACATACAAAGTCAAAACTTATATGTTTTTAATTATTAAAAAGATGCTAAAAATACATAAAAATGCAGGTTTTAAAACATAAAAATCATACTAAGTGAGATACAGATACTAAATGATATTACGAAGTCGACATCCGAGCCCTCTTAACTGTTTCACATAGTCATTTTCAAGGGGGAAAATAGCTTAGAACTGGATAGGTAATTTCTTTACTATAAAATGAAAAAATAGGTTCGATTCGAAATCGCTTCCATAGTCAGGCATTCCAATTTCATATCTTTCTGTTAAAAAATGAATTTGTAAATGTGTCAAAAAGTTTTTCGCTTGTTGAGTGGAGCAGTTAAGAACACCCTTAAGGCGTAAATATTTCGCCTGACGATGACTGTGCAAGGAAATCGAAAGTGCTAGGGTGTCGATTCGTAACATCATTTTAACAACCACGATGATTTTTATGTTTCATATTATTTAATATTCTTTTTAGCACTTTTTGGTATTTAAAAAAACACTGTTTTGATTTTGTATGTTTAAAAGTTACTGTGTATACTCAGGGAGGCACGACAATCCAAAGTTATAACTAAATTATTTATTTTAATTATTAACTGCTCACTCAAAGTTTCCATAAATTATATTACTTAATACAATATCTCGAAATATTTAAATATTTTATACTTGTGATTTCAAATAACATACACTGAAAAAAAAAAAAAACGTTAAATTTACTGCAAAAACTGCTGGCCACAATGTTGTCATAGTAGTTTTTGCCATAAAAATAGTAAAATTAGATGTAATTTTTTTTATTACATCTAATTTTACTGTAATTTTTACGGCAAGATTTGCTGGCAACATTGCTGCCAGCAGTTTTTGCCGTAAATTTAACGGATATATATATATATATATATAATTATATATATATGTATATATCTTTTTTTTTACAGTGTAGAAATGCATACATAAATGTTTGCGCGTGAGCATTTCTAAAAAGTTAGTTTTGATACATTATCTTTTCATTTTATTTATAAATTCCTGTTGTACTCTTATTTTGAATATGATCTCAATATAATATGAATTTGGTCTAGTTTTTAGAAATCGGAATATTGATTTTTCTGATACAATCAAAAAACGTATTTCAAGTAAAATATCTTTTGGAAGCTTGGTATAAATAAATGATTGTTAAAACAACTATTAATGTTTATTTTTTAAATTCTGTATAATTTCTGCCTGAAAAGTTTTACAGAATATTATTAAAATTACGAAGTTGAACATTAACAAGAAAAAACATAAAAAAGAAAATAATTATAATACATGCTATTACTTTTTTTAAAATTTATTTTAATTACTGTTGTTAAAAGACATAATCGAAATAGCTTTTAAGTAGGAATTTCAAAATAGATTTAAAATTTACATTAATAATTTATAAAAATAAATAATCTTTGAGCAATTGAACAATTTATATTGATACCGTTAATTTTCGTGATGCTTGACTGCTCAAGCATATATAAAAGGTCTGTTTTTTGTTCTTTAATGTGCATATCTAGCATATGTGTAGGTACATGCTTTACTCATTACTCTTTAGCCTTTTGAAGTGTTTCGTGTATTTCTCTCAAATGATCTATCATCTGCAAAATATCAATGAAGCACCTATTTAGATTCATATTTTTATTATTAACATGGGTAAATCAAGTCAAACACTCCCTTTGATAGTTGAAATGCCGGTCTTATTCCACATATTCATGAAGGAATAAATTAAAGTATACAAAAAGCAAAAATGCTTTTGTAACATATTCTCTAATCTAAGTAACAAGAGAATGCTTGTTGTTGTTGAACTCTAGAAAAATAAACTACATTATAAATTCAAATGAAAAAAAGTCGATTAAATTTGCTATTATTTATACGAAAGTAACGACTATTTTCGAAACCTTACATGCTATATGGAAACTATCAAGAATTTAAAGGGCTCAAATTTGTTACGAGGTACTGGATTTCTAGGTGTCAAATTAAAACTTGACAAAGAAATCCAACTGATGATTGTTAATTCAACAAGGATAACAATAGCGAACCTTTTATTCGTCCATTTAAATGCTAACTTTGTAATTCTACCTCTTTTAAATTGTTCTGCCAACGACGGAATAACTCAACACAGAGTTAGCTCTCATAGCCGGAAATGTTCGCATAAAAAAAATATTCTGACAAAAATCTTGTCCATAAACTGATTGATACACTATCACATTAAAACTACTCAGAAATGTTTCCGAAAATTAGTGGCATCAAAATAAATGTTCTTTTTGTAAATGCTTCTTTATAAATACACAATTAACTTTAAAAAGCTCACCGTTTTACTTAAAAGGCGACAAAGATAATAATACTATAGATATTGCAAGTTGAAAACGTAAATTTTATTTCATTTCCTTGTGCTTTCATCCTGCCATAACGCGGCTAATTTCAAGGAATATATATATTAAGGGTGTTCTTAAATCAAAAAAGGCCACTTTGTGACACATGCTTTAATTTATTTTTGTTCGGAAATGCATGGAAATAGCAGGTGTTATTATTCAGAAACTGCCTAATTGCACTCAATGTTCAGTTTTTTAAAAAACACAATAGATTTTTCATAACAAGCCTTCAAAATTGACACTTTCGAGCACATTTCTTGACAGAAAGCGAAAAACCGGTCGAAAAGCAGAAGAAAAACGGGTGATTACGTCATCGAAATAGCTTAGAACTAGATAGGTAATTTATTTATCATAAAATGGAAAAATAAGTTCGATTCAAAATCGATTCCATAGTCAAGCATTCCAATTTCATATATTTCTGTTAAAAAATGAATTTGTAAATGTGTCAAAACGTTTTTCGCTTGTTGAGTCGAGCAGTTAAGAACAGCCTTAAATGCTGTTCCGTTCATTCAAATACATCACTTCGTTTTAAAAGGGTGAGTTTGTAGTTATTGGGGTAGCTCGAAATAGAAATAACCGTGCCTTGGATTGCACTTATGTAGACAAAAACCGATGTTTTATTGGTTTTAATGCGTCACTTTGTTCGCATACATCACTTTAATTTTAAGTGTTTCTTTATTTTTCAAAAATATATTGGTTTCTGGGATTCTCAACGATAAAGAATGTTTTTAGAAATTGTGGGTAATTCAGAAGAAGTTATTATTTATTTTCGTTCGTGCATTGCATTACGTTTTCATTGACCAAAAAATAACCGCCTTTTCTTGTGGTTACAGTGCAGAGATATGCGTGTATTCGTGCACTTATCCTCAACATTATAAATTAGTTCGTGTTTATTTTTTTTCCTCAAATGATCTGCCATCTAAACAATATCAGTGAAGTATCTATTAAGATTCGATTTATTATGCCTGACATGTTTATCAAATCAAATACTCCCTTTGATCATTAAAAATGCTGGTGCTGTCCCGCATAACATGATAGAGCAAATTAAATTACTTGAATTCTAAAGCATAATGCTACCTAAATAACAAAAGAATGCCCGTTAAGTTCCTTGAAAAGTATGACTCAATCTGTTGAACTACTTTTCAAATTTAAATAGCTATGAAAAATAAAATGTACGAAAGGAATATTAAAACTTTCTGGGGTCAAAGTTGAATGCTAATAATTTCGCATGAAAACAATTTTTAGCTACAGCTCAAATGAAACCATATCTTTTAACAACCTTAGGCAAAATTGCTACTACTTGATTACATCAACATCTGAAGTAGGAATTTTTTCATTACCGAGACATTGGTGATATGTATCAGTTAATTATATTTGCGCTGAAAAGAATTTCGAACTACTTACAAATATAACAAGGTAATCGTGAAAAAAAAATATTTTTTTCTTTCCTATTTTAAAATTACTACATCAAGTTTAATTCATTTGTAATTATATGTTTTTCAAGTTAACTTTTGAAACTGCGTCAAACGTACTCGAGCAAGTTATGTCATAATTTTCCTACTTCTGTATTTGTAATCACGATTTGGCAGTAATGGATAAACATTCTCGTATGAAAATTGGCTCATATGGAAAAGATTATGAATATATAATTTTTTTCTGTCAATGAAAAACTACTTTCAGAATTCGGATCGGGTTTCGGAATAAGTTTTTGTTAATCTTTTGATAGAGTTTTCGCCTAACTTCAATTGGAATTAATGAGTTTGGAGCAGTATAACCCAAATCGTATGGGACTTTATCCGAGCAAGTTATGTTGTAATTTTCTTGCTTTTGTATTTATAATCACAATTTCACGAAAATTGATGCACCTAGGGTAACATCCCCAGTAATTTGCATGCACCAATGGTTGGCACATTCTAGAAACATGTCCTAAAATAAGATTTATATGCAGTCTTTTAAAAATGGAAGACCATATACCAGTTATATGCTCTTTTACTTTAAAGATTGTAACTTTGATTTATGCTACTAGATGACAATAGTGCCTAGGAAAGAGAAACAATTATGGTTTGTATCAAATTAGCCATTTTTGTTGCAAATGCTTCTTCTCTGGCTTAAGAAAGGCATGCTTTTCAATTTATTATTATCTGATTTATAGTATGTTTTAAATTTTAATTGACAACAGTTTTGTTTAGTTGAAAATGGTTACTTTAATTGTGTAAATGTCTAGGTGCCAATTACTGGTGATTACAACAACTTTTTATAAACATATTTTTATAAAAATACTTTTTCAAATATTTTTGCTTTTAGTAGGCAAAATAGATGCACAAATATGCATTCTTTTATTGAGAAATATTTGCAAGTAAATATTTTATTTTTTGGTAATGAAAATTGAAGTAGGTTTAAAGACAAACTCTTAATGTGCCAATTACTGGGGATGTTACCCTATATGAAAGTTGGTCAAATAATTTTTCATGGACTATTAAAAATATTATATTTTTCTTTTTCTGGATTGGTTTCGGGTCGGTGAAAACTACTTTCCGAGTTCAAATCGGATTTCGGAGTAATAAAAACTAGTTTTCGTCTTTAGATTAACTTATGTATTAACTTTAAATGGAATGCGCGAGTTTGGGTGAATACATACAGTACTCGTACACTATTAAAATTTTTGCTCTTGCTTGAACCAAATTTTGGTGCCCAGTAGCTGCCACCATAAGATAATGAAATTTCGTACCAATATTTGGAGTTTCCTATTTCAACCTCGTTCCAACTATTGGAACTATACTTCAATAGGAGCTCCAAATATTGGTTCAATATTTCTTCATTTTACAGGGGCAGCTATTTAGCACCAAAATTTGATTCAAACTACGACAAGATTTTTAACAGTGTAGGGGACTCCACTCAATCAAGTTATTTTCTTCGCTATTTGTAATACCGATTTCACAAAAATGAATAAACATGCACATATGAATGCTAGTCTATTAGTCCTTCATGGACTATGAAAAATACTATAAATACATTTTTCTCTTTCTTGAGCAGGTTTCGGATCGGTGAAAACTACTTTCCGAATTCAGATCGGATTTCAGTGTAACAAGCAAACTTTTTCGTCTTTGGATAGCATTTTGGATTAACATTTTTAATTGGATCGCAATCAATTCCACCCTATTGGCAATTAATAAATCGAGAGAAAAATAAGTCAATTTGACAAAAGAATTCTCTTTTAAAAAGTCATTCTTATACACTATTTAATCATAAGTTGGTCCCCTGAATCTCAATATGCTGTTTATGGAAAAAAAATAAAAAATTTGAATTATACCTTCTGTGTTCCCATAGCACTTCTCGGAACACTAACTCTTCCGTAACCAACTCAATTGTGATGTCATTTGCGCAGAGCATCATACTCCATCTTTAGTAGTGACAACAATCTGGACATGCTTTTTTTTAAAGTTTAGTTCATGCTATTGTCTCTGACTTTTCAGCAAAAATAAACAAATAAATAACTCTACGTATATGAAAATAAATAAATATAGTCCTGGACTAAACACATTGTAAAAGGCGAAAGTTAAAGACCCGAAAGTATTATCTGATGACCCGTTGCATGGCACAAAACTTGGCGGAATATTAAACAGTTCCAAGAGACAATGAAGTGTCATAGTAGCCAATGCATCTTCGCTAGATAAAGAAAAAAAAATGAAAGTGCCGATGAAATCAGACAAGTTGGATGCTGCGGACTCACGTGTCGGTGATGCTAAGTTTATTTCTCAAATGGTCCAGTGGAAAAAGTAATCTTGAAAAGTCATTTTCGTCACGACATGTCAATGAATACAAATGTTTCTGTATATGTCATGATTATTATTATCATTATTATTATTATTCATGCAAAAAATAAAGATAAGTAGCATAAAATGGATAATGAATTAAACGAACAATGCATTTTTTAATCTACTCAATCCTTATACTCAGGTTCTTTTTTATTGAAATTTTTTAATTTGTATCCAAAATTATGAAAATTTCATCTTCTTCAGCACTTTTCGTGACTTTTTGCTACTATATTAGAAGGTTTAAGTAATCATTTAATAAATTTTAAAAGGATTTTGACAGTTAAAATTAATTAATTAAATTTGAATTTATAGAGATTTTGTACATTATTTATAACTCCTCTCAAATCTTTTTTCTCTTTTTTCTTTCTTTCTTCTTTTTTATGGAATCGGGAAATGCACAAATATAATAGATAATTACAACAAAAATATAGAAATGTAAATTGCAATAAAAATATAAAAAAAAAAACCCTCCCACAACCTTTCAATATGAAAAAAACTTAAAAGATGCAAACACAAAAGAAATAATCCTTTAACAGAATTTTCGTTTTGTGCTTAAATTTGTCAATAATTGTTTTGGTACAAGTTAAAGTAAAGTGTCTATAATTCATTCTAAACTGTGTTATGAGTAATCGATGTATATAAATAAATATAGTCCTGGACTAAACACATTGTAAGAGACGAAAGTATCCGAAAATTGACGGAATATTAAACGACTCAAAAGTCATAGTAGCCAATGCATCTTCGCTAGATAAAGAAAAAAATGAAAGTGCCGATGAAATCAGACAAGTTGGATGCTGCAGACTCACGTGTCGCTGATGCTAAGTTTATATCTCAAATGGTCCAGTGGAAAAAGTAATCTTGGAAAGTCATTTTCGTCACGATATGTCAATGAATACAAATGTTTCTGTGTATGTCATGATTATTATTATTATTATTCACGCAAAAATTAAAGATAGGTCGCATAAAAAGTATAATAAATGAAATGAACAATGTATGTTTCAGTCTATTCTATCTGTGTACTCATGTTCATAAAAACAGTATTAAAGGTAAAACGAGGTAAAACGTAAAAAGGTAAAACGTAAGTAAAACGAGGATGTCTTAAATTATTAATTTGAAAAAATTCTTAAATCATACTAACAATATTGCAATGTTTGTATGTGTCTTCACAGAATGAGGGTATCGATAGCATTTATCACTAAGCAACAAATAACAAAATTCATAAATTCAAGGTTATCAAAAAAAAAAAAAAAAAAAAAAAAAAAAAAAAAAGAACAAAAGAACTGTTCCAATCACTCCAAAAATAATTGAGGAAGCACAATAATTTTCTTTGAAAAGAATTCTGTAATTCCCCGAGATTTGCTAGATGTAATTGTTTGGCAGACGTCACTTTCAGTCGATGCACGGTAAAAGAGACCTTCATATATTTCGAAAAAGTTTTGTTGACTCATACATTATGATGCATCCAGGGATGTCGTGGAAGATACACGCGGGTATACGCCGTATACCTTCTGGAATTTTTTTAAGAGCACCGTACATCCTTTGTTTCTCAAAAAAGCTATAGTATGTATACTCTAGGATATACTGTCTGGCGTGAGCATATACCCTCTGTTTTTTTCTACTACTACATCACTGCACTGTAAAAAAAAAAATCTGTAAAGATACTAAACTTTTTCTAGGAAACTGGGATACCAAAAACATTTCCTGTAACGGTAACAGCAAAAATTTAAGTTTCAGAATCGGTTACACGAAATTTTCTTGTAACCTTTACATGAAAAGTTCTTGGAATCCCAGTTTCCTGGAAAAAGTTTAGTATCTTTACAGATTTTTTTTTACAGTGTGGATGCAACTTACATAATATACAGTTTAAACGAGAGATGTGACCACACGAGCAAAAAGAAAAAAAATACACACAGTTACTAAAAGAAGACATGCTGTAAAAATACACATTTGCAAAAAAGACCTTCATCGTTTCGAATTATTTTCATTAACTCATACAGTGTGATCAACAAGGGATGTAGCGGAAGGTACACGCTGGTATACTCCGTATACCTTCTGGAATTTTTTAAAGAGCACCGTATACCCTCTGTTTCTCAAATAAGCTATAGTACTACATAGTACTCTAGGATATATTCTCTGCCGTGAGCGTATACCCTCTGTTTAGACCGAATACACACTGTTTTTTCTACGACTACACCACTGAATGCAACTTATATGAGGAGCCCAGAAGCCAAGGGGTACAAGTGACAAAATGTCGATTTGGAGTAAATTGAGTTTAAAGATAATTGATGTTAAATTGGAACATCCATAACAATTGAGTGAATTGAAATAGGAAACATCTGATTGTTGCATTCGAATCTTTGAACTCTCATTTCAATAACTGTTAAAAAAAAATAGAGTACAATTTTGTTTAAATGTATAATTAATCAATATTGTTTGTTTTTCGAAAAAAGTGGTTTATCTCTATAACTCCCCAAATAATTAGAAAATGACCTATATTTCTTTACTTGAAATGAAAAAAGCATATTTCCAGATACCCTGTGCACTTAACTCAATTTTTTCAGTTTTGTCATTTATACCCCTTGGCTTCTGGGCTCCTCATATAATATACAGTTTAAATGAGAGATGTGACTACATGCGCAATAAGAAAAAAATACACACAAATACTAAAGGAAGACATGCTCTAAAAATACACCATTTGCATAGGGAAAAAGTTGGTAAAAATATACACCAAACTAATACAGGATGTTCTTGTGAATGTGGAGGGTCAGATTTTTGCAGATTCAAGCAAAGTTATTACAGCAATTAATGTCATTTTAAAAATCTATTATGTTAAATATTTTTCTGTTTGTTTAGTAAAAAATGTTTAAAATAACAGGTCTCCAAAATAGTCCTGTGTAAGATTTTTATTGGGATACGAAGAAATTTGACGCTTTGAAGTCATTTGAGCACTAATATATCAAAAGAAAAAGCTGAATTAAAAAATACAATAAAACTGACACAAAGAAATATGTAAAGAAGCAAACATGCATATAGAAATAAACGGACTGGCATTGAAATACATATCCACAGATAAACACGCTTGAAGAAATATACACGTAAAAATAAATTATAAATTCATTTGTATCGTTTTCAAGCATTGAAAATAATGTATTTCATTTTTTCGTTTCAGGTGAGTACTTTTATGATATTTCAAGATATTTTATTTCCATATTATTTCCTAGGTAAGTCTTTTTTTATCTTTTAAAGCCTTTGTTTACATAAAAGGTAAATAAAAATTATCTGAAATAAGAATTATTACTACAAATTTCATACTTAATTAAATATAAAATAAGTAAGAGAATCAACTAGCATTTTTTGTGCATATAATATCAAGAAAGAATTGTAGAAAAAGATACTATTGCCTAACTCTTTTAAACCATTTCGAGTCCGATTTTTTTTCTTCTATTTTTAGAAAAAATTACTTTTAATTTAATAACGTTAACACTAACTATTCAAACAGAATAATTAGTGCTTAACGAAAATTTCATTATTTTAAAGATAACGAATGATGTTGTTTTGAATACTATTCTATTAAAATTTATGTGACAATAGGCTAAGGAAGAATTTTTGGAGATGTTTAAAAAAATGTTGCATTACAATAAGATTTAACATATATTACAACTTTCTAATACTTTTTGTGTTTTATTACACACGATTCTTCCAGGAAAGTATCTTTTATTTTAAATTTAAAGAGTGCAATATATATTAATAATAAAGGAATTCGGAACGGTGCAAAGACAATTAAGCAAACAATAATAGTTATCAATAGTAGTAAATGCCTAAATATAAATGAAGTCATGTAGTAAAGACATAGACATACACTATCATTATTACATGTAAATAGTGGCAAAAGTATTTCTTAAAACAAAATAATACTCCATTAAAAATTATCCTATTAAAACTATTAATAGTACGCCAGACCCGAAAAAGTTAATATCATAACAATAGTCTAATTCCTTTCAAGTACGATCGGTAACACACGTATAAATGTTTGCAATTTCATCTGCAACTATTGCCTTTAAGGGTGTTCTTAAATCAAAAAGGGCAACTTTGTGACGCATGCTTTCATTTATTTTTGTTCGGAAATGCATGAAAATAGCAGGTGTTATTATTCAAAAACTGTCTAATTGCACTCAATGTTCAGTTTTTTAAAAAACACAATAGATTTTTCATAACAAGCCTTCAAAGTGGACACTTTCGAGCACATTCCCCCGACGAAAGCAGAAAAACCGGCCAAAAAGCAGGAGAAAAACGGGTGATCTCCTGATCGAAATAGCTTAGAACTGGATAGGTAATTTATTGATCATAAAATGGAAAAATAGGTTCGATTCGAAATCGCTTCCATAGTCAGGCATTCCAATTTCATATCTTTCTGTTAAAAAATGAATTTGTAAATTGTCAAAACGTTTTTCGCTTGTTGAGCGGAGCAGTTAAGAACAACCCTTAATCATCGATATCTTCCAGCTGCGTGATGCGCATGTTGCATTTAATGAATTCCACAAGGGAAAAGCCAGTGGTATGCTTTGTAATGATCTAACTTGCGAAAATGTAACAATGTTGTAGCTTGAAAATTCCCCCTTTTTTCGCTCAGAAATTTGCAAGCTTGTTTGTTTAAAAAACATTTTTCTTACAAATAAAATTTTCTGCATTGCTTTTACAGATAGAAGCAACATAAATTGGCAATCGTATACTTTTTTATTTTAATGAGTTATAAAGATAATTCTCATTTATTTTGAACTTATTTAATTACAGACTCATGCATGTTAAAAAAAAAAAAAAAAAAAAAAAAAAAAAAAAAAAGATTTATTTTGCACAAACATGTAAACACGCTAAGTTAACGATGTCATTAGCTTTTGGAAAGAAGTCAATATTCTGCAAAATATTATTTACACTGTAAAAAGAAATCTGCAAAGTTATTATGAATTTAATATGAAATAGAACATTTGTGTACCGGCAAGAAAAATTCACATAAACAGATAGACTTTTTCACTGTAAATCAAAAAATCTTTAAGGTTACTAACAATTTTTATGCAACTGCAACGCGGGTTACAAATTAAAATTACAGTAAGATTGTTCTGATTTTAGTCGATTCTTTTGTAAAGCTAGAGATTTCTGTGGCTGTCTGTTAAAAATTAAATTTGTAGATTTCCATTTTTTTTAATTAATTACTATTAGTTAGCAATTTTAGCATACAGATTTAAATAAATTTATATCTGTAGTGTAGTGTTTAGTCTATAGTGTGTAGTCTATAGTCTTAGTCTATTTATATCTGTGGTGTAGTGTTTATATCCTTTGTTTTACAAAGTATTATACGTGCGTGGTTCAATAATTAACCTCAGTGCATATAAAATATTAGTACTGCGATGATTCCTGTAGAATTTCGAAACATAATCTCTTAGATGCTTATATGCGCAGTTTTAGAACTATATTAACATATTTTGGAGGGAGGGAAGAAGTTTTAAAAACCTATTTTTACAAGATTTTTAAGGGGTATAAGTGTGAAAGGCTGGTTCGGAGCATATGGGTCCAGATTTGTGACAGGGGAGGAGAAGTGGCTACATCACTGTAATCCTGAGTCCGAACGACAATAGCCATGCCTAATCCACTTTCAAAAATCTAACCCCATAAGTTCACTTCCACTTGCCATTATCAAAATTATATTAATGTAGCACCTACGGTTTTGAAATTGACCATATAACTATCTAAGACATTAGACTTTGATATTCCACACCAACCATCGCAGTAAAATATTTTTTATACACTAGGGATAATAATTACTGAACCACCCACGTAAATCTTAACCTTACTTTTATTCCAAGAATAATTTCTTGGGTTCTTTCCACTTTCAAAATACAAAATTTTCCTTTGTCATCTATTATCAGTGCCTGATGACACATTTGGCAATCGGCATTGAATGATTAGTAGCTTCAGACTGCAAGGAAATCCTAACAGTGGGGAAATAGAGCGGTCAAAGGAAGCGAAAGTGCAGAGAACACCACCAAATATAGTAATTAGATATTATGCAGAATATAAACAATTAAGTATAGCACTGATTGTTGTATTATTGTATTAAATATAAAGTTCTTTATTGCTCATGATAAATATATATGTTTTGATTAAATTCAGGTTTATTTTTATAAGGTTTCAATGAAAACAAATTAAAATACTATCATATTATCTATAATAACGATGCGATTTTAATAATATATATCAAATATCTGTATACTAAATGATGCTTTTAAAGAAATTATATTAATTTGTCAATGAAGGTTTTCTATTTCAGCATCACTAAAGAATTGAGGTATTTAAAGATAGGATTAAAGATTATGATAGATTTAAAATATGCTCTCTTAAAACCTCAGCTACAAAATAGCTCAAGTTGAGCCAAAATCCACTCATCTAACGGTTTGAAAGTCAGCTTCTCGTAAAAGAGTTGAAACAACTAAAGTGAACGAGTTGTTTTTAAGCAATTTAAATTAAGATGTGTATAAAGTTTAAAAAACGATTCAATAAATTAAAGCTCTTTCCTGAGAAGCCTGAAATTTGCGGAAAATTTTTTCCGTTAAAATACGGAAATGGTACTGGCGTCTACATTACTAATACAATTTCCTTATTTTAATGGGATTTTTTTGTTACAGTGTACTACCAAGATCGATATATTCTGTCAGAATACGGAGATATTTATAAACTTTAATGATATTTTCATAATTTTGAATTTGTTTATTCTTTATACATTATTGTAATAACAACAATTAATTTCAAACAATCTAAACATATTTCTTTTTTTAAAAAATCTTAAATATCACAAAAATGAGTTTTAAGATCTAATTATTATTTTCCCATGTTTGTATTAAAGTGTGATATGCAAAATTTAACAAGTGATATGTTTTTGTTTGCTTAGAAGAATTAAGTATAGTTCAACATTTTGGATGTGTACAACTTTTTGCATTTAATAAACTTTTGTATTCAAATTAGCAAACTTTAAAGAAATAGAAAATAATGATTAAAGAAATACCGACTGATGATTAAAGAAACACCGAATAATGATTAAAGACATAGATATTTTCCATTTATCATAGCCTCATATTTATGCGAATTTTTTAGATAAATTATTCAACACACGACGCACTTTAAAAATGCATGAACTTTTTGCTACTCTAAACTAATCAATTTTGAAAATGTCTCGCATGCATAAATTGTCGTATTCATAAATCTTTATTATTCGAGCTAGATACGAATAATGGTTAAGGGAGACCCGTACCCCATTTTCGGCCAAAAATCATCAAAAGTTTTTTTTTTTTTTTTTTTTTTTTTTTTTAATCTTTTTTCAGAAAACGATAAAATACATATTTGCGAATATCCATGCAAAATTTCAGAACTCGGGGACACTTGGAACAGGTAGAAAATGAGCTTTTTTAATTGTACTCACTATAGAGTTTAAAGGACTAGCGGCCATTTAAAACGTGTTTTCCTGAAAATGACTTTTTTCATATTTTGCCTAAGTTCAAAGTACTAAGGCTCAGTGGTATAATGATTTAGAAACAAAGTGTTTATGTTTTTAGAATCTTAAAAAAATTTGCAACAAAAGTAAGGAGAGATTTTTTTTAACTATTTCTGAAAATTTTAAATAAATTGGTAAACATGAAAATTATAACGAATTTAAGGAAATTTACCATGCGTATTTTTATTTTTTATTTTTTTAGCCGATTAAAATAGAAAATTGAAAATATCTCTCCTTAGTTCTTTTCTATATACTATAACACTATTTAAGAAATTTTAGTAATACCAAAATATTGAAAATTGTATGAGAAGTAGTAATTTTAAAAAGCGTATTTTTCGACAAAAAAATATCATAAAAATCCCCATAAAAATATACTTTTTAATAAAAAGTGAATTTTTTTGCTAATTATAAAAGATTCTTCCTATTTAAATTATTCTTCTTCCTATTTAAAAAGATTCTTAAGTAGTATACCAAAATTCATTACTTTAAAATCAATAATAAAAATTTCGGGTTTTTTCTTACGGTTCCTTAAAGAAACACAGACAAATATTATTTTAAATGCATTTACCATTTATTTCCTTTTTATACAAAATCATGATATTATAATATAATTCCTTTTTACACTCAAAAATAAAGCATCGTTCAATTTTTCTGCAAACGTAAATCGGTGCCTCTCTTTCTAAAATCATATTTTAAACTAAATACTGACTATGAAAGACGCACTGATAAACTTGTTTTAAGCCTTTGTTGTTATTAGGCTAAAATCTAGCATACATTTTTTTAGTGTGACACAATTTCGATATGGTAGGGATAAATACTTTTCTTCAGAAAAACAAGGCAACGTAAATTATTTAGCTTAAGTAAATTTTCCTCTTTAAAACGTCTTACGATTATTGCTAAATCTCCACTAATGATTCGAGAAGCATTGATAGGCTTGAACAACTGGAAAATAACCTTGTTATCTGTTTCATAATATCCTACATTTAAAATAATTACCTAAGCACTTTTGGGATTTCTAAAGGATTTTATTAATATAAAAGACCGTATTTTGCATTATCAAAGCATTTTGGATCACGCCTTGTTCACCTTTCGATTTGTCAGTCGCAAAAAACTGTATGTTTTAACGATTTGCCAATCTTAATTGAACTGGTGCATAGTCATTGTTCGTTCGAAAATGTTATTAATAGTGGATAATCTCTATTGTTTTTCTTGCGGTTCTTGCGCTTTGTTATCAGAGTATGTACTATTTTCTGACTATTACTGCTGTAACGATTTGCTTTAGGTGTTCTTAGAAGAAGATCCGTCATTATCCAATATGTAAAGTTAAATTACCGTCGTTAGGTTTAGTTTGCTACATTTCACAAACAACTTGAACAGGATAATGGATTGGAATTTTGTCGAACCAGTTTCAAAAGCTCAATTACGGCAGTCGAATCATTCATTTGAATTCGTTTCTAATGTTTTTCTTTTACTTAAAATAGCATGAAATTTGCTTTTAACATATGTTATGAAGTAACCGTAACAGCATACTTGCAAGTAATGAAGTAACATTTCAGAAAACAAGCGTTATGTTAGTGATTTTATGCATGAAAGCGCTTCTGTGCTTTTGGATATTGTTTTAAACTCTGCAACACCAGCTTAAAATTTATTACAAGTTCCGACTTACCAGATTTTTACATTATGTCAAAAATTGTATTTTTGTTATCTTATCGCGAATATTACTTATTCTTGTTGTTACAACTGTCTGCTGTGTATAATTTATTTGTGACGTTTCTTCCAAGTACACAAAAAAAGATTCTACCACTGGTATCTAGAAAATAAATTATGGCTGTAGAAGAAATATAGTCCCATGTCATCCTTATAAGTTATAATTCCCTTTGCTCGAAAATTCCTGCTATCCCTATTAAAATTCAGGTGCATTTTCCCATATTATCGTAGTTGAAGCTATTTAAAGATCTCTGCAAATAAATGAGAACACATAAAGTGCGTTCTAATACTTATAATTTTAGTTTATGAATTAATTCTAGAAATCAAGTTATAATTTATCACATTTCAAATGATTCGTAATACAATGTATTGTTTCATCGCCTAAAAAATTATAGAGTAGAATTTATCGATCATTTCGCTTTTTTAACTTATTCCCATAACTCAGAAATCTATATTTTAGTTTAGGGATTTAAAAAATGATTAATTCTTTGTTATTACATTGATTATGTATATCCTTCCATCTATTTTTTTAAAAAATCTCAAAAGATTACGATGAAACTACTGATCATCAAACAATATCCAGATTCAATCGAATGTAGTAAAAATCATTACCACAATATTTAATTGATTCATGGAGAAAAAATAAAATGAATGAAAGTCTGGAAAATATACTTTGTTAAAAATTTGCAGCATTCTGTCCAGCCATTTTACCGTTTTTTGAAAAAACGGTTAACTAACCAGAGTTTAACGCTATTCGGACCATATTATTGGCTATTTTATGATCAGAATGTAGTTAAATTACAATTATGTAACCGTTTTTTGAAAAACACGGTCAAATGGCTAGACAGAATGCTGCAAATTTTTGACAGTGTACCAAGATGCTAAAGGGAAAAACGCTCATTACCGCAATATTTAATTGATTAGTGCAGGCAAAATGACATGATTGGAAATCGGGAGGAAAAAAATATCACAGTACTAGAGAAAAAAATCACTGATATTTTCACATTCATTACAGAAAAACAGAAGTCGAAAAATTCCGATAAAATCATTGATAATCCCACATTCCCAGTTTAGGGAAAGGTCGTGAAAAACACTACTCCGATATTAATTGATTCATGCAGGAAAAATAACATGTTTGGAGGAAAAGAAACCAAGATGCGAAAAAAAGAAAACCGTCGACTCTTTAGAACGCCGACATAAGAATATGAACGTACTAATTTTATACTAGAGGTAAAAAAATTTCATTTTCATAAATATTTCACATTATTTGATTGACTTATGTATTGTATCTATCCATCTATTTATTAAAAAAAAAAAAAAAAAAAAATTTAAATTAAAGATAAAACTACTGGCTATCACATAATCCGTAGATTCAGTCGAATATAATAAGAATCACTATCACAATATTTAATTGATTCATGCAGAAATAATGACATGAATGAAAGTCTGGAGAAAAATATACGAAGATGCTAAGGAGAAAACCATGGACAATGTAGAATGCCGGCATAAGAATTCAAAGGTGCTAATTTAATTCTAGAGATTACGAATTTTGATTTCCATAAATATTTCACATTATTTCATTGATTATATATGATATCTTTCCATCTATTAAAAAGAAAATCTAAAAATTCACAGATAAAATTTCTGATGGTCACACAATCTCTAGTTTCAGTCGAATTTAGTAAAAATCACTACCATAATATTTGATTTATTCATGCAGGAAAAATTACTTGAATGAAAGTCTGGGCTTCAGAAGGCCGGCATAAGAATACACGAGTACCCACGAGTACACGATTTAATTCTACATATAAGGAATTTTGATTTCCATAAATATTTCATATGACTTCATTGACATGTATTATTTGATATCCTGCCATTTATTAAAAAAGAAAAAAATCTAGAAATTCACCGATAAAAACTTCTGATCATCACACAATCTCCAGTTTCAGTCGAATGTAGTAAGAATTACTACCACAATATTTAATTGATTCATGCGGGAAAAATGACATGAATGAAAGTCTGGAGGAAAATATACCAAGATACTCTAAGAGAAAACAGCCGAGACTTTAGAATGCCGACATGCGTATACAAGGATACCAGATTAATTCTAGAGATAAAGAATTTTGATTTCCATAAATATTTCACATTATTCCATAGACTATGTATGATGCCCTTCCATCTATTAAAAAGGTAATAATCTGAAAATTCGCCATTAAAGATACTGATTATCACACTCAGTCAAATGTAGTAAAAATCACTTTCACAATATTTAACTGATCCATGCAGGGAAAATGACATGAATGGAAATCTGAGAGAAAGATACCAAGTTTCTCTAAGAGAAGAAAACTGCGGAGACTTTACAACGATGGCGTCAGAATATAAGCATACTAATTTAAATCTAGCGATAAAAATGATTTCTACAAGTATTTCACATTATTTCGTTTATCATGTATGCTAGGGGAGACCCGTAAGAAAAAAACCCAAAATTTTTATTATTCATTTTAAAGTAATGAATTTTGGTGTACTATTTAAGAAATTTTTTGTAAGGAATAATTAGCAAAAAAGTTCACTTTTTATTAAAAAGTATATTTTTTATGGAGATTTTTATGATTTTTTTTTGTCGAAAAATACACTTTTTAAAATTACTAGTCTTCATACAATTTTCAATATTTTAGTATTACTAAAATTTCTTAAATAGTGTTATAGTATATGGAAAAGACCTACGGAGAGATATTTTTAATTTTCTATTTTAATCAGCTAAAAAAAAAGAAAGAAATTGCGCATGGTAAATTTCCTTAAATTCGTTATAGTTTTCATGTTTACCAATTTATGTTTACCAAATATGGAAAAAGTCATTTTCAGGAAAACACATTTTAAATCGCCGCTAGTCCTTTAAACTCTAGTGACTACAATTAATAAAAGCTCATATGCTACCTGCTCCAAGTGTCCCCGAGTTCTGAAATTTTGCATGGATATTCGCAAATATGTATTTTATCGTTTTCTAAGATAAAATTTTTTTGAACTTTTGGTGATTTTTGGTCGAAAATGGGGTTTGGGTCTCCCTTAGCAAAAAGATCTACAAATTCATCAATAAAACTTCTGATCATCACACAATCTCCAGTTTCAGTCGAATGTAGTAAGAATTACTACCAAAATATTTAATTGATTCATGCAGGAAAAATGACATGAATGAAAGTCTGGAGGAAAAGATGGTCTAAGAGAAAACCGCCGAGACTTTAGAACACCTGCACAGGAAGGAAGTGAAAAATGTTTTTATTAATAAAAGGCGGTCTGACATACTTTGCCACTTTTTCAAAAGCTTGTTTCGACACACTTGCTACTCTTCCCTTTTCATCTCTCCTATTGAAAAAAAAAAAATGTTGTTTTCAGATGCTTTTCATTGTATCTGAAAGTGAACTGACGTTTGCAAACACTGGGTAATTAAGTGGGTTAGCTCATATTAATGTAATAAAAAAAAAAAATTAATCTTAAGTTCGAATTATAGTATATTTTGAAGGAGAAAAGGGCTAAAATCTTATTAAAAATGTTTTCAATTCCTCTTATAAAATCTCGAGTACTGGTCCCTCGATTCATAGAAGAAACAATAAATACCAGAAAAATTAAACTCGGGATTTGCTTAAGATTGACCGAAACCATTATTGACAGTAGAAAAATTATATATTCTTATCTTTTTAATATATAACCATTTCAGTTTTACTTACCCATCATACGTAGTATAGGGTAAGTCTTGCAATCGTTTTGAAAATCGAAAAAAATTTTTTTGACGGATTTACACGTTTCGGACACTGGAGATTCCGAAAAACATATTTTTAGAAAAAAAATTTTGCCGTCCGTCCGTCTGTGTGTCTGTGTGTCTGTCTGTCTGTCTGTCTGTCTGTAACCGCTCTATCTCCCGAACAAATTGAGATAGAGATTTGAAATTTTGTATGCGCTTAGTATGTAAGAATGGGACGAAGCCTATTTAATATCTGTAACCTCGATTATCCGGAACTATTTTTTTCGGACTCTCGAAAAATTCGTTCTGATGAAAGGTACATAAATATTTTCGAATTCTTTTATTTTAAAGAGTGGAAGTAAAAGGCAATAAAATAATACAAATTTTGCATAAAAAACGAAGTCAATCGGATTATTAGTTGTTGAGATATTTCTAATCCTATTTTCCACATTCTTTGATTTTTCATGACCCTGTATTTCATTCAAATTTCAATTCAAAGATATCTTTTAACTGGAAATGAGATACTTAATTCGATGCAAGAAACCGTTAGTGCATATGATTATTATTTTTGGAGTTATAAGGATGTTTCTTTTACGCAATTCAGTGCTACTTGAATAGTTTGGCGTTTCATATAATTTATCGAAATTGGTTCATCAGAAATTCATTAATAGAGCATGATTATGTGTTAAAAATACTTAAATATACGTTTATATTTTATTTTGGAATTGTAATGCATTTTATAAATTGTTTACATACGTTATGTTTTCATATATTGTACTATGCATATCCATGATGGGTAAGTATTACGGTGGCCTCCAACGACTAGTTTTCTAATTTAAAAAAATTAGCAAATTTTTTTTATATTTATTGAGGAATTAATAATTCGATCTAAAAAAGACAAAAAAATTAGTGATTGTTAAAAATCTTGCGCTCAAAATTTTTATTTTCACTTTAGATTCAAGTGCATAAAGAAAAAAAAGGAAATATTTGGATGTACATAAATAAATATTAATAAAGAAACATTTGGAAAACCAAAAAGTTATATTCAATTTATGTTAAAATTATAAAAACTGAAAAAAAAAACAGATATAGAGTGTATGTATATATATATAAAAGTTGTTTTTTCTTTTCTTTTCTTTTCAAACATATTATTTAGAACTTAAAACTACATTATGTGTAAATTACTTAAAAAGAAGGCAAAAAAAAAAGTACTTTTAACTTGTAAACACAGCCAAAGACACAGAATATAAAAATACATTTATTAACATTTTCAATATTTTTTAGTATTTTTTAATATTATTTTTTTTTATATTCTGTGTCGATGATTGTTTTTATAGTTGAAAAAATTATGGATTAAAGTAATTTAATACTTTTTGAAATATTTTTTGTCATATTTTTAAGTAATTCACACATAATGTAGTTTTAAGTTTACTTTTTTAAAGATAAATTTAACATTCTATTTATTTATTCGCTGATATCTTACTAGATTTCAGGAAACAATTTCCATGTACAGTCGACTCTCGTTAATTCGAAATCGGATATTTCGAATCTTCGCTTAATTCGATCTAAACATGAAGTCCCGAAATTTTCAATGGCAGAATAACATTAAATTTTTTTCATTAATTCGAACTCATTTTCTCCTGAAATCGTTTAATTCGAACTAACGAGAATTCCGATTTTTCATTCTTCCTTTCTTTCTCACGGATTTTAAATCATTTGAATAACTTTCTTTCTTAGATTTTTGTGAAAATTTTTCCGAACGAGTGTACATATAATACCATGCATTTGATATCAACTTTCTAAGTGCCCTGTCTATTCATCAGTGATGCTTCAAATTTTTCTTCCAATGTGCTTGTTTCTCATTTTTTAATTAGTTTATGTACTTATACATTCTAATTTAATATTAAGTCATATTCTGATGATAACACACATAACAAATTTAAAAAACACTATCATATTAATTCTTTTATAATAGTACCATATTAAGCATGTTCTCATTTCATACTTTCCATAATTCGAACTTCGGATAATTCGAACATTTCTTGTGGTCCCGACGTGTTCGAATTAACGAGAGCCGACTGTAACTTTTTCTATTATTTTCCATTCAAAATACTCTCCGAACATCATTAATTACGTAATGTAACTGTGTTGCGTATATCAGAATAATTTATAAAGCATTTCAAGAGATACATGAAACACTAGTCAGGGAAATGCCGTTGCTTCTGGCAACCGATATGACCTTTAAAAATTTTCCTTTTGACTACTGATTTGAAACACGCTACATTCGCTCCTGTAGTTGTCTCCAAATGTTATATATAGCATGACTTTTAACAGATTTTTCTGTTCAATCTACTGTTAATGTTTCAGATTTGGTGTTTCGGACATAGAAAATAATTTCTTTGTTACAGCGAGGAAGATGCTGAAATTGATTTCAGGTATTATTTCCTGAAAAGAGAAAGTTATTATTATTATTATTAAAAAAGAAAGAAAGAAAGATGGTAATTTGAAAATCAATGTTACAAAATAAAAACATAAATTTATTTTTATCAAAAACATAAATTTATTTCATAAAAAAAGAATTATTTTTATGTTTCTTTAAGGGATTCCGGGAACACATTTTAAAATAATGTTTATTTACTGAATTAAACTTAATTTTTTTGTGATGGTTAACCTCATCTTTTTTCAACAAAATCACATGATAAAACTTCTCATATATTTCTTTGAATTTTAAATTTTAAATTTATAAAAAAAAGTGGGGTAATTGAAAATTTTATAACTCAAACTATTATTTGTACAATTTCAATTTTTTTTTTTACATTTAAATGAACAGAAATGAGTAAATTTTAATTTTATATCGGCATTTTTAAAAATATTATTAAAAAATTAAAAATATATAAAGTACAAATAAAAAAAAAGATGCAACTTTTATTTTAACTTTTATTCATATTTTCTAAAGTAAATATTTTTTTTTATCAGATTTGCTTAGTCAAAATTAAAGTAAAACAATGAAAAAAACATATTCAAAGTTTGGAGCATTTATCTCTAACGGTTCTTGAGTTATAACAATTTAAATCCGAGAAATTGTGAAAAATCTTATCATGAAGAAAAATGCATTTTCACAAGAAGTTGTTTCATAACAACCTTTGCTTAAAAGCTAGATTTTGAAGACAAATCAAAATGAAAAAATTAATATTTCGTCTTCTAATTAACATAGAAACTTGACTTAAATGCCCTTTTAAGAATAAAAAAATAATAATAAAAGCATTTTTTTAAAAGAAAATTTGAAGTTTTATTGTTCTCCGTATTCCCTTAAAAATAAAGAAAAATTTGAGGGCTTTCCGAAAAATTCTGCTGGAAAAAATTCTACTGGATTTTCCGAATAATTGCTTAGGTGTCGAAAAAAATTTTTTTTTTCCTTATCGAATAGTCCTACAATTATTTGAAAAGATATAAAAATAAATTGAACACCGAATTTGTCGGTCGATTGGTGTGAAAATCCACACAGTTCTTGTGAAATTAATGTGTAACATATTCGCTAAACGGGAGTTCAATCTGGAGCACAATTTGGCAGTTAAGGTATTCGATCCGGGGTAATGTCTTGCGGCACATAGGAAAATTACTAAGTGGGGATCTTACGTATACTGCATTACTAGATTAATGAAATTAATTTTTAAATTCTATACATCATAGAATAATAGATAACATTATATAATTGAGTGTATAAAAAATACTCCTATTTTTACTTTTAATGTACAAAATTATTTTTAATTTTGTAAAATCTTTCATCCCTTACTTTATTATAAATATTTGTTTTTTGAATTCATGGCGATTTTTAGGATCATAAAGTTGATCCATTCCGACAATTATGTCATTTATCTATATGAAATAAAGTCCATTACCACTATTTTTTTTCTCAAGAATAAACTTTAAAATCAAATCTAAAGATTAAACTTCGCTATTTTATTCAAAAGAACGCTATTTCGATGCTATATTCAGGGGTCCTAAAAAGAAACCCCATGGCTCGGAAGGCTGCACAAATACCCCTTTAGCCCGATGCTTGCGTCGATCCGCCTTGATCAAATTCACTCACATACTAGTACATATACTATCGGTGTAGATGCCCAAATTTTTACGGAACCAGTGGCTCTTAAACTCAAATATTCCAGTCAGTTGCCACTAGGGTTTCATTTCTGGGGAAAATCAACGAACAGCGTGAATTTCATTAAAAGATTGCAGAAAAAGAGCTAATTTTATCAAAAAATCACAAAAAACGCCGCGATTTTTGTCAAAAAATCCGATTTTCATAAAATAATGGCAGAAAAAACTCGATTGTGGTGAGAAGATCGTTAGAAAACACGCGATTGTCGTCAGAGAATCAAAAACGTGAGATTTTCGGCAGAGGTTTGTGGGAAAAAACAATTTTCATCAAGTGATCGGGACAGAATTCGATAAAGGATGGCGACCTAGATGCCAAAAAATTTAGTCGCCATGTGACGACTAGCGACCGTGCCTCTACACCTATACTACGCACATAAAAAACGTATAAAAGTGCTATTACAGGAGGAATCAAAGTCGCTTCAAATTCCATGTGTCTACATATTATCCTATGCCTCCAGGGGAGTCGCTTGTAAAGCAAGCAACTATTGTGTGTCAGAGCATCTTTGGCGCCTTAAACCAAGGGAGTTGCCAGTAACAGCCAATCTGATGCTTGGAAATCCGGATGATAGAAGATCATTTTCTCAAACAGCCAATGAAATGCTTAGAAAAATAAAAAATGCAGGCGATTTTTGTCGCTTGAAATTTTTTCGTGTAATAGCACTTTAAGTACAATACTTTCTTATTCTGTGAGCTCGGAAAGTAAAAATTATTATTTATTTTTATGTACTTTTTTCTGCTATTTTAATATTTAAAATGCTCTTTAAACATCTCTGCTGTAATTATGTAACACAGCTTTGTTGTGGTTTGCAAAATGATTTTAAAAAACTTTCTTGCGAAACGAAGCGATGCATTTACATCTGTCAACCAATGTGACCTTTAAAAAAGTATTTTGACAACCATAATTTCAATCACGCTACCACATTCGTTTCTGTAATTACCTGCAAATTTTCTAGATAGCATGGTTTTTCAAAGATTTATCAGCTGAATTTATTACTTTTTTTTCTTTTCCTTTTGGAATATGAAATCAATTACTTTATTGGAAGATGTCCAAGTCAGATACTACTTTCAAATCGAAGAATCAAACGAATACATAAATTCAGTACATGAAAAATGTTTATTTTTAAAAGAAGAAGTACCACTGTGTACTTGTAAGCCCTAACGAATTAAAAAATTATAATTATTCCATAAAATTAAATTTAATCCTTTTTTTTATTTAAATCTTTATATATGTATATATTTTTTTAAATAATTGCTGCCGTTTTACTTATTTTTTTCTTTTTAAAAATAAAATTATAATAATATTTTTTTTTCTTCTAAAGGTAAATAAAGTGCTTTAAGATTATATTTTTTTTGTATTTTTCTATTTTTTCAATTATATTTCTTTTCTTTTTTTTAATTATTAAAAAAGTAAATCATTTTCTTTTATAAATTAAATCAGTTTTTTTTTATTATTATTAAAAAAAAGTGTTAGAATAAATCGGAAAACAGATATAATTTAAAAATAATATAATATTAGAAAGTAAAACTTTTAAAAAGAACTGAAAATATTCTAAACTATTATAACTATTCAGAACTAAAAAAAAATTTTTTTACGTCAATGTTTCGTATTATCTGGTACTTTAAATGAAAAAAAAAAAAAAAGAATCTTTTCATAAATTTATTATGTTATTATTCGATTATTTTACTTAATTATACATTCTAAACTAAACGCGTGTAACAAGGTTTAGTTGAGATCTGGTTACTTGATATGGACGATATTTATATTCAGAGGCGTTCTTCGTGGACATGTAAAATAAGCAATATTCATTTATCATAGGTATAAATTAGATGTACAAGGCGGTTCTGTAAAGATCACACGATGGATACAAATATTTCAGGAAACATTGACCTGAGGTAAATCACAAGTCGGTTCAATCGCAGGCAGGAACTAGATTGCCTTTTTAAACTCGCTACCAACACACAAAATTACATACAACCAACTATGCAAATATCTAGATGAAAATCCTACTAATATTAAAAACATTTTTAATTAAAGATAATATAAAACATCTATCAATATGATACCTGTGGGCGTGGCAGTCGGCTGATATTTGATTCAAAGGAATAATCGTAATTTTGAAATTACTTTGATTATTTTCATTGGTTCGAGGTGTGAGAAGTCGTATCATTGGCTTCAGAAAATATATATTGCTCTGTTATTATTATAAATTACAATAAAAGAATGCAATGCCAATTATATCGAAAGTGATACCTTATTTTAATACTATCTTGATCCTATCTAATTATTAGATTTCTCTTTAAATATATTAAAGGACAGATGCTTTCTAGCAAATACGTATTGAGAAGAAATTCACTGCACTTTGCAAGTAACGTCTTCCATTCAAAATTTTACCATTTATCGCAAAATTTCTCATATATGTTTATATATATTTCATGGCTAATACGTGGATGAAACCGCACACTTCATTTGTAGCACCAGAGCATTTGGGGCCTGATGATTCCGCTCTGGGGACTACAAATTACATTTTCATTCATTTTATTTTATTTATTTATTTATTCAGATATACACGTTTCACTATTTTTTTTTTTTATTGTAATTCAATTCTATTCAAATTCTTCGTTTTGGTTTATTGTTTTATTGATAAAAACTATTGGTGAATCTTGTCTACTTTTAATGGTATTATATATATATAGATATATATATATAAGCCGATTTCGAAACTAACCTATTTTTCCATTTTATGATAAATAAATTACTTATCCACAATAGATTACCAAAATCCATACCACCAGTTCTAAGCTATTTCGATCAGGAGATCACCCGTTTTTCTCCTGCTTTTCGACCGGTTTTTCTGCTCTCGTCGGGGAATGTGCTCGAAAGTGTCAACTTTGAAAGCTTGTTATGAAAAATCTATTGTGTGTTTTGGTTTTTAAACTGAATAATGAGTGCAATTAGGCAGTTTCTGAATAATAACACCTGCTATTTTCATGCCTTTCCGAACAAAAATAAATGAAAGCATGTATCACAAAGCTGCCCTTTTTGATTTAAGAACACCCTTAATAGGGTAAACTATGGTCCATGGTTTATTTTTCTGTTATCACATTACTCCATTTTTAATTTATTTATTTACTATTACCATGTTGACGATAATTATTTTTATTTTTCCCTTTTCATTTTGCTATTCAATTTGGTAGTTTTGGTGTGCCTTGTTCTTTTTTTTTATGTTTTTTCTTCATTTGGTTTTGGTTTTGTGTGTGTTGGTAGTCCCAAATTCGTATTGTTTTGCTTTTTCAGGGCAAATACGAAGATGAAACCACACACTTCATTTGCAGTTCCAAAGCATTTGGGACCTGAAGATTTTGCTTTGGTTCTACAAATTCCATTTGTTTTCATTTTAATTATTTATTTTTTCCCTCCATGTTTAAAGTGCTATAAGTTACTAAATTCAATGGTTCATATATTGTAATACGATTAATGGTTATATATACAGGATGATTCAAAAAAGATGGGAAAATTTTTAAGAGGTGATAGTACACACCCAAACAAACATTTTGTATCAAAGAATGTATGGTCGAAAACTAAACGTAAAAAAGTTAGAGGGCGCCAAAAGTTATGTTCTTATACGAGGCAAAAACACAGAATGGACGATTAAGTTAAGTTACGAAAACAAATTTAATGGCATTTGATTACAATAAGTGCTCAAAAGAGAAAGCTGCATTCCTGTTGCGAGTTACTGCGCTGCGAGTAATAATTGCATGTTATGGGAAGAAGAAGGGCTGGTATTCAAATTTTCGTTACATGTTATAGATAAAAACCCCTGACATGAGAGTGCAATTGTCAATATCTGTAGTAACGCATCTGAAGATGTTGCCCTTCTCTAATAAGGAAAAAGCCGATATGCATTTTGTTTACGGAGCTGCAAATGGAAGTAACGTAGAAGCTCAACGGTTGTACGGAGAGAGATTTCCCAACAGGCGGTTGACCAATCCGAAAACATTTGAACGCTTGCATCGGCAGTTGTGCGAGACTGGCTCCTTTCTTGCATCCCGGTTGGATGCAGGTCGTCCAAAGAGGGATGTTATGGTGGAAGAAGCCATTTTGGATATGGTGGCTGATGAGCCAAGTACAAGTACACGAGCAGTGAGTAGAGGATTACAGATATCGCAATCTAGAACATGGCGAGTACTCCATGATGAACGTTTGTATCCTTATCATGTTCAACGAGTCCAGGCACTGAGGCAAAGCGATTATCCTCGTCGTGTGGAGTTTGCCCGCTGGTTTCTGCAGCAGAATGCTATAAAACCAAATTTTACTTCAGCAGTTCTTTTCATTTATGAATGTACCTTCACGCGTGATGGTGCATTTAACACCCACAATCAGCATGTATGGGCAGAAGTAAATCCGCATGCCACTTATCCACATTCTCATCAGCAACGTTTTTCTATCAATGTTTGGGCAGGAATAATCGGCGACTACTTACTCGGTTCTTATCTTCTGCCAAAACACCTTGATGGGAATGACTACCTCGTGTTTCTGCAACAGGTGCTACAAGATATGTTGAACGAAGTTCGTCCACACATCCGGCAGGTAATGTGGTTTCAACAAGATGGAGCACCAGCTCAGAACGCACGAGCAGTGCGAAACTATTTGGACGTAACCTTTCCAAACAAATGGATTAGGCGAGGTGGTCCTGTAGCTTGGCCGCCGCGCTCGCCAGATCTTTCATGTCTCGATTTTTTTTGTGGGGACAGCTAAAGGCTCTTGTGTATGAGACTCCCATTGAATCCGCAAAAGAACTTGTCGCCAAGCTTTTGGCTGCTGTAGGGGAAGTTCGCGATATGCCTGGTGTATTTCAGAAAATTCGCCAATCTGTTCTTCGCCGTTGTACTGCGTGCATAATAGCTGCCGGTCAATGTTTTGAGCACTTATTGTAATCAAATGCCATTAAAGTTTTTTTCGTAACTTAACTTAATCGTTCATTGTGTGTTTTTGCCTCGTATAAGAACATAACTTTTGCGCCCTCTAACTTTTTTACGTTTAGTTTTCGACCATGCATTCTTTGATACAAAATGTTTGTTTGGGTGTGTACTATCACCTCTTAAAATTTTTCCCATCTTTTTTGAATCACCCTGTATATATATATATATATATATATATAGAATCATTAGATAATACTACAAATCAACATCAATATGTGGAATAACTCGTTAATGACAAACGATATCATACAGAAAAGTTGGCAAATATATATATATGTATATATATATAAATGCATTGTTTTGTGCAACTGTGTTTTTGATTTTGATATACATACTAAGCAAAATATTGTTATTTCAACACAATTACTATTGGAGCCTATGATTTTTTTTTTTAATATGGTTTTATAATAAATAATATTAAGCATAAATATTTTTTAAATAAAAAGAAAATGAAAATCTATCAAAATGATATTTATGGACGTGGTAGTCTCTTGTGAAGTGATTCATTAATGTAAGCGTAACTCTGAAATTACCTAGAGGATTTTCTTTGGTTCGAGATATGAGCAATTATATTACAGGTTTGAGAAAATGTATATTACTGATTTATTATAAATTGTATTAAAAAAAAAAAAGAAAAAAGAAATGAAATGGTAATTACATAGAAAATTACATTGATACATTGATCCTAACTGCATTGTATCTAATTATTAAGATATCTCTTCAAACAGCTACTTTATTTGATCAGATATGAATACTATGTAAAGAAATTTACTGAAGGTGTAAGTAAATTTACCTCTAACTTTGTAGATTTAACTAATAAACGTCAAAATAAAAATATCAATTTTTCTAAATGGTGTATAAATTGTTGCAAAGATTAAAAAACATACAAACATAAAAGTAAAGTTAGGATAACCAATTTTTAAATCTTCGATCTTCGTTTCGATTATAAAATGATTTATAAATGGTTAAAGCAATAATTGGCTTATAATATTATGAACTTTTAAATTTTACTCTATTCGGAAGTAGTATAAGAGCGTTTGCTTGATGAAGATCTCGGATGATGAACGTTGATTATCTTAACTTTACTTTAATGATTGTGTACTTTTTAAACTTTGCAACAGTCTGCTACACCATTTAGTGAACATGTTACTTTTATTTTCACGATTATTTGTAACATTTCGTAGTGTAAATGTCCAGCTCTTTAAAAGATTTATTTTTATTTTAAACCAATGATCCACTCCGTCTTACATGTTTTTACAAATATATATTGCTTTAAATTATGTTTTTAACTCTGTTTATCACGATAAATTGAACATGTATTTGATTCAAGTTAACTGGTACGTAAAATATGCAATAATTATTGCTAATCAACGTTTATGGAGGTAAATTGGAATATTTCTTTAGATTCCTTAAAATCTACCAAAATTATAACTTTTTATCACTATTGCTAAATCGAAATATCTTTGTAATATCCATAAAATCTTCCACAATTAAAACTTTTTATAGCTATTGCAAAATTAGAATATTTCTATAAAATCTAACCAAATTTAAAACTTTTTATCATAATTGCTAAAATATTTGTCTGGTACCAAATTAATACAGAAGAAATAATATATTTACTTTTTATAATGGTAAAATTGCGCTAATAATAGCAAGAAGGCAAGAGATATTCCCCTTTTTCATTCGCAATATTTCCAATGTAAAGGCAATATTTCTGTAATATTGACTCTTTATGAGAACTGCATCCAATATCAATCTAATATTTATGTAATAGTTCCATTTCTTTGCAAATATCTGTAATGTAAAGCCAACAATTTTGCAGTATGAGTACTTCTTTGCAGACATTTGTTTTTAATATAAAGCGGGCTTTTTTTATAATAGTAGTATTTTATTGTAATCATTTCTAGTGTAAAGCCAATGTTAAATTCATAACGGCTTTACAGTAGAAATACTTCCAATTAACGCTATATTGGTTCCATATTAGACAGAAATGAAATCAATGTTGATTTCATATTCGGGATTTATCTCAATGGTAGAAAAATTTAACAAAAATCTTTTATCCCGATCTGTACACGAAAAATGAACATTGCTAGTACATTAAACAAGTAAGTGTGATCACAGATAACACAGAGGATTTCGTTCACATGTCTTTCAAAATAACTTGTACTTTAATTAATTAATCCAAATTGTTAATTTGTAATTATTAAATTCTTACATAGATAGTAACAGCAATAAATTTAATTTAAAAATAATTATAAAAGGATGTTATTTATTTTAAACAAATTAAAAATGTTCAAATCAAATTATTTAAATAAAATTCAAACTTACTTTTTTTTTCGAAAATCCGTAATTAAAAAATAATTTAGCAAAAAAAAAAAAAAAAAAATAATAATAATAACATTTTAAATTTCTAAAAACGAAAAAAAAATGTTATAACGAAATTTAAAATGCTTAATCATTAATAAATTGCAATAGTTAAAACGAAATTTAAAATGCTTAATCATTAATAAATTGCAATAGTTAAAAAAAAAAATGAATTCCAAAAGATATTATGAACATCAGTGATAAAAAAAAAAGTATTATAAAGCCTTAAATTGGGTAAAATACAAAATTTGTTTTAATTAAATTCCTTTTAGTATGAAAATTTCAAATTCTAGCACCGGGGATCTAATTCAGAACCTTCTGTTTACTAGCGAACTGCCTTACCTTCAAGCTATGATGTCTACGCGAAAAACGTTGAAATTAAGGTTCTCTTTTAAAATTTAAATTGCAAAAAGGAACACCGACAACACTGATAAAATTGACTAATTAAAATATAGACTTTTTCAAAATTTTAGGATTTGTCGTGTGACACGAGGTATTTAGCTGTAAGTACACAAAATTTGAAGTCTCTGACTTATACGGTTTTTGTGTACGGACTCTGGAACAGACGAACAGAAAGACGATAGAGATGGATAGAGTTTCGTCAGATGAACAAAAGCCTAAAAATGAGACGATAACAAACAGAAATTATGCATTACTTGTACAGTAAAACCTCCATAACGGACACTCCCGAATAGCGGACACCTCAATTTAACGGACAATTTTCTAATCCCCACTCCCAAAACTTAATTTTTTCTATGTTTAACCTCTGAATAACGGACATTCCGAATAGCGGACACTATTTTCGGCGATGAAGAATAAAAGAATATTTTTTAACGAGAAATTTTTTTTAAAAAAAAAGTTAAAAAGCGTCTAAATTTATTGGGAAAATGTATCACAAATTTTGCGATCACAGATAAATGTAAAAGATGGGCTGGGGAAAGTCCTGAGTCCCTCTCCCCCCACGTCCAGTGTTGCATTCAGGGGGTTGCCCGGGAGGGACATCTCCCAGAGCATTCGTAACGTTCCCCCGGATGATTTTGAGATTTTATGTTTTTAATGCTCAAAAAGTGCAATCTCCTCCTTTTCATCCCAGAAATCTATAATGTCCAATAACGTCACATTAAAAAACAAATTACATGTAATCGCAAGCAAAAGTAAACTTTTGTAACAGATTTTTAACAAGAATGTACTAGACAGTGAATGAAGATGTATACAATTTTATAACAGTTTTATTGCTTAAAAAATAATTTTAATTTTATGATTAATCATGGAATAGAAGTTTTAGGACATATTAAAGCCAATTAATGAAACATTAAGTATTTCTTAGCGATTATTGAATCTTTGAGCTTTGAGGTTTTCCCAATAGCGGACACCTCCGAATAGCGGACAATTTCTGCGTTCCCGAGGTGTCCGTTATTTAGAGGTTTTACTGTAATTACATGTTGTTCAATTATTAAAAACGATCAAATACAAATTTGTCCAGAAAGTTTATTTTCATACTTTGATGTTATCAGCATTCTAGCCAATTACCGAATTTCTCCTGAAGAATCGGCAGTATATGATAATACACCTGTTTACTTAATATTAAAGGGAGGAAATTCATGGCTCTTGTAAGTGACTTGTCAAACCACAGTCATACATCAGAGATTTTTATGCCTTGTCAAGATTACAAAGCATAAAGATAACGTTTAACAGATAACTAAAATGAATGCATACAATTTTGCGATAGTCTCGTGGTTGAGGCATTTCCTGCTTAAAAAAACGCCGGCATTAAATTCGTTTTATGTTCAGTTTATTTATAATACACATTTAGATAGGGAAAACGGAATAAATTTCAGATTCAATGGAAAACGTTTTTCTGTACATAATTATTCTTTGTATTTTATGTGTATTGTAATTCTAATGGCTTCACATAAATAAAATGCATGGCTACAGAAATAGAGGAGAATTAATTGTAGGAAAAAGCTAATTTGAACTACAACTGTAATACTGCATAATAATTAACATTATAATGTATCAATAAATAAAAACTTTGTTAAATCACCATAAAAAGATAAATTAAACAGGACGCGTTTCGAGCTGCAAAATTACTGCTCGTCATCAGCAGATCCAAACACGTGTCACAACGGACAGAGTGGAAATAACAGTGAAATAAAGAGGGAGGAGATTACACAGAGTGCGACAGGTGGCGCTGCTTGTCACAGCCAAGGAGGAAGAAAAAAGTAAAGATAAACTCAAAGAAGGAGGGAGGAGATTACAAAGAGTGCCCCAGGTGGCGCTGGCTAAAAGAACACAGGTGGCAGAGAAAAACTAATAAAAGATAAAGAAAACAATTGAAAAATAAATAAAATAAAATAAATCAATCAATAAATAAATAAAAATCAAAATAGAATAAAATTAATTAATTAAAAATGATATAATAAAATAAATAAATAAAAAATAAAATAGTAAAAAAAAAAAAATGAATATAGTAATAATAAAAAACTACAAAAGTAATTTCCATGCAGGAGAAAGGGAGGGGGATGAAGAGAGATCATTGACAAGAGTATTACAATTTTTATAAATAAAATAAGCTTCGTGAGTATCTAAATGAGAAGGAGAGGCAGGATTAGAAATAATTCTGGCCATGGAAAAATTGAAATAATGACCGGAAGACCAACAGTGAGAAGCAATGGAAGACCTAGATAATTCCTGATTTTTAATGTACCTCTGATGTTCATCCAATCTTTTTAGTCTTATCCAGTAATTTTGCAGCTCGAAACGCGTCCTGTTTAATTTATCTTTTTATGGTGATTTAACAGTTTTTATTTATTGATATATATTTATCGCCAGTATTTTCGGTGTTTCTCAACATTATAATGATGCATTAAAATATAGAGTGTATTTTTTATATCAGGTAGTTACTATCTGTACTTTCTGCACAACTTTACATGCATATTTATTGTCTTATATTTTAATGTGGTAAAAATAGTAAAATATAAGTATGATTAATGTAAATAGTAACAGTAGTAAAAATATGTCATTCCTTTAAATATATATTTACATTACTGTTATAATTCAAGGGATCTTGTACCATTTAAATGCCATGAAAATCTTTCAAATTAAAATACACATGCACATATATCCAAAGTTCTGTGTATAAGCCAAGAATTTCGGGTTTTTTAAATTAAATTTAATTTAATTTATTTATTTATTTTCTTTTTTTTGGCTCCAGAGTAGGGGGTTTGGTTTATACACGCGTATAAGAAATTTTTAAATATTAATATTCTAAAATGAGGAAAAAAAACTTAAAAATTACTTTCCAATTTCTAAAAATACTTTAAAACTCAATTCTTTTACAATGAAAAATGTTACCAATTCTCATTCATTATACAAATGATTATCAGAATTTTCAAACTACTCATTAAAATTGCTTTCTTTTTATCGATAAAATCAATAAGAATATTGACAGTGTCTAATTCACTAACATCACAATCGCAGTTTTCTTCAAAAATGGTATCATCTCGAGTTCCACCCATCGCACTATTAATGCAATGTTCGCTAAATATTTCATCCCCATTTTTTAACATCGGCTTACAAATGAGTTTCTGATTTTGGACGATTTTTCACTGAAAAGTCGTATACTCGGTTTACTCATGGATCGGTTTGTACACGGAAATATACGGTAAATAACGCCTGTATTCATTTCTTTAAAGTATATACAAATATTAGACAGACTTACGTACAATAAGTACACACTGAGCTACAGTGGCTCAATGATTAGAGCAACAATCTAGTACATTATCAACACAGGTTCAATTCCTTGCTCTAATTTTTCACTCCAGATGGGCTTATTGTATTTATTGTAATGAGTTGTTTTGAAATTCTGTTTATGATTGGTAACATTTTTCATTGTAATAAAATTTAATTATTATTATTATTATTATTATTATTTTAGAAATTTGTTAATATTTTTTTAATTTTTTTAATATTTATCTTCTTTCTGTTCTTCATTTATAGAATATTAATATTTGAAAATTTCTTATACGCGTGTATAAGCCGATTCCTCTAATCTGGAGCAAAAAAAAAAAAAAAAAAAAAAAAAAAAATGCCCCAAAATTATCGGTTTATACACGAAAATATAAGAGTATGTGTGTATGTGTATCATTATTGTTCCATCATCCAAGGCTGTCTGATAGATGGCCGATGACTTATCTTAACATGCTTTATTAGGGAAAAAGTGCAGACTCGGGTATCAGCCGGTGTGGCTGAGTCCTTAAAACAATAGCCTAGTCCGGTATGAACCGAGATTCAATTCCTGACTTTGGTTAATTTTTCTCTTCGGTTGGGTTTATTATGTATATCTGCATAATATTTGTATATACCTTGAAAACCATTCAAAGTTTGAATTAGTCTATCTGAAAATCTTTTTATGTATAATCATGAAATTTTGACTAATAATTGAACATATCTTGCTGTTTAATATAAAAGTTTCAGAAAATGAGTTTTATTTTACTGAATTTAGTATTGTTGACGTTAAAGCAGCCTTTTTTTTTTTAAATCCCGTAATTCCTTGCGCACATGATTTTGAGAGAACTTATCTATAGGTTACTATGAAATTTGATATAGATAATAAACACATAAGTATTTTTAAAATGATGTACTTTTACTTATTTACAGTTATGAGATTTTTAGTTATGACTATTTTTATTCATTAAAAAATGCAAAATTTATTTTTATTTTTTTAGATATTGATATATATATATATATTACATAGTTAATGAAACAGTTTTGACCTAAGAATAGATCATTTTAAAAAATACATATGTACTTTATTCTAAGTACGAATTTCATAACAATTCATGTATATGTTCTCAAAATATCATGCACATAATAACTAACGTAGTTTTTTTTTTTTTTTTTTTTTTTTTTTTTTTTTTTTTTATTATTATTATTATTTAAAGAGCTACTTTAATTTCAACAATACACACACATTCGAGTTCTTAAATTGCTTTTTTTTCTTTTTTATATTATTTAGTGTGGATAAATTATGCAGATCATATACAGGGCTGCAAAAAGGTTCCCAATTACATTTCTATTTATTCACTGAACTGGTTGAATGATTCCAAATGGGACGGGGTACATTAGCCGGTCCGTAAAAGTGAATAAAACCATTCCCCTGATGTTTCTACCGCGGAATTTCTGAGGCAAATCTTATTTCCTTTTCTAAAGCCAAGGGAGGCGATAACTAGCCGAATTGACGACTGCAAAGGGAGAACTCCATCTTCCCATATAAACAGGGATCCTTTAAAAGTTTACGCAGCGAGTTTTGTAGATTGCAGGTGTTTTTTCGTGAAGTTTGTAAGATGCATATGACTTTTATTATTGTTATTAGTAGCAATAACTTATCACTTATGAATTACGGCACATGATAAATTATTTTTTAGAAGTACAAATTCATAAATACTTATAAATAAAATCATATATAAATCTTGGAGGGGGAGATCGTGCATTGCAGGAAAGAAATGAATGAAAACCCCAGCTCTGAACGGACCGACTAATGTACCCGTTTCTATTATTCATATCATTGAAGTAACTTTTAGCAAATCCATAGGTACAGGGCTGTATTTAAAAAAAAAAAAAAAAAAAAACTGATATTTTTCCCGACTTGACTGGAACAGCGGGAATTGGGTTTTCAAATGCGTTGTATGCTTTTCAAATTGCTTATTTAGACATTATATTTCACTAATAAATTTCGAAGTTTTGCTACAGTATACTGAATGTGTTGAAAAGTGTTACATAATCTATTTTGGAAGCATTATTTTACGTTCTTGTCTCTTTATTAACTCAATGTTGTCTCGATAATTATTGCAAAAGCTTTCTTTCTGCAGTCTTTTACAAAAGCATTTCGAAACGGAGATTCTTTGTCTGCATATTTATAGGTCAAGAGTAATTAAAGTTAAATCATTCATTTCATGTGTATCCTGCAGCTATTCTTAATTAATATTCCAGTCAGGATTTTTATTAAACCAAAGCTAAAAAGAATTAAAATTCATTTAATGCTATTATCATGTTGTAAATAAGAAATTTTTCATAGTCCTGAAAGAAGCACATTATCAGTAGTAAGAAAAACGGATTAATAATATATTAATAGCAACGAAATGAATTATTAATTCATTGAGTAATATGAAGATACACAAAGACAATTTCATGAAATTATTTACAGGCGTCTAATTAAATTTAAATTCATCAATATCGCAAATTAATCGATGACATAACCTATTAACCTAATACTCGATAAATTTGCACGCATCACGCAAAAGCCGCCTTAAAATAAAATTAAAAAACAAGATATAATTAATACTGTTTGATTATATTTTGTTTGTTATCGGGAAAAACCTTAAATTGGGTTTTTGTGATGCCAACCAAAGTAGCACATATATACTGTTAAATCGAGTTTATAAGAAAACCATTGGTAAGGGTAGGGCTGAAATGCCAATAATAAGCAAACATTGGCACAGTGAAAAAAAGGCATATTTTCATAGACATGGAATATGGTTTTAGATAAGCCTCTGGCTATCGTACGGTCATCTGTGGCCTGCACTTTGGGCACGAAATTTCTAAGAAGTACAAAATCTTTTATAATTTCATCTAATTTTTTTCTATATTAATCTAAATTAATCTTTAAAAAAGTCATAAATTGGGAAAAAATGTGATTTTTGAGATATAATTCGATGAAATAACAATAATATATCTCAATGCATGGTTAAAAGAGCATTTCAATAAATAACAGATGAAATATTTTATTTTTATTGCTGGAACCATTTTTAAATTTTCTGGAAAACTCAATTTTTTTAGTCGACACTTTTTGAATAGGCATTTAATGTGTGAAAAAGGTAAAAAAAGACAATCAGTAAATCAACCAATCTAAGGGGGCACGAAAAATTGAAAGTGCCCTGGGCTCAAAAACTTGCTAGTCAGGCCCTGACTGTAAAACTCATAAAAGACGTCGATATAACTTGATATTTTCTAAATCAATCTTATTAATGTCAGTGAAGTTAGAATTGGAAAAATTCTATGACAAAATGAAGAAAATAAAGAATATTAAGCTTGAAAATGGTATTTTCAAAATACCAACAACAAAATCAACCTTGAACACGTTAAATAATTTAAATCAATTTCGTGGCTCTGTTGAATACAGGAGGATTGTAGCGGATGTGATTATTATAAACTTCTCTCACATAATACCTAAGAAAAATCGTATGAAGCATGTTTTCCAAAACAATTCGAAACTTTTTTGTAATCTTTGTCTTTGAAAAAATTATATTTAAATGCACATATTTTTATAAACAAAAAATTAAAACAATACTACAAAAACACGTTTCTGAACTAAATTGTATTCGATCAAATGACAAAAAAAAAAAAAAAACTTTCTAATTTTGAAATGGGAAATATGAATTGTCAGATCTAATCAAACAATTTAGAATAACTTAAAAATTATGCAAAATTCCAGAAAATGGACAAGTTTATTGAAGATTAATGTTGTATTTTTATGCTGTTCACTTATTTTTCATAAAGTTTGGATAGAACACTTTCATTTAGTTATTTGAGACAGATATATTTTTTAATTTTGGCCTATGTGTCAAATTTTGGACGTTTCATCTCTGAAGAGCATGTATCTGTAATTTGGGGCATTCTGAGTCGTATTTTGAGCAACTAAAGGCTCTACTACTGTTGGCAAATGGCTTTGTAAGACAAATTATCAATTTAGAATTGATTTTTATTTTATTTTATTTATCTATTTATTTATTGCCAATACAGATTGTAAAAAAAAAAAAAAATCTGCAAAGTTTTTAAAAAATTTCTAGAAAAATAGGATTTTTAGAACATTTTTTGCAACAGAAATAACAAAAATTCATTTAACAGATACTCGTTTGCACTGTAAATCAAAAAATCAGTAAGGATATAGAGATTTTGTTAGTAAACTAGAATCCTTAGAACATTTTTTGTAGTTGAAACTTAGGTTGCAGATAATATTTTAGTAAAATTACTGCTATTTTTAGTAGATTTTTTGTAAAGCTACAGATTCTGTAGCTTTTCAAAAACCAATTTTGTAGATTTATACCTTTTTCTGTACAGTGTGCAGTTAAAAGTTTAGTATGTTTACAGATTTCTGTAAATTTACATCTATATCTTTTCTGATTTTTCTTACAGTGCAGGAATTACATTGTTGTAAACAATTACCGTATTATGACGACAGTCGCTGTGCTGTGACAGTCAGAAATTACGTTCAAAACGTCAACTTTGACTTCATTTTCTGAAAAATTTTAATCTAAAAACTGAAAAAAGAATTCAATTTTATGGTTCTTAATAAGAACACCTATTGCGAACAGAAATTAATTTATAAATACGTCAGAGAGTATCTAATTTTAATTTAAAAAACACCTTTATCTTCTTTGCATCTGTTCGGAATTATTGATCTCTTAGTAAATTACTATGCACTGGAACTGTCTGTTTTAAAGTTTCACAATCTGGGTTAACGAAGATTACAGTAATCATATAGACGTGTTTGGGATTTAATTTGATACATAGCTGTTCACAAGTTTCGGAAGCATGTAAGCTTGGGATGGCTGTCATAAACTGTTAGCAAACTTTTGTAACATCTTTATCTGAATTTTTCATCTTGCAGCAGAATGAATAAACGATTCTGTCCATGCAAACAATGCATTCTATATTTGGAATTGAAATCAACGCATAATTCTAATTTAATCGAATAATTAATGAAGTTGATTAAAGTCAGAAATAAATATGCGGTAAGATTAAATGTCCTTTTTTTTCACATATGCATGAATTTGAAACGAAAAGAATATCTTTATGTTATATTTGCTGAATGAGTATAAATTAGTTCATTTATTAATAAAAAAAATTAAATAGTAAATAAGCTATTTTAATGGAATATGAATCATGAGTGAACCTTTAAAAGTTCGACATAAGCGCAACAATTTGCTCTATAATCGAAATTCATAATTCTAATCTAAAATCATGACTAATGAAGACAAAGTGTTAGAGAAATATACAAGCATATTCTTTTCTGTAACATTAAATATGAATTTAAAAACTTCTACAGTACAGATAATAATCAATATATAAATAAATTTCCAATAATTTAAAATTATTAAATTAAAAATAATAACAATAACGACTTGTAAAGAATGGAAGATTAACATATTTGAATGCAGTGTTAACATTATAATTTAAATAATAGTGATAGTGTTTTTTCCCTTTAATTAAAATGTCTATAAATAATAAATCAAAATTTTGCTGATTAGTAAAAAATACTCAAAATCAGGAACAAAATAAATTATGCCGGTAAATTCAATAGATAATTAACTCGAGAAAATTTATAAAATTCATTATAATAAAAATGAAACGTGTTTAAAAATTACATATTTTTTGTAATTTTACGTATAAATTGCAATTAATTTTTCAGCTTAAGTATTATCTTCTGTATAAGATGATTCTAATCATAAAAAACAATATTCTTCCTAAAAACAACGTGGAGCAATTAAATTTTAAGAATATATTATTATTTATTATACAATTTAAAATTACATTGCAGAGAAAGATTAGATCTTTAAGGTAACAACGCTTATTGTGTACTTAAAACAATCTAGCACATTTCAAAATAAAATATTAATACCCAGATTAAAATTAAAAAAAAAAAAAATCTTTAAAGATACTGCAGTGTAAAAAAAAATAAAACTTTTTCTACTGTGATAATTTTGGGGGAAAAAAAACAGTGAGCACTACCAATAACAGCAAATAATAACTTATTTCTAATACTGTTTAAAAATGGATTTAACATTCAGTTAACAAAGAAAATTTTTAATGTATTTAAAAAAAGGCTGACGAGAATTTTTTAAATCTTTCCTTCTAAAACATAACTAAGTTGGCCTTTCAGAAATCATTTAATTACGCATAATCTATGATGTGGTATAAACTATACACTTACATTCATTTACTATTCATTTATTCATTCATTACTATTCATTTAAACATTCTTTCTACACTGTAAAAAATAAAATAAAATAAAATAAAAATAAAAAAATAAAAAAATCTGTGATTCTATAAATGTAAAGTTGCCGAAATCTGTATGTTTTGCTAACATTTTGTCTGTACACTTTACAAGAAAAAATGTAAATCTAACAAAAATAATTTTTGTAAAGCTACAATGATCTGTAAATTTGCAAACGAATCTACGAAAATTATAGTTATTTTATTAAAAATTTATCTGTTACTTGGGTTAAAATTACATAATATAGTCTAAGCATTCCAAGCTTCCTGAAAAATTCTTAGTAACCTTACAGTTTTTTTTTTTCTTTTTTCAATATAAATCTCTATCTGTTACATGAATTTTTGCTGTTGCCATTACATAAAAAATTCTAGGAATCCCAGTTTCCTAGAAAACTTTTAGTAACTTTACAGATTTGTTTACAGTATATTACGCATAATATAAGAGTAGTATAATCTATACACATCTATATATGTAAAATGTGCATTGCACATAGTAACAAAGCAGACTTCGAATGACGAATAGTTTAAACTATTTACAATAATGTATTAAATCAGCTAAATATAACTTTGATATATTTTTTTTCAGGTTCACTTTCATATTGTCATCTTATCATTGTGATAAGTTTCTCTTTCAGCAAAAATTTAATTACGTATAATATAATAAATAGTATAATCAATACACATAAGGATATAAAAAATGTATATTGTACATCATAACGAAGCAATGTTTGAATGACGAAATGATTCAATTTCTTGCAATTAATCTATTAAATATTACTTTAATATTTTTATTCAAGTTCACTTTATGCTTGTCATCTTATCATCGTCTCTCATGCATTCCATAAAGAAACAACTGCGATCCTATAACTTGCGCATAAATTTTTACTTTCTTCATGTTTGCCTAAATGATTAAGCACAGAAAAACTTCCATAATTTATTTTCAGAACTTCACATACCGACACACAATGCAAACATTTCAAAATTCTTGGTGTTTCAAAGCGTGAAATTTACACAAGGTTTTAGATTCACTTTAAGACAACTAACTCCATGTTCGAAATAGGTTAAGTACACACTGATCAAACAAAGTTCTTCAAAGTCCTGTATAACACGACTGCCCTTTGAGCTTCTCAAATTAGCGAACAAGGGCATTTAACTTTCCCCTATGCCCATTTGACAATTCTTGAGTTGAATTCCTTAGAAAATGAAATCGTTTAACTTACTAGCACTGTCTTTCAACACACTTTTTTATCCGTCAATTTCCTGTAACGTCATCGAGGTTAATGATATAAGCATGACGCAATGCATTAAAAATTTATCAGGCCTAATCAAAATGTTTCTATTCACAAAAGGGATATAATTTGTTACTTAAAAAATTATTTATCAAAATAAAGTTCACTTAATATTTATTACGAAAATGGGATATTTATTTGGTAGGTAACTTTCATTCAGATCTCCTATTTTATGCATGACCTAATCGTCGGATTCCGCTTTATTTAAGCCTCGCTCATAAATTATTTGATAGCAGGATTACATTTACGAAACTTTTTGCTGCAACGACTTGAATATCGTTCTTACTTTAAATAATCGTGTCACAAAGTTAATTACAATAAATTTAAAAAGTTCACTCATTAGCACTGCAATTTTCCCACTTAGTTCTTTGTATAACTTAAATATATACAAATCATTCGATAACTATTTGCTACATTGTAATTTAGATAAGTTAGAGAATAAAAAATATACATAGTTTAAAATATATAAATACTTTTATAAATACAACCAAAGTAATTCAGACAATGCCATTCAATAAACCAATGAAACCAGTATTTTTACAATCATATTATTGAAAACAGTTAAAGTTTGAAGTGAAATAGAAGGCAGATTACTAAAATAATAAAAAATAAATGGATAAATGGACATTAGAAGTCTTTTTCATTAAACTACTCGTCAGGGGTGCATAATTTAATGAAAAAGCAAAAACAACCAACCTGTTTCTGTTATGGGACGTGCTGAAAACTAAGTAATTCGTCCCACAATGCACCCGACTGGTTGGAAGTTATTTACTATTATAAATTAGTAAAAAAGATATTCATTGAAGAAAATAAAAACAATGTGACAATATTTATTTGATTTCTTAAAAAAAGAAAGAAAAAATAAGAAAAATGTTAACTTGAATAATTTATAAAATTATCTTATCAAAATACAAAAGGGATGCAATTTGTAGCTTAGAAAATATTTATTAAAATACAATTGCCTTAATACCATATCAAGGAAATGCAATATTCATTTTGCAACAACATTCGTTCAAACATCCGATTTTATGCTACATTAGTTTCTGTTTTACTTAAGCATGGTTTATAAATTATTTACCAGAAGTGATATGATTTAAGAATCCTTTGCTATGACGATATATATTTATGACTTTTAAATGACCATGCATCACAGAGCTGATTCCAATCTGTGTACTTCGTGTTCAAAATAGGTTAAGTACACACTGATCAAACAAAGTTCTTCAAAGTCCTGTGTAACATGACTGCCCTTTCAGTTCCTCAGATCAGCGAACAAGCGCATTTAAATTTCCCCTATGCCCATTTGACAATTCTTGAGTTGAATTCCTTAGAAAATGAAATCGTTTAACTTACTAACTCTTGTCTTTCACTTTCAACACACTTACTTATCCGTCGACTTCCTGTAGCGTCATCGAGGTTAATGATATAAGCATGACGCAATGCATTAAAAATTTATTAGGCCTAATCAAAATGTTACTATTCAGAAAAGGGATATAATTTGTAGCTTAAAAACCTTTTTATCAAAATAAAGTTCACTTAATACTTATTAAGAAAATGGGGATATTCATTTTGTAGTGAACATTCATTCAGATCTCCTATTTTATGCATGACCTAATCGTCGGATTCCGCTTTATTTAAGTCTCGAGTATAAATTATTTGATAGCAGTAATACATTTACGAAACCTTTTGCTGCAACGAATTGAATATCGTTCTCACTTTAAATGACTGTGTCACAAAGTTAGTTGTAATAAATTTTAAAAGTTCACACAGGGGCATTGCAATTTTTCGACTTGGCTCTTTCTAAAACTTAAATTTAAAAATGATTCGATAATTATTTATTATACTGTAATTTAGATAAAACTGTAAGAATAAAAAATATACACAGTTTAACATATTTATTTGACCTCTTAAAAAAAAAAAAAAAGAAGAAAAGAAAAGAAAAAAAACATGAAAAAAAGAAAAATGTTAACTTGAATAATTTATTAAATTACTTTATCAAAATATTTAAATTTACAAAAGGAATGTAATTTGTAGCTTAGAAAATATTTATTAAAATACAATTCCCTTAATACCACATTAAAGAAATGCAATATTCATTTTGTAGACAACATTCGCTCAAACCTCCTATTTTATGCTACATTAGTTTCTGTTTAACTTAAGCATGGTTTATAAATTATTTCCCAGATATGATAGATTTACGAATCCTTTTGCTATGACGAAATACATTTTTGACTTTTAAATGACCATACATCACAGAGTTGATTACAATCTGTCTAAGTTCATGCGTGCGCTGCATATTTTCTAGATGACTCTCCATTAAATTTAGTTATGATTTGATAACTATTTCTTGTAACGTAATATAGATAAACTAGAGAATAAAAACTATGTAAAAATAAAATCTTCATTTGGCTTCCTAAAAAAAAGAAAGATAATGGGAAAGTAAAATAATGATAAAGTTTCACTTATAAAACTTATTAACTATCTTATCGAAATACTTCAATTTGCAAAAGGAGCATAATTTTCTAGCTTAAAAATTTATTTATTAAAATACAATTCAATTAATACCTGTTACGAAAATGGGATATTTATTTTGTAACTGCATTCTACCAGTGGCTGAGAGGCTGTGCTAATAAACGGAAGGTGCTGGGTTTGAACCCGATCGCACCCGTCGGTCTATCGTTCGAAGTTCTCCGTGGTTTTCACCGAACCTTGGGTAACCTTGCGTAAATACAGGTTAGGTTTCCTTGGAAAGACCCCCACGGAGGGCACTCTCTCAAGGGCCTATATTCTTCGCGCAGATAATCGACCGTCATAAATAACAGCAACAATAACAACATTTTGTAGCTACTGTCTGATAAAATGTGAATTGAAGGATTTTTTTCGTTGGATATATTTCATAAAATACACTTTTAAAAATCCCGTAGTAGGTTGAACCATCTCTGGTTCTGCAGTAACTGACACCATCTTATAGAGAAATCTCACTCCAAGATTCGGAGCTCGAGTTGAAACTTCGTACCAAATGTTGGATCAATATTTCACCATCTTTATGACTGCAGCTACTGGAGCACTTAAACTTAATAGTTGAAACTATTGCAAAATTTTTAACAGTGTGCGAATATTTTCGCGATGTTTTAGTTATTTCTCCTAAAATACGGAAAATGTCGTAATATAACATTAATATAATCTGGAATTGTCCAATCTAAAACTGTATTTTCGTCAAATCACAGTGGTAGACCGGGAAGCAGCAGCACAGATAATCACCTCATTTGAGTTCACGATTGAAATCTCCGAATTTGTTAAAACTCGATTAGCATATTAAATCTCAATCGCCCTGTTAAATCATTGGTAGAAAGCATTTGAAAATCTGGTTTTAACGGTTGATTCATAGGTTTACCATCGCGTTTTCCTGCTTACAGTCCTCCGTGCTTTCATACCTTTCAGTGCGGAAAATACGTGGTAAATTTACAAGTCAGCCACTAAAATCGGATTTTCAGCTGTTTTCCGCCAAGAGTGACTTAGCAGACTGATTGCGTTTTAAAAAACGAATCGAGTTTTAATTCTGGAATTTCAGCCATGAACTCGATGAGGTGATTATTTGTATTCCGCCAACCGCGTTGCTTAATACTCTTTCGTTTTAGAAAAGGAATTATTAGATATCTTGATTTTTTCTCAAGATACGAAAAATTCACAAATGAAAGATAAAATTTCCTGAAATTTCCCAGTAAAATTACTTCAAAAAGGAGAAAAAATACTTTCAATCACAGCATGTTCTAGCAATTTGTTGCTCATACTATTTATGTTTTCTGACGAATTTTTTTGAAAAAGTATCAATTTTAATATGTCCTATTATATATGCATGATTCTATTGTTGTTTTCCGTTGTACTTAAGCCTAGTTTATAAATTGTTTAATTAACAGTAGCAATAGATTTGACAAAACCTTTGTTGTGACAATTTTCATCTCTTTTCAAGGGATTTACATCATAGTGCTGTTTATAGTTGGTCAGATAATTTTAAATGTCACTGATAATGCTGTGTACAGTTTAAATATTTTTGTTGAATTTATCAGGGGAAGACATTTCACATGACATAATTCTGCTAAATTTGAGAAAAATCTTCGTTGAAATTCAAATAATAAAAAAGAAAAAGAAATCACTTTGACTTCCATTTTTGGGGATGCTTTAACTTCATTGCTGAATATAAATCTAAAAATTAAATTCATTTACTATCGACAAATTCATTTATAATGCGGATCGATGAGTCTGGCGTTGTTATATTCCTTAAACTGAAATTTATTTTTCGCGTTTCAGCTAAATGTCACTTATTAAATCATAGAAATTATTATGAAAAAAAAAAAAAATCACAATATCCAATTGTTTAGCACTCATGGAAATATGACCATGTTTAAAAATATGCTATTCGTAATGCTCTGGCGAGTATAGATCTGTATCAGAATGCGATATGCATCATAATACTTGCCAAAGTGTTGGATTTTTATGTATAAAAAAGTAATAATTGAAACAGTGCCATAAATCCGTTTACACTGCAAAAATTCCTTACAAATTAACATAATAACAGTGGTGTATGAATTACAACACTTGTCAAAGAGTCAGTTTTTCTTAGCAAAGTTAAAAGAGCCTCATAATCCCGTTCATATTTGAAACATGCATAAGAATTGAAACATTTTCGTAGCATACCGTGGTTTTCTTCACAAGACTGATTAAAAAGTCGTAATCTTTGTGACAAAAATAACAGAAAGAAATTTTGAGCTTTTTTTTTTTTAATCTTACTTTTGCAGCAAACAAATTCTGCACATTTACAAGACGAATGTTGCAAACCGCACTGCGATACAAAAATTTATTTGACAATTTTTGAAATATGAAGGGCTTATGTCATCCCCTTGTATATGTTACTCACTCAATGTACATGCAGCATAATAATATACGAAATTATCCAAAATTTGTACAAACCTATAAAAATTCCGATTTGTGATATTATTTATTCAATTCTATTTTTATTATACATTTTTTTATCATTGTTATGTAAGAAATTCTCCCCTTAAGGGTGTTCTTAACTGCTCCGCTCAACAAGCGAAAAACGTTTTGACACATTTACAAATTCATTTTTTAACAGAAAGATATGAAATTGGAATGCCTGACTAGAGAAGCGATTTCGAATAGAACCTATTTTTCCATTTTATGGTCAATAAATTACCTATCCAGTTCTAAGCTGTTTTGATCAAGTAACCACCCGTTTTTCTCCTGCTTTTCGACCGTTTTTTCTGCTTTCGTCGGGGAATGTGCTCAAAAGTGTCCACTTTGAAGGCTTGTTATGAAAAATCTATTGTGTGTTTTTTTAAACTGAACGTTGAGTGCAATTAGGCAGTTTCTGAATAATAACACCTGCTATTTTCATGCATTTCCGAACAAAAATAAATTAAAGCATGTGTCACAAAGTTGCCCTTTTTGATTTAAGAACACCCTTAAGATGAACTGTTTTCAACAACTTATTGTTCTCCTAAATTTACTTGCAATCAATTTTAGCTTTAAAAAAATAAAAATAAATAAATAAATAATATGAATATTTCTTCTTTTTCTTCTTTTTATTTTTGCAGTTGATATCTCTGTATCTCTATCGGGAGAAAAAATAATGAAGCACGTGTCAATCTTTTTGTAACACCCTGTATTATAAATTATAACTGTATAAATAATTGTAAACCTGCATAATGATACAATGATTATATTTCAAAGCCAAAAATATTGTGCGATCCATAACTGCTTTTTATGCTGAACACGGAAAACCACATACATGTCTATTTTTGGAGCTTCTGTGAAGCGCTTCAAAACAATCGCACTTTATGAAATATCATCATGTTTTTTTTATTTATTTTACTGATTCTTATGATTTTAGATAAAATTGTGGTTAACTGACATGTAAATCTGCTGCGGCTTACCCTGATAATCAAATGGATCAATAACCTTTCATAGTACAGACACACTAACATGTCAACATAGTGAACCGTTTTTCCATTTCTAGTATTCGTAATAAAGAAATGTCTAGTAATCATGGAAGCTTAGTTCAACTAGTCATAGCGTTATTGATAGTTTTGTAGATTAGAGAAGCAATTTCTAGCATTAAATTCAATAAACTGAAAAAGGTTACTGGGCCATATCATTTAAATGATCTGTTGAAACTTTAAATTTTTTGTAGAACTTCAAATAACTACGGTTTACTTATGAGGCCTCACTAACAGTGCTCAAGGGAACAATTAATGTTCGATTAAGTATTGGTTAACCCTTTTCAGTCGTGTGTCGAGTGCCACCCGACGGCATCGATGTAATCATAAATCGGTCACCGTCCGAAATTTTATTATTATTATTATTATTATTGATTTCTATCTTTGGAATGTAGATCACTTAGAAGCTTTTTGCATCACATTTGTAATAAATAAATATTACTGTTGTTTTTCCTAATCTCATAAATTCATGCTGTTCAAGAGATTCAAGTTTATTTTAAAAGAAAAGTCTGAGATAAATGCGTGCCTATGTTTCATTTATATAAATTTAAAAGATAAAAAAGAATTAAAAATTAAATATTCCTTCTAGATGATATCTTAGTTGGCATCATTATCTAGTGATATAAAACATTGGGGTGCAAGAGTTAAAGACGACACAGATAAATTAAAAAAAGGAACAAGACAAAAGAACGGATTGTTTAAATAATTTTTATCTCTTGTCCCAGTTTTTCACATCTTGAAGATCTTGTGGTAACTTCATGATTTCGGCCGATGTGGAAAACTTCTATACGACGATGCAATTCTAAAAATTATTTCGTTTTTATTTTTCCCCACCAGTGTACATGAGGCCTGAAATGTAAGTGATTTTCTAATTATGTGTTCGGGGAATAATGATCAATATTGATTAATTATAAATTTAAAGAAAATTACCCTCGACTTTTTTCACATTTATTGAAATAAGTCAAAGACCACGATACACAAGCAGCAGTTTCCTATTTAAATTCAGTCAATTATTATACATATGACGTGTTTGTGTAGACATTTATATACACATTATATATGTAACTTGAATTAAATCACATTATTTAGATAAAGAAAAAATAATATAAATAACCAATCCAGTGCGAGTATTACATGCAGAGTGTTCCATACAAATATATGCTTTAGTAACTTGACATTGCATTATATGTAAATATATCATTAAAAATTGTTATCTGGGATTGAAAAGCCTATGGCGCATAGAGTACGCCGTTCATATCTTTATGTATGTCCGTATATCAGCTATTTATCTAATTTTTTTTTTTTTTTTTTTTTTTTTGAAAATCATAATTAACAGTTTTTTTTTTTTTTTTTATTTCTGGAACACGAAATACCTTCAGCGCTCCTCTATATATATATTTGCTGTTTGCCTCCTAATAAAAATTGGTGTGAAATGGAAAAATGAGATTTTTTCCAATGATCATATCGCTGTAGTTTACTTGGATGGTTTAAATTAATTTCTAATAATTTTTTTCATACTTTTAGTTTCAACAGATTTGGAAATAGAAAGAGGGGACATATTTTTGCATTACGTTATCGTCAATATCTCTGAAAATATAATAACTAAAATTAAAAGAGACGCATTTTTCAGTCTGGCGTTTTGAAAGCTTTCACATGATATTCCCTCAATAGGCAAAAGAATTTTTTTTTAAGTTACTTAATTATACCCTCTACAATTTTCATAAATATATTTCTAAATGGTTCATAATTTATAATTATATGGGACAATAGTCTTTATTATTACAGCGAATTAGAACTTTCGCTGTTAAATAGTTTAAAAGTAAAATGACTATGAGAGACGGACAGACAAACAGAGGACTGATCTTATAATGGTTCCGTTTTTACTTTTTAAGCAAGGAACCCTAAATACAGAACCCTAAACAGAAAATTGTAAATACAAAAATTAGAAACCCTGAATATTTTATAGTTTCTTTAGGGGAGCTTCATAATCATTATTCATAATAAAGATATATTATTTTTTCGAACATTGTCGACATTAGGACTAAAAATGCTAATATTAAGCTCCTTATAACACCTGAAAAAAAATTCCGTATATTTATATGATACGAGGTATTTCGTTTCTAGTAATTTTAGGAAAGATTACATCGGAAGCGAACGAGATATTTCGTTAATGGCATTCAAGAAGTTCCATACGCAGATGATTTATTAACAATTGTACATGATTTTTAAAACAAAGGAAAGAAAAAAAAATGCAGAAATACTAAAACTGTACATTACATATTTGGAGCACAGATTTTTGAAATGGAGATTCTAAATCTTAAATTTATTATCTGATTTTGCCATACTTTTATCTAAATTTGCATTAAGAGTCCACACTACATAGTGAAAAAGACCCGGATGATAATGTTAAGTCTATGGGGGAATTCTTTTCAAATATCTTGCTCAAACTTTAATATTTTTACATAATTTGTTTTGCAAAGGATAGCTGAGGACGATCTACAACCGGTCTAGTTTTTACTTTTTTGACTTAGGTTATATATTTTTTTATTTTATGATAGTTTCAGAATCGGTTCTAACCGGTTTCAAAAGTTAAAGTTTTTTTTCTTTTTTTTTTTTTTTTTTTTTTTTTTTTTTTAATCTGAAACTAAAATTGAAAAAGTAAAAACTAGGCCGGTTGTAGATCTTCCTCACCTATCATATGGGGGGAAAAATCATGTACAAATATAAATATTTGAGCGAGATATTTGGAAAGAATGCTCCCACAGACTTAACATTATCATTCTGATCTTTTTCAGTTATAGTAGTGTGGGCTCTTACTTCTTGAATTACAGTCAACATCTTTTGAGAAAAAAGGCACTTATTTCCGACGAATGTCTTTTTAAACAAACATTAACAATGAAAAGATGAACCTCCTTGTTGCTTCTGCGAACATTCAACCACGATACTGAATACAAAAGTAAGAATCTTCTTTCTCAATTTCCTTGAAAACGATAAGAGAGATAAAAAAATCCCCGAAACTAAGTTAGTTAATCTTTTGTATCTTTTTTTCCACTGTCTTGTGATTCAATGGCAGGGTACAGCAGTGATAATCACATATATTTCTTTAATTATTATTTTTCCTTGCCGTATGATAACAGCTTTATTTTAGCGAAAGTTTATTTGCTTCTTGGGAGGCATTTACTTCGTCTTTTTTTCCCCTTCTTTCAATTGTCTGCGTTTCACTAATCCTTTTTTTTTATGAATATGTAAATTTTTTTTTACAAGTGGAACTTTTGGGTTTTAATGTATTGTAAGCTTCTTTGAGAATCGTCTTTATTGTTAATATGCTTAAAATATTCAAAAATCCTTTTGTGTTTAAACATAACTGCGATTTGTTTTAAGAGAACATAATAAGAATCACAGCATTGTGAGCATTTTTTAAGAAAATTATTTTTCTGGAAATTTGCATTACTCCCTTTCTGTGTAATTTGTGTGTGTGTGCATCATATGTGATTGAATGTGAAGTGTAAGGGATTAAATATTCATGCACACACACGCTTACATGCTGGTGGAGGGGATAACTCGGTTTTCTTCTCGTACAGTTAGTCATAGCAGCAACTGGTCTGCTGCACCAACAGTGTTGAATTCAGGGGGTGGCCCAGGGGAGACATTACCCCCCCTGGAAATTTTGAGACTTTATGTTTTTTATGGTCAAAAAGTGCATTCTTCCTCCCCGGACTGCACAATGTCACCCCCGGAGCTGCATTTATCCCTTCTGGTGAAAAGTGTCTGAATTCAGCACTCTGCACAAAAGACTCTTACGCACTTCACTTAATATTTTCCAACTCTAAAATTCAAAAATTGTATCTTGTAATTGTTTATGCATACATAGAACATAGTACGATTTCTGTCAATGTATTTACTGATGACACTTCTTATGAGTTTCAGAGCCAAATTGAATTTGTGTTTCTTTGTCATTAACTGTTGTATAATACTGTAAAAGTTAATCATTGTTCATGTATCTCATCATAAGCAATGGATTTGAGTCTTCCCCCCAGGACTACACTTATACTGGAAGTAATTTATTCCATTTTTCAATATTGGGCGAAAGAAAACCGGGCCAGGATTCGAACCAGGGATGTATTGGCTGAAGCCTCCAATGCTCTGCCAACTGAGCTATCCCGGACACGAACACTGGAGGACTATTTTACCCAATTAACCTCAACGATTACTTTATCTGGTCTGATACTCTGGATCAACTCCACAGAATAAATGGAAGGTCAGTATATGGAACTGCAGAAAATCGCTGCATACGAAATTACATTAGCAAGGAATCTGCAGTTCCATATACTGACCTTCCATTTATTCTGTGGAGCTTATTCAGAGTATCAGACCAGATAAAAGTGATCATTGAGGTTAATTGGGTGAACTAGTCCTCCAGTGTTCGTGTCCGGGATGGCTCAGTTGGAAGAGCATTGGCGGCTTCAGCCAATACATCCCTGGTTCGAATCCTGGCCCGGACTTTTTTCGCCCAATATTGAAAAATGGAATAAATTACTTCTGTTGTAATTGATTTACCGATTGAATAATCGTGTTTAAAATTAATCTAATTACACTTATACTCTTTAGCTAAAGCTGGGTTCCCGGGATCTCTGTCATTCCTGCTGGGGATTATTTGTGCAATAATTCGTTTCAGAGCAATCGTGAATAGTAAGGAGCCAGGGCTAAATTTTTCAATGTGTTGTTGTGATTTTTCAACTCACAGCTCAAAAATTAGTCATCTGTGATAAGTAAAAACCAGTCACTAAAATATTCTCCAAATACAACTAAAAACCCAAAATTCATACAAAATACGCCTTCTTACGTTCAAAATGAAGGCTATATACTGCCAAACCTAATTCAAACAAATTAGGAAATTTCAAAAATATGCATTAAAATATTTAATTGCTATAAAAGACGTTAAATACTAATAAAAACATTAAAATATCTTAATAATTTTTACAAGTTTCGATTGAATTTACTCAATCATCATAAAAAAAAAAGAAAAAATACAAATGAACACAAAAATGGAAAATGACAAAAAACTATTACAAATTAAATTTTGAAATGAAAAAAAAAAAATTCATTTGTAATAGTTTTTTGTCATTTTCCATCTTTGTGTTTATTTGTATTTTCTTTTCCTGATGATGATTGAGTAAATTCAATCGAAACATGTAAAAATTATTAAGATCTTTTAATGTTTTTATTAGTATTTAACGTTCTTTATAGCAATTAAATATTTTAATGCATATTTTTGAAATGTTAATGGACGTATATGAAAACTTATATTTATTATTTATAATTAAATTAGGAAATGTTTCAATTTTGAACAAGTTTGAGAGTGTTGAAAGTGTTCGGAAGTGTTTGAAAAGAAGATGACAATGATACAATGATCTGAAAACTTATGGCAGTGAAAAATGCATTATATCTGGGGAACAAGGAAAGATAAACTCTAGTTAAATGTATGTGTAAATATTGGAATCATATTGATTATTCTGTCTGGGTCGTAAAGCAAGCTTGGTATAGTCTCTGTCGATATGTATTTGAATTTTGACATTTCATTTTTGAGAAAATATATTTTTAAAAAGCTAGAAAATTTCAAACATTTATTTGATGGTATAAGTATGTATCTGTGTATGGGATTGTTTGTAAGATTACTCGAGAATATTTTGCTAAAATTTGAAAGTTTTGGAAAAAGGAACTAATATTAGATGATCTGTTTGTTACAGAAAAATAAACCAATCGATAAATGTCCTCACTGCCTATAATCATTACCCCTATCATCTGTAATCAGTACCTTGAAATGGTTAAAATCTATATTTAGATCAAAACTGTTACAATACGAACATAAGAATATCTGACACACGTAACAAACAAACTAAGATGCATGCATAATATATACGCATTTGAGCTACTGTTAGTTAATGACTCCGTAATTGAATCACAATGAATAGCAAAAGTGACAATGATGTAAGCGAAATTGAGTTTGAAGCCAATGACATTGAAAAGTCTTATTCCAATATTTAATAATGAATATCTTCTCTAAACTTTAAATACTACTGTCAATTTTAATGTTGTAATAATAGTAGTTTTTAACTAGGTGCGTGCTATGGCGCCAACGTTAAGGGGCCACTCACGCGCCAGCGCGGTATGTGGGGTGATGTCCAATAGCCAATCACGCGCTGGCGCGGGAAAATCTTTCACTGATTTTTTGTTATAAGTAGTAAATCGGCTTCTGTGAAAAACCCACTTCTACAGTGCGGCATTATCTAGCATCACATCTATACGTAAGCGGCAGCGAACGTGTTAATAGCATTCAATACAAAATTTCATCATTCATAATTTCAGATAAAAGTTATTTTTTTTATTTTTATCCATCGGTTGTTTGAGTTGCTCAATAGCTGTAGCATTAATGTTGGAAGACTATTGGGTATCTTTTGGAAAAGTATCAAGCTAATTTAATAGAGTATTGTTCCAGTACTGTATACGTTAATTTTAGAAATATAGAGCTAGTGTTATATTTTAATACAATGGTGCAGTTTCTGGGAAATTACTTAATTTAAAATATTAATCCGTTTATGACAATAATAATGAAATTTTTCGAATATAAAATTCACATTGGGTAAAATTCCAATTGGTAATACTCTTTAAGGTATCTATTCGCAATAGTGATTTATGCTATATCAGTGATTTATACTTATGCTTATGTAAAGTTAATGTTTGAGCAATATGCTTGTATGTTATACCCTCGCAAGAGCGCCTTTTATATAGACTTTCAAATCTTTTTTTTTTCTCTCTGTTTTTAAAAATAGAAAATTCTGGCTGATTGAATTGCAGAAATTCTTCGAATATGTAACAAAATATTTTCAATTAAAAACTACTAATTGGAATAACATGTCTCGGAGGGATTACGTGAGTAGTTCAACAATTATTGTCCCTAATATATATAAAATATTTTTACTACGATAATTCATGAGGAATATTGAAGTCTTAGATGCCTACATACTCAATTTCAAAACTTTAGCTGTTATATTAGCATATTTTTAGAGGATGGAGTGAAGTTTTAAAGACCTATTTTTTGAAGGATTTTTTTAAGGGTGTTCTTAAATCAAAAAGGGCAACTTTGTGACGCATGCTTTAATTTATTTTTGTTCGGAAATGCATGAAAATAGCAGGTGTTATTATTCAGAAACTGTCTAATTGCACTCAATGTTCAGTTTAAAAAAAAAAAAAACACAATAGATTTTCCATAACAAGCCTTCAAAGTGGACACTTTCGAGCACATTCCCCGACGAGAGCAGAAAAATCGATTGAAAAGCAGGAGAAAAACGGGTGATCCCCTGATCGAAATAGCTTAAAACTGGATAGGTATTTTATTGATCATAAAATGGAAAAATAGGTTCGATTCGAGATCGCTTCCATGGTCAGGCATTCCAATTTCATATCTTTCTGTTAAAAAATGAATTTGTAAATGTGCCAAAACGTTTTTCGCTTGTTGAGCGGAGCAGTTGAGAACACCCTTAAGGGTGTATTTGAAAAAACGCTTTTCCATCTTCAACAGCTCGAAATTTTCCGATACAATTTCAGACACATTTTTAAAAGTAGAAACATGAAACTTGCTGGGGTATTTTTTGAAGAGACGTACAAGGTGCCGTATGATGCCATTTTACGCTCTATTCATTAGAATTTGATTTATGAACAATTATCTTCTAAGTATGACACTCTTTTTCGTTCCCAAATCTCCTGCTTCGGTAAAATCTATTCAAAATGCCGCTTTTGATTGCTTTTTTTGCAATATTTTCTGCATTTATGAAAGAATTGGCAATTATGGTACCTTGTGTACTTTCTAATTTGTGTGACAATCTGCAAGTTTGATGCGTTTGAGAGCAAAAGCGTATTCAAAAATAAATCGGAAAATAAGCAGTTTGAATCGAAATACACCCTTAAGGGGAAGGAGTGAGGAAGAAAAGCTAAGTTGGACCAGATAGGACCAGATTTGTGACAGTGGCTCTATCACTATGATCCCAAATCCAAATGACAGAAGCTACGTCTCATCCACTGTCACAAATCTAGTCCTAAAAAACGCAAACCAGCTTTTCACCCCCACATTCTCTCTGTCACTTCTCCCTTTAAAAATATGTTGATATAGCCGCTATGGTTCTGAAATTGAGCATATTGGCATTTAAGACATTAGGCTTCGATATTCCACATCAACCATCGAAGTAAAAATATTTTATATACACTAGGGACAATAATTGTTGAATCACTCGCGTAATAGCACGTTGAAAATATCACGAATAAAAAAAAAATACTAATATAAAATTAGACTGCGTAGTGTGGTTCCAAAAAGTATTTGTTAAGATTGTTTATTTTGAAAACTGAAAATTAGTTCTTGCATTAGAAATGGGCGTGGTAAGATTTTGAAAATGAATATTTGAAATAATTTTACTGGTGTCAACAAAACACTCAAATATTCTGCATTTAGCATTATAGGAAAATAACTGATTTGAATAACGAATAAACATATCACTTGCCCTGCTCCAAGCAATGAATATTGCAGGACGATTAGCTAAGAAACAAATAAAAAAAAAAAAAAAAAAAAAAAAATGAAAGGTGTTCTGTCAACGTTAACAGGAAATACTTTTCAAGGTTGCTTATTCCATTCATCTCTGACACTCTGAATAATATGAAGCTCATTTTAAAGTGCACGAAAAACATATTTATTTTAACATCTGTTTTTCTTTTTTTAAGGTATTAATATGATTTTCTAATCATTATGCAACACGGTGTTTATCTAATCTTTTTTCTTGCTAATAACATCAATATAATTCAAAAACATTAAAGAATTCATGAAGTTTCATGAATATTTTATACTTTTCGCCATTAATTTTAAATTAACTGAAGTAGCAATTCCAGCTGCATTAGAATAATATTTTATTGTTTTGACATAGCTCTAAGGACACTTGCTAACAACATTCAGATTTTGCGTTCTCCCATAGTACATACGTCATACATATGCCAATCATTCCATTGTTGATGTTGTAGTTGTTTTAAGTCAAATAATTGTTGTTATTGCTGTTTTAAGTCAAATATTTGTTGTTGTTGTTATTATAAGTAAAATAAACACTTTTAATCAAAAAATTTATTTAACAAAAAGTATTTTGTATTTGTGCTGTAATTATACCGTCTATTAAATTAAACAATATATCTTTTACAAAATATATTTATTTGATTTAGGGGGAGGGGGATCAAGTTTTGACTAGTTATTTAAAAAAAGTAAGCAGATATGTTGGTAAAAATGTTATAAATTTTGGTGCAACATAAGGCAAAAACATTTTTAAATGCCATAAAAATTAAAAAAGTAACTATCTTCGTTTAATTTAACATTCAAGCGATTTTTAAAGAGATAATATATTATAACTAATTTAACATTTATTCTTTGGAAACCATCATAAATTACGCTAAAAAATGTAATCTACTGAACTTGGATAATTACTAAAAACCAATAAATCTCAATATTCCATGATAATTTTCTTAATTATACCAACATGTTATTGCAACAAATCTTCAACGCTAAGAAACAAACTAAACAACAGCAGGTGTAAATAAAGATTGTTTATAATTAAATACCGATTAATTAATGATCAAGAAGTAATATATAACTTTAATAACCTATTCATTTATTTTAAATTTGAATAATTATTATCTGGATGAAGTTATTGATCATTCAATTAAAATAAAAAGTAATCGGAATATGTAAATATAATATAATGAACATTAAAATTGTTTAAAACAATAATTTATCATTAAGGATACGATCAGTTTACTTATCAGAAGATAAACTCGTGATTAATAGGAGTTTTAGTCATAAATGGTAATTACAAAAATTATAAAGGAATAAAAGTTTATTAATTAAAAGTAAATTAATAAACAAAACCTGAAATATAATTTTAGAACTTAATACAATTTTTTAAGTAAAAAATATAGATAAAATAACTTATAAATCAAAAACAGGATTTTTTTTTTTTTTTTTTTTTTTTTTTTTTTTTTTTTTTTTTACATTTTTTTTAATTTTATGCATTGTGTTCGACATTAATTCTGATTTTACAAAAGATCAATCTTCATATAGAAATATATTGATGAGAAATTGGTATAAAATTTTTAGAATGATTATACGAATCATTCTACAATAGCTATAAAATCATACAATAGCTATAAAATATATTTTATACGACCAAAAATATATATATTTTACTGTAAAACTAAATACAACTAATCCGAAAAAAGCATTTTATTGTGAATTTATAATTGAAACTGCATTACCTAATTTATATTTTTTTTAGCAATTGTAATATTTATCTTCATTTTTAATTCATTTTTTTACTAATTAAAATATTAATTAACTAATAAATAAATAAATGACTATCTAAAGAATTCAAAGTATAACCATAGAAATTAAAAATGGTGAAAGAAATTTTTAACAAAGGAATCTTTAAAAAATCGTTTCTTTAAATGATAAAAGTGCCAAACAAATTCAAAATTTATGCTTTAATCAATAACTCAATTAAAATTCGTCTACCCTGATTAATATTTTCTTTGAATTATCATTTTACGTTAATTATTTTCTTTATAATGCTTTTTTGAACCTTAAAACAGCTGATAAATAAACAAAATGGCTATCTAAAGAAAGTAAATTACAACCATGTGAAAATAATTTTTTTAATTTTAAAATAAATCCGGATATTTAATAAATCTAAAGAAATTTATAATTCCACGGGAAACAAACTTTTGACAAAAACTATCGAAATTTATGATAGTGTGATGTAATACAGAGACGTGCCTATACAGATTCAAAGAAATAAATAATGGGAATTTTTTCCTTTTCCCTTTTCAGTAACTAGTAAATAATAATAATAAATCAACAATTTTTCATTTTTTCAAGATGAATTTCTGATAAAGTATTCAAAAATCACCAAAATGTTAACGATAGAAAATTATTGCAATTGTTTTTTACATACACATGAAATTTCGAAAATTACGTTCCGAAGTTTTCTTCTTATTATTAAAATATTTTTTGAAAGCTTACACTTATATATTCTGTGTAATGGCATATTCAGGAATAATGACTAAAAAGTTGGAAATAGTTATTTTATATTTTTCATTTATTGGAAGTACAGACTAATTGAATAAACTACTTTTGTCAATATAAATATTGAAGAGAAGAAAAGAAATAGAGATATTATACTAGTATTATTCTTTTTTTTTTTTTTTTTTTTTTTTTTCGTTGAATCGCAACACAAAAACGTAATTCAAACATTCTTAAAAATTCGATAGTTAATACAAAATGTAAGGCAGGAAGTTGAGGGCACACTCGTTATTTGGAAGAGATATTTATGCTATTTAAAGAATTTTCGCCTTTTAATTGATGAATTTCCAAAACGTTTGGGCTTAGATTTTCGAATTTTTAGTGTTTTGCAGGAAAATGACACACCGAAAAATTCTGTTTCTAAAGCGAAAAAACATTAAATATCACAGTTGCCTGGGCACACTTGTGGTTTGGCGAAAACGCAACTTCAGTTTTCGTTTGAAAATTCGTTTAATTCATGAATTTCTTCTAGAATGTATAAAGAATGTTCTGTACTACATATTTTTCACACTTGTTGTAAAAATGTAGGTAAATACATAAAAACGGGAAAATCCGTTAAGGAGCTACTTCAGTCAAATGAAAAGAGCCATTCACTAATGCTAATCCTATGGAAGGAATTTATAAAGATATCTTGGTTGCATTTACATATTTTTAAATGATTGCTTTTGCATTGAATAGCTGAGATTGATCTGAATGCAGGCCGTTTTTTACTTTTTCGATTTTGGTTGCAGATGTTTTTTTATGAGGATACTTTCGCTTTTTAAACCGGTTCCGAAAACGAAAGCGTCCTTATAAAAAATATCTATAGACAAAATCAAAAAAGTAAAAAACGGCCTGCATACAAATTGAACTCGGCTGTCCAATGCAAAAACAATCATTTAAAAATATTAAAATGCAATCGAGTTATATTTATAAATTTCTTCCATAGGATTAACATTAGCGAACATGTCTTTTCATTTGACTGAAGTACCCCCTTAACCCCTTAATTATCGCTGCTGTCAATATGGTGGACTGACATATGTCGTTGTTTATTCCTCGCGCATCTAATATTGCCGGATCTAAAATGCAAAACTGAAAAAAACCTCTAAACCAGAAATTTCCAACATTTCCAAATGAAGTCAAAAAATACCAATTCAAGTGCCGTTTGTACGGTCCATATTTAAGTAAATTATGAATTCTGATGAATCAAACATTTGTGATGACAATTTGATTTTAATTCGTAGTCAGAATTTTATGTATGTATATTATTTTAAATGTACTTTGTAAGCATTTTTAAAATAGCAAAAATTTTAAAATGTAATTTGTGTAGTGTAAAAAAAACGTTAAAGTGCAAAATTTCTTTTCGGCAATTGTAAATTTGTTTTATATATATAAGCCCCAAATATGTATTATTTTGCTATTTCATGGCTAATACATGGATGAAACCGCACACTTCATTTGTAGTTCCAGAGCATTTGGGGCCTGATGATTCTGCTTTGAGGCCTACAAATTTTATTTGCATTCGTTTTATTTATTTATTTATTCAGATATACTCGTTTCACTATTTTTTTTTTAAATTATAATTCAATTCAATTCTAATTCTTCGTTTTGGTTTATTGTTTTATTGATAAAATCCATTGGTGAATCTTATATATATATATATATATATATATATATATATATATATATATATTTAACCATCAAAAGTACAATTAATTGCATATGTTATTTAGAAATCTTACATAATTACTCAATTTATTCAATAAAAAGTAGGCACTTTTTATGGTTTTTATAAGTATTAAATGATCCTTGAAGGATAAATGATCATTCATGTTATTGTAAATATTTAGTCTGTTTTATATTTCATTAAATAAATTTTTTTTCAACTTTTGCTTGGGAAAAATCAACACTATTACGGAGATTTCAACAGAATTTGTTTGGTGGTGATTTATCAGATAATTTTGTATGAATCACAAACATTCGGCAAAAGAAAAAGAAAAAAAAAATAGAGTCAAAGTAAACAGTTTTGACATGTTCAGGTAAAAGTTTCTATGATTAATCTGGAATGTGACAATATTAGGTAATGTGTACAAAAAACTCATCGGAAAACTGATAAAAATAAATGACTGAAATAATAAACTATGTATATAACTGATAAAGCCTGAAAAAATCCTGAAATTTCTCTCTCTTACTCTCTTTTTTTTTTTTTTTTTTTTTTTTTTTTTTTTTAATTTTCCGTAAGATAAGAAAATGAGAAATTGGAGACAGCAAGAATTTATCCTTAAAATAGAGAGGTGTGATGTGTACATCTCTTGGAAAAAAAAAAAAAAAGCATCATCTTAAAAAAATTGTAATTTTTGAAAAAAAAAAAATGTTTGAAAGAAAAAGTTTTTTTTTTTTTTTTTTTTTTTTTTTTTTTTTTTTTTTTTTTTTTTTTGTAAAAAAATGCGTATTTTGCAAATTTTACAGAAAAAAATGTTTCTTGTAAAAAATTAGAGATATTATCTTTAAATGAAACAGTCTTTCACTGACTCTTTAACGGATTGTTTTTTTTTCTGCCGATTTCAGAGTTTTATTTATTTATTTATTTTCTTTTACGGTTCATCAACTCTGTTTCAAATCATCCCATAAAATAATACTGACAAAAATCTATTAGTAATAATATCTACTAATTAATTTTATACTTAAATTTCGCTTAAAGTGTCATACACCCATTTTTTTTTTTTTTTTTTTTTTTTTTTTTTTTTTAATACTGACACCTAATTTTGAGATCGTATATCTTGTCTTCAATAGATTTAAACGATTGTTATTTAACAACAAGTCATTCATTCAAGTAGTTTAAGAATTATGCAAGTTTAAAAATTTGGGACTCCTAATGTTTAATTCGTTTTTAATAGTTAGAAAATAAATTGAAATGGTGTTACGTAAATTTTAAAACAAAACTCGTCAAGTAGTTTTTGAGTTGTGTTTAAAAAATTACCTGCCTTGCAATATGCTTTGCAATGATATAAAATGAAATTAACATTGCACTTTACAAATTCCAAACCTTAATTATTTCACCAAATTATTTCCTATTTGTTATCCGAAGGAAAATTTACCAACGAATTATTAATTAATTAATAATAAAAATCAGAATTAATAATAACTTACAGTTTAATTCTTCATTAAATTTCGTATAGTAATGATAGGTCATGTTTCATCATTATTATATTTGCAACATAACTATACTTAGTTAACTCCTTGGGGACGAGCGACACGTATACGTGCCGCAAAAAGGATTAAGAAAATCTTGGTTATCCCAACAATAAAATTTTACTGTAAAATTTGCTTTATTTAATCTGAGTAATTTCCCGATTTAACAAGGCACAAATTTCTGATTTTAAAAACCGATCACAAAACATTAAAATGTGCCTTATTTTAGTCAGAGTATTTTCTAGATTTAATAAGGCACAAATTTCTATTTTTAAAAACCGATGACAAAACATTAAAAAAGTTAAAACATTATAAAATGTAAAAGGTCAAGCCGCGAAGGGTCGTAAGTCTAATTAAATCACACGATTGTGGATTGCGCTAATGGCTAAGCCAAAGTGTGATATTCCATGGATTAATAAATGTTGTGAAATTAATGCTGTTTTTCCCTTAACACTCAGTTAGTTGCAGTTAATTATAAAAATTTGATAGAACAACTCATGAATACGACGCTTAAATGATTACAATGCAGTGATGTCACTAATGTACTATTAATTATAGGAAATATGAAGCACGTTGTTCGTTCTATGGTAATAACTTCCAGAAGTGACGAAGTTTGAGGTAATTAAGTTTCATTCTTTACAACAATCATAAAAATTATTTCAGCCATAAACTTACCGATATGAATCTTTGAACATTCCCCGAGTAGTTTCAGCATTTAGCTGAATCACTACATGTTATCAACATTCAAAGTTTAATATTTTTCTTTCTGCAAAGTCCGGTTATAAATGAATGCATAACTTTGCAAAGATAATTTATCACTAAACAAATATATTTCATTGCTTCCATTTTTTTTTTCTCAATATTTAAACAATAGGCAACTCCGGGTCATTCTCTCCGTACGTGACCACCGGCTACTACATCTTTCTGGGGCCAGTTTTGTCACACGAAGTTGACACTCCAGATATTTGGGGTCGAGAGCCCTGTTGTTAAGACACGTGTAGTGTGTCAGCGACGCATAGTGACTGAGAATGAAGCGCACACACAGTTAATAATTACATGTTGTTAAATTTATGATCTCGTTTATTTTATTAATCGTCGAAAAATAGCCTGGTAATCGATACTTCTTTATGCAAACAAGAAACGTATATTCCAGTTTTTACTGGGTTTATTATTCTTTTTTATGCCATCGCGCCACCAAAAGGATTCTAACACATAGACCATCAGAACTTCAACTCTGACAAGGTTCCCAGATTAGGAAAAATAAATACAGGTTCAGGCTGGGCAGAGTGACTTACTAAATGGTTTATGCTTGACAAGCTTAAAATAATAACAAATATAATAAGCTGAAACAAATGAAGTTTTAATTATTATTATTATTATTGTACGGTATTATTCTCGATGTTTCGTTCAAAAACAGCATTTTTTATCGCACGATAATGAACACTTGTTTATTTAGTATTTTGCTATATCTCAATAAATTATATTTTGAATTTGATTTTAAACATTTCAATCTTAAATTCAAATATTATATACTTGTCCATAGCTGTATAAGTTTAATACAATCAAAAAGTTTATGTACACTGCAAAAAATGCAAGATGTTTCCGAATGTTTAAAAATGTACTGTAATCAAAAACGAAAATATACAGTAACCTCTTCCAACTCACCAAAGGTTTCGAAAACCATTTTTTTACCTTTAAAAATCCCAGAAAACTATTTGTTTTCGAAATTTAAAGAAGAATTTATAAAAATAAATTTTTATTATCTGCCCGTCCTTTTCGGAAACGTTTCTAAGTAGCTTTTACAGTACAATAATCACTTTTCTCAAATCAAAATATCACGTTTTCGGATGCTACCAGTTCATAAGAAAATATTTTGTAATTCACAGAACACATTTAATAGACAAACATACAATATTAACAGTATTAACATTAATATGAAAATTAACATTATTTTGCTACAATTGCATGCACAAAATCAGTTATGAAGCTGAAAATGTTTACATGAGAATTGATAGAATCCGAAGTGATATTTTGAAATGAGAAAAGTGATTATTGCACTGTAAAAGCTACATAGAAACGTTTCCGAAAAGGACGGGCAACTAATAAAAATTATTTTTTATAAATTTTTATTTAAATTTCGAAAACAAATAGTTTTCAGGGATTTTTAAAGGTAAAGGAACGGTTTTCGAAATTTTGGGTGAGTTAGAAGAGGTCTCTGTATATTTTTATTTTTGATTATAGTGCATTTTTATATATTCAGAAACATCTGATATTTTTACAGTGTATGTTCACATTTATATATAAGTAATCTCTCAGAAATCTGTAATGCCAAGGATTTTTGTAATATCTTAAGATGTTGCTACATATGGCGGTTAACCCATTCCACAAAAAAAAAAAAAAAAAAAAAACTAAATGATTTTACTAGCAAAACTTTTTAATTGCCGTATTATTGTATCTAACTCTTTTAAGTGAAACTTAAAAATAAATAAACAACAATAATCTAGACACACGGCAGTGTGTCAGCCAAGTTCACAAAGTAAAAGGCGACACACCGGCAGTGGGTTATATTACCCGAACCATTTCGGGACACTTTTGACCCCTCAATAACTTAAATTCTATTTGACCTACACAATTGCAATTTTTCGTGTCATGTAAGACCATCTTCTAATTTCCGAATCCTATAAATTTTTAAAAAAATCTTTTACCGTTTGCGAGAAATTGACGTCTGAAAATCACTGTTTTTACCACTGACTCACTGACTCACTCATAGAAATGTTTGACTACTTCCAGGTGACTTAGGAAGTTGAAATTTGGTGTGGAGGTAGGTTATTGGATCTATAAATAGGAAAAAATCAGAAATCACCATTAATTAAATATTAATGGTTGGTTAGGCGATAAATATTGGATTACAATGGGAGTTCATGAGAATTTTACAAATTACCAGAAATAGTGCCAAGTTGGCGTTACTTTTGGCGAGTATCGGAGCTAATCTCTGAAACTACCAAACCGATTTCAAAAGTAATGGTACCAAAATGATGGTATTCGTCCCGGTTGCATATTTCAGATGTGTATATTGCTGGGACGATTACTGTTTCTAAACCAATAGGAGACCGTCATTATCACGGTCAAGTACACGCCCACACAGTTTGATTGACAGGAACTCGTGGACAATTGATCGTGTGTGTTTATTATTTATTTGTACTCGGATTGTTTGAATTTGTACTCGGTAATTAAAAATTAAAGGTACGAAAGAATTTTTTTTTTTTTAAATGACTGAATTTTATTTACTTCAATTAGAAATTATACTTCCTCTGATCCTGAAATAAATAAATAAATAAATAAATAAAAATTAAAGTAAGAATTTTGCTTATACGGATATTTTCGCAGAATACTTTTTTTCCCATTTGTTTAATATATATATAAATCATTTTGGAACGATATTTAGAATATTAAAAGGGTTTGAAATATTTTTTTTAAATGTCTTATTTATTAATAAAAGACAGCCTCCAATAATTTAAAAAAAAAAACCACCAACGGACTCTCGGCCCGCGATGGACTCGAACCCATATCCTCCGGTTTCAAGCTCGACGCTCTAACCATTCAGGCAGTCAGCTCACTTTCATCTGCAACAGATTATCGTTATAATTAGCACCGTCAATTGTCCACGAGTTCCTGTCAATCAAACTGTGTGGCCGTGTACTTGACCGTGATAATGACGCTCTCCTATTGGTTTAGAAACAGTAATCGTCCCAGCAATATACACATCTGAAATATGCGTCCCGGTTCAAACATAGACTATATTTTATGTCTGTTCCACTGACCAAAAGGGGCTTCAGAAGTAAAAAACATTATAAAAATGTAATTTTTGTTTTACTGGAGGGCCTAGAAGCACAAAATTTAGCATGCTAAATATTTATAAGATATAAATGTTCACTAATGACATTTGCTAAAAAATACCAAATTTAAAAGGGGTGGAAATCCGCGAATCGCATTCTGAAAACGCTCTAAATAGCGATTTTAAGCAATCTCAGCAAACAACAAACCGATCTTAAAAGTAATGATATCAAAATGATGATGACAGTCCTTGCTCCAACATAGGCTATATCTTTTGTCGGTGCCAGTAACCCAAAGTGGGTAAAAGAGCAAAAAACGTTCTAAAAATGCTTTGTCTGTACGTTAAGGGACTGGAATTATAAAGTTTGGCATTTTAGAGTTTATGGAAATTTCGCGAAATATCAGAAATAGTGCCAAGTTGGCGTCACTTTTTGCGAGTATCAAAGCTAATTTGCGAAACTATGAACCGATTTCAAAATCAATGGTACCAAAATGATGGTATTCGCCCCGGTTCAAACATAGGCTATATTTTATGAGTATACCATTAACCATAAGAGGGTGAAGAAGCAAAAAACATTCTAAAAATACAACTTTTGTAATACTGAAGGACCTAGAAACATAAAGTTTGGCATGTTAATTATTTATAAAATATAAATGAACTCTAAGGGCATTTGCTAAAAAATACGGTATTCAAAAAGGTGAAAATGCACGAAAAGCGTTCTAAAAATGTTTTAAGTTGGGATTTTTAAGCAATCTCAGCAAACAACAAACCGATCTTAAAAGTAATGGTATCAAAATGATGGTGACAGTCCTTGCTCCAATAAAGGCTATATCTTATGTCGATGCCACTAATCCAAAAGAGTTAAAAGAGTAAAAAAAATTCTAAAAATACGATGTCTGTATGTTAAGGGCCTAGAAACATCAAATTTGCCATGTTCATTACTAATAAGATATAAATGATCACTAAAATTTGTTAACAAATACAAAATTTAGAAGGTTAAAAATGCACGAAAAGCGTTCTAAAAACTTTCTAAATAGTAATATTTAAGCAATATTGGGAAGTTAGCGAACCGATTTTAAAAAAAAAGATGGCAAAATGATGGCGACAGTCCTTGCTCTAACAAAAGTATTGGATAAATTGCCAGATTACAATGGGAGTCTATTAGGAATTTGGCGAAATACTAGAAATAGCGCCAAATTAGCATCACTTTTGGCGTCAATTTCGCGATATATCGTTTAATTGGCGACAATCTTTTTTGGTCGGCGAGAAAATCAAGTAGTACCGAATCACATAAAAGAATCATCCTTATTAGTGTAATTTAAAGGAACATAAGCAGTTCTAATGTTAAAATTTTTAAATTTGATTGAAAAAAACAGTGAATAAACGCAAGAAAAAGCTGTAAGATTAATTAATATTAAACAAACCTAATTTAATATCAAGCCTATTTATTTCAAAAAGGAAACAAATACCTATTTATTTGACAAAAAAAAAAAAAATGATATCCTATCAAAAACATGAATGTGAAAAAAATGCTAAGTTTGTTAAAGGTTTCGCTAATAAAAGAAGTGATTTGACAAAAAATAATGATATCCTATCAAAAACATGAATGTGAAAAAATGCCAAGTTCGTTAAAGGTTTCGCTAATAAAAGAAGTGATTTGACAAAAAATAATGATATCCTATCAAAAACATGAATGTGAAAGAATGCCAAGTTCGTTAAAGGTTTTGCTAATAAAAGAAGTGAGATCTAACTGCAAACCAAGTTCTTTCGAAGGTTCTTAAATTTTGGTTCCTGTCATGCATAATATTCTTCAATTGCTTAAAATGATTTGGTATGTTACTTGTTATTCAATAGAGCGACTTGGCAAGTTTTCAGCCACCAACTTTAATGTTTCAGTCAGAGTACAATTTAATCTAGAATCTGATTGGCAAAGATCTAGTCAAATCGAGTGTTCGAATAAGTACATTGAAGTTAAGGTATTGATAAATTAATTAAGTGATCAACTTTAAGCTCTGATCAATTAAATAGAGAAATTTGAATAAGAGAAAACTTGCCAAGTCGTTCTATTGAATAACAAGTAACATACCAAATCATTTTAAGCAATTGAAGAATATTATGCATGACAGGAACCAAAATTTAAGAACCTTCGAAAGAACTTGGTTTGCAGATAGATCTCACTTCTTTTATTAGCGAACCTTTAACGAACTTGGCATTTTTTCACATTCATGTTTTTGATAGGATAATATTTTATGTCAACAGAAAACATTTTACCGTCTATATGAAACTATAAATTCTGTAATCTTTTTTAAGTCAAACTTTTGGGCGTTATATTAGATATTCAATTGTATCGAAATCGCCCTATTAATCTAAGCTCTTGGTTTATCACAATTTATGTTAATATATCAGAAAAAGAAATTTAAAATTCATTTAAAGTTTTGTTTCATATTTATACCTCACAACATACGATAGATACGGTATAGTTGAAGTCCCTACTTCCTATTACCTAGCTTGAAGGGCCAATAGCCAATTTTAACTTTGTCATAATCCAAACAATTTCACGAAAATTAAATAGAACACATTCGGGCAGAAAACCAGACAAAAAACGAAGTCATAAAGAAGTTTAAAAAATGCATCGGTTACCAACTTTTATATGCTTGTAAAAATGGTGTGTGTTTGTATGGACATGCACATTATATCAGTTAACGCTAAAGTTTTGTCGTATTTTAATATTTAATTTTAAGAGACAGTTTATTTTTTTAACAACTTTTTTTATTTTTTTTATTATGGCTCAAATGATGAGCTCGCTGCATTTCAGTGTTTAATATAAAAAAATTAACTTGGAAAATATAATTTTATTGCAAATTTATTTGATTTTTTAAAAAGTTAAGGGTGTTCTTAAATCAAAAAGGGCAACTTTGTGACACATGCTTTAATTTATTTTTGTTCGGAAATGCATGAAAATAGCAAGTGTTATTATTCAGAACTCAATGTTCAGTTTTTAAAAAAACACAATAGATTTTTCATAACAAGCCTTCAAAGTTGACACTTTTGAGCACATTTCTCGACGAAAGCAGAAAAACCGATCGAAAAGCAGGAGAAAAACGGGTGATCTCCTGATCGAAATAGCTTAGAACTGGATAGGTAATTTATTGATCATAAAATGGAAAAATAGGTTCGATTCGAAATCGCTTTCATAGTCAGGCATTCCAATTTCATATCTTTCTGTTAAAAAATGAATTTGTAAACGTGTCAAAACGTTTTTCGCTTGTTGAGTGGACAGTTAAGAACACCCTTAAAGCATTTTTTTTAAATCTTTACTATTTTTTTTTTAATAATAATATTTTTATCCTTTTTTTAAGATATTCAAGTATATATTGCACAACACTGCTTGTGGATTTTTAAATATATCTAATATTACTTTTAAGAAATTTTTTTTACTGATACATAGAGTGTAAAATGATAAAATCTAACACACCTTTACATACTTTTATTCTTAAAAATAAAAAATATATAAAAATAAAAATAATAAAAAAGCAGAAGGCTAGTTCTATACACAAATCTATGTATTACAAATATAATAAAGAATATGAACAAAAAAATTAAATTTCTATCTCAAATACAAAAAAGACTTAGAATTTTGAAAACATGAAAGTGAAGCAAATATGAACATGGAGAAAACTGTTTGAAGTTTTCATTTGAGTGGAAAATTGTGGTGGTTATATTAAATAAAAATCATGATATAATTACTGTAAGGGTATTTACAGTCAGATATTAAAATATTCACAATTAAAGGTGCTTTCATTTAGTGAAAAAAAAAAAAAAAAAAAAAAAAAATCGACATTTTGATAATTTTTTTATGATTTTACCTTTTAAGCAAGATAATCATGTATTGAACTTTTATTGGTATTAAGGATATTTAAATTAGGTATTAAAATGCTGCAGAACTTTTGCATTGGCCTAATATAATCACGTATAGATACTCATGTATCCCAAAAGCGAAATATACTTTCGTCTTTTAAGTAACTCTAAAATTGCTCCAAGAGAAATTTGTAACTAATATACGGAGATATTTCTACTTTATTAAACTTTATTTTCGTTTATATTATATTATACATCGATGATAGCGACAGATGAGAAGAATATTAATTCTGCAATATTAATGACTATGAAGAAAAATTGATTCAGACAGTTTTTTTAAGTTAAATTTCGAAAGTAATAGAGCAATAATAAGCTGAAAAAGAAATCGAAAAAGTCCTTCAAATTTTAGCAACGCAAAGAATAATTCGCATGATTAATTGCTATTATAAAGTTTCATTTCATCATTTTTATGTTCTTAGACTACTTTTTTCTTTTTCAGAATTTTTCTAAAACTATTTTATGCTTGTTTATAATATCATATATAAAAATTTAACTAATCAAGACATAAAAATATTATAAAAGATCACATTTGTCATAAAAAAAATTGCCTACTGGTGGCTTTTAACAATATTGAGAATCAAAAATTGAAAAAAAAAAAAGAAAAAGAAAGAAAGAAATCTATGATAATAAAAATAAAATAGTAATTACCATTATTGGAAATAAATTGTCCTTTAAAGCATAACAAAATAAAATAAAAACGTTTTAAGAGGGTGTAGCATGAAGTTGCAAAATACATAGGAAACTATACCGAGTTTACTTTGCTTAAGAGGTCAGGTCCTGCTGTAACCATAACCAAACCATGTATTTACAACATGGTACAACATACATATACACATACGTAACATAACACCATTTTTCTTTAAAATCCAAAGAAAATGAAAAGATAACTATAAAGATTATCATTTTAAATTAGTTACACACAAAAGAACAATAAAAAAAAAATCTCATGAATACTTTGAGAGATAAACTATTTTTCAGTTAATTATCTTTGGGAGGTTAAAATAAATGATCCGAAACTCCATAAAAGAGCATAGTTACTTAGAGTGAAAGTAGATATATTGTTTTTTCCTTCCCATTCCTAATTTGTGAGATTTTGCTGGCGCCTCCCCCCTCAATTTCGATTTTGTTTTGGCGTGTTTGAAAGTCACTAATTAGCCAAAAAAGTATCCAGTGTTTGAACTTATATTGTTTTTTAGTGGATACAGAGGACAGAATTGTTTATGGCCTTTCGCGTCACGCATAATTAGGAAAACGTATTTGTTACAGGGTTATATTTTTTTAACGCCAGGACGTTAAGGGTGTATTCGAAAAAACGCTTTTCCATCTTCAACAGCTCGAAATTTTCCGATACAATTTCAGACACATTTTTAAACGTAGAAACATGAAATTTGCTGAGAGGATACTTGAAGGGACGTTTGAGGTGCCGAGTGATGTTTTTTTACGCTCAATTCATTAGAATTTGAGTTATAAACAATTATCTTCTCAGTATGACCCCTTTTTTCGTTCTCAAATCTCCCGCTTGGGAAAAATCGGTTCGAAATGCCGTTTTTGATTGCTTTTTTTTTGCAATATTTTCTGCATTTATCAAAGAATCGTCAATTACGGCACCTTGTATACTTTCCAAATAAGAGATTTTGAAAGTTTGGTGTATTTGAGAGCAATAATGAGTTCAAAAATAAATCGGAAAACAAGCAGTTTGAATCGAAATACACCCTTAATAGGTTGTGTAACGTTTGCGTATCAACCACTTTATGATTAATAGACAGAAAACACTAGCAGTATTCTTTGTTTGTTTGTTTTTTTACTATTTTCAACTTGAGCATAAAAGTTTAAATACAAAAAGTTGTTTAATTCAAAAGTTGTTTATGTAAAATTTGAAGAGTTATGTTGACAGACTAAATATCCTTCAAAATCAACTGTCATAAATATTGAAATTATAATAAAACCTTTAAAAACAAAACATACCTTTAAGAGCGATACTGACTTAGAGGAAATATATTCATATTCTAACAAAATAATAATAATAACAGATGGTACACTCATAAAGATTCAAACCTGTGTAAAACGGATGTTTTCCGATGTCTTGTCACGCGTTTTAACAGCTTTTAATGTATTTAAAATCAATTAAAAATACTAAGTTACCAAGATTCCTAAGATTACTGCAATCCATTACAAATACTGATTAATTTCTCTTTTTGATTCTTTAAATAATAAAATACATTTTTTATGTGATTTGCAAAATTTGCGAAACGAAAATTTTAATTTTATTTTTATTTTAACGATAGATTAATTAAAATATCAATTAAAATTTCATTTAAATTTGTAATTTAATAAAAATATTACTAATTGTTTTATGAAAAATGTTCTATTGAAAAAGAGATAAGGTGGGCACTGTACAGTTTAATTGTAGAAGACTTCCAGATAAATAATTTGATTGTTTTTGTTTTGTTCAGCCTCCATAATTACATTGATAAAAAGTTATTAAATCTTTTCGATTTTTAAATCACAAGATTTGAAGAAATACACCTTTTAGATATAAACATTATGAATTATTCATAATGTTTAATTACATTGGTATTTAGTTTTAAAATCTAAAATTGCATATAGTAAATGTTAAATCATCTGTACACTGTAATAAATAAATAAACAAATAGGTAAATAAATAAAATTTAAAAATTTAAAAAATTGTCAAGTTATAAAAGTTTTTCTGGGAAATTGGGATTTTTAGTACATTTATGTAATGGCAACAACAAAACTTCATGTAACAGATAAACATTTGCACTATAAATTGAAAATTCTGTAAGGTTACAAAGAATTTTTTAGGCATCTGAAATGCCTAGAACTTTTCATGTAACTGCAACCCGTATTACAGATAAAATTTTAGTAAGATAATTGTAGTTTTAGTAGACTGTCTTGTAAAGCTATAGATTTCTGTAGCTTAACAAAAACTGGTTTTGTAAATTTACTTTTTTTTTTTTTTTTTTTTTTTTGCGTGTGTGTGTGTAAAATATTTAAAAACAGTTTTTTTTTTTTTAATATCAAATTTTAATAGGTATACAGTCAATCAGGGTAACTTTGCACCAAATCAGGATAATTTTGCTTCACCATTACAAAACTTTGATCCATCTTAGAGATATCCCTCAAAGATATTTGGTCTAACTTTACACTAGTGTTGCTATCTATATTTTGAGACTAAAACTTTGCCGTTAACTCAAGTGATGTAGCAGATTTAATCTTTTTTCTCTCTTAACTTAAAGTTACCCTGATAGGTCAAAGTTTCTTTGATTGACTGTTTAGAGAATTGTAACTTCACATCTGTAGAATTTCAGATTTTTTTTTTACAGTGTATTCAACATTAACGCTTTTTTGTTAACATATTGTTGACTATTGGGCAAAATATTTGTAAGTTATCTCGTAATACTGATTAAGTAGCAACAACAATTTACAGAAATTTATTATTATCGTTATTAAAATATTTTTTCTTGTTGTTGTTTTTACAACAATAGTAAGGGCGAGTAAGGGAGTGAGAATAAAAGGAGCCGGAATCCGGAATCGCTGCAGAATTTTTATTTGAAGTGAACATAATGTATCTAGTCAAGACATCTGCTTTAAAATATTCTATCAAATCTCATCAATTTTTTTTTTTTTTTTTTTTTTTTTTTTTACAGACAGTACATTAAAATTCTAGGTAAAGTATGAATAAAATTACTATCACTGTATCAGATAAAAAAGGGAGAGTATATTTGTGTGCGCATTCTTCCGGTTTATGAATTACGCTATTATCTTTATCACTCTCTCACCAAAGATACTTTTATTGCAGCTGGAATGTATTCATTTAATTTCAGGAATTATTTTGAAAACACACCTCAAAACTCTGTGTTTTAAAGGGAGGTGTTCAGTTTGTCTTGAATGAAAGCCTTTGTTTTGTTGATTATGTCTCAAGAAGGTTTTCGTGAAACAAATGTGTTTAATTTTCTGTTATCAGACTCCTTTGTATTTTCAAAAATTTGATTTCGGATAAAATTGCTTTTTTAACACTATTGAATATGTCTTCTTTTTTACAATATCGTTTACCTCTTTAATATTCATAGTGAAACTGTTGGAAATCGGGTAATTTTGAAGGATTTTTTTTTTTTTTTTTTTTTTTTTTTTTAGCTCCTTTGTAATAATTTTCTTATCGCGTATGTCGGCCGCATTCTTTTATTTATTTATTTATTTATTTTACATATAAATTTTTGACTTTACATTTTTCCTTGAAATTTGTTCGAAGAAAAGAAATATACAGGCTAGGCAAAAAAACATAATTTAAAAGGAAATATAGAGAATTAATACCTTTTTTTTTTTTTTACATTTATCTATCTTTAAGTTTTCCAATTCATTAAAACACACCTCAAAAGCTAAAAAGAGTTGCTTATTTTCCCTCGAATGAAAATCTTTCTTCATTAAATATTAAGAAATCTTTAGTGTAACAAATATCTTTAATATTCTGTTATAAAAAAAATCTTTGTATTTTCAAAATTTTCAAATTCCTACCTTTTATTTATATTTATTTATCTCCAAGTTTTTCCAATTCATTAAAACACACCTCAAAACACCTCAACAGCTAAAGAGAGTTGCTTATTTTCTCTCGAATGAAAAATTTTCTTCATTAAATGTTAAGAAATCTTTAGTGAAATAAATATATTTAATATTCTGTTATAAGAAATTTTTATATTTTCAAAAATTTGTTTTAAAAATTTTACTTAATAGTCTTTTAATCTGCAATATTTCCTCTTTAATATCTGTTGGGAAACTTGTTGAAATAGGCTAATGTTTAAAACATATTCTCTTTTCTTTTGAAATGTATATTTTACTAATTTTAAAAAGCGTAAATCTTTTTTTTAACTTAAAAATTATTTAAATAAAAGACTCATAGAAGCTAGATCAAAAAAATAGATAATGAGATCATAATTTGGATAACCTATTTGAGTTAATTCTCCCCAAGTTAGCCAGTTTATGAGTCATTTTTCATGAAACAAATGTGCTTAATTTTCTGTTATCAGAAATCTTTGAATTTTCAAATTTTATTTTCAGAATCGTCATATAATGCATATTCTTTTTTGCAATATGGAGCCAATCTATAATATCCGTTGAGAAACTCGTTAAAATTAGTTAATTTAAAAAAAAAATCTTCTTTTTGAAATACTTTTCTGACTGATTTCATTAAGCATATTCATTTACGTAACATAGGAATCTTTAACGGTGTTCTTAACTGATCCGCTCAACAAGCGAAAAACGTTTTGACACATTTACAAATTCATTTTTAAACAGAAAGTTATAAAATTTTAATGCCTGACTATGAAAGCGATTTCGAATCGAACTTATTTTTCCACTTTACGATAATTAAATTACTTATCGAGTTATAAGCTATTTCGATGACGCAATCATCCGTTTTTCTCCTCCTTTTCGACCGGTTTTTCTGCTTCGTCGGGAAATGTGCTCAAAAGTGTCAACTTTGAAGACTTGTTATGAAAAATCTATTGTGTTTTTTAAAAAAACAAAAGGATGAGTGCAATTAGACAGTTTCTGAATAACAACACCTGCTATTTTCATGCATTTCCCAACAAAAATAAGTTAATGCATGTGTCACAAAGTTGCCCTTTTTGATTTAAGAACACCCTTAAATTAAATCATTATTTAAATTGTATCTTAAGTTTTTCGAGTCATTGAATTTTAAGGATTTTTATGAAAATAAACCTCAAAACTCTGTAAGGGATGCTTAGTTTCTTTCAAATGGAAGCATTTTATTGAAATAAAAAGGTAAAGAAGGTTGTGTAATTGCCTACTATGCAAAAGCAGTAACTAAGTTTAATTAAGCAGTTTAATTAAAAAGAATTGATTTCTTCGTGACTTATGAAGTAAACCATATACCCAATAAGATTGTTAAATAAATTCTTTTTGTTCAAAAACCTAATGTATAGAGGTAAATAATAATGGTAGTTACAGATGACTCTAAATCAATTTTTATCTCCTACCCATAACCCCATTATAATTTATTCAGCTTTGAATAACCCTTTAAACTTCTTTTATACAACCGTAAAAAGAGAATAAACAAGAATTTACGCAATGGTACTCTTAAAAAAAATCGTAAATCTCCACTCAATAGCTCAATTTTAGGTACTGAATGATGAATAACAGCCCCAATGTGCGGGTCCGCAATTTAAATATTAGCGAAGATAACAAAATTTGCTTCTTCGTGACTTATGAAGTGAACCACATCCCTTTCAATATTGCTCACAAATCTTGCTGAAAACCTCAACTGGCAGAGAGAAATAAAAATGGCTCTTGGCACTAAATCATTTTTTTTTAACCTGCTACCTGTAATCCCATAATAATTTATTGAGCTTTGAATAGCCCTTTAAACTTCTTCTGCACAACCAGTGGCGCAACCAGAATTCGGTTCTGGGGGGGGGGGGGTGAGTTTCTGATAAAAGTGATTGCCGGTTAATAGAATCAGTACTAATTAGAATATTCACTGTATAATACTGAAATTCAAAAAGCATCTGTATGGCAGGAAATCGTTATTCTTTTAGCATAATGCGTCTCACAAAAGTGATTTAGTTCAAATAACCAATTTTTACCTAACTGCTTCATGTAACATGCACTTTCACAGTTAGAATTAGTAGAATTTTCGCCAGTTAATTGAATCACTTTATTAAAGGAAATCTGATTCAATAAAACGGTGGATTCCGAAATGCGCCAAAACATTTAAATATTAAGTTTCGTTTTGATTCATATAAGCGGCAATTATAGCGATCTTTCTTAGCTCTGGGGGGAGTTTTAACCCCAAAACCACCCCCTGGGCTGCGCCACTGAGCACAACCGTAACAATGGATAAAGGGGGGTCCGGGCCACATTTTAAAATAATTTTTATTTAATGAGTTCAAATTTTGATTGTTTTTGGGATGGTTAACCATATTATTGGCAAATCACATGATAAATCTTCTCATTTTTTTTAATTAAATTTATTGAAAAAGTACGGTACTTTAAAAACCGTTATAACTCAAAATATTAAAAATATTATTTGCAGAGCTTCTTTTTTTTTTTTTTTTTTTTTTTTTTTTTTTTTTTTTTTACATTTAAATAAAAAGAAATATGTAAATCTTAATTTTGATTCAACATTTTTGAAAATATTATTTGAAAAAAAAAAACAATGAAAATGTTTAAAGTAAAATTTTGAAAAAATATGTAACTTTTATTTAAAAAATCATATTTTCAAAAGAAATTTATTTTTTCAAATTTGCTGAGTTAAAGCTGAAGTAAAACAATCCAAAAATACATGTTCCAAGTCTTAAGCATTTATCTTTAATGATTTTTGAGTAATAACATTTAAATCTGCGATATTGTGTGAAAAAGCCCATCATGAAGAAAAATACATTTTCACAAGAAGTCATTTCATGACAATATCATTGCTCGAAAGCTAGATTTTGAAAACAAACGAAAACGAAAAAAAAAAAAAAAATATTTCTGATTTCAATTAAGATAGAAACGTGATTTAAACATTTTTTTAAGGGTGTTCTTAACTGATCCGCTCAACAAGCGAAAAACGTTTTGACACATTTACAAATTCATTTTTTAACAGAAAGTTATAAAATTTTAATGCCTGACTATGAAAGAGATTTCGAATTGAACTTACTGTTCCATTTTGTGATAATTAAATTACTTATCGAGTTATAAGCTATTTCGATGACGCAATCACCCGTTTTTCTCCTCCTTTTCGACCGGTTTTTCTGCTTTCGTTGGGAAATAGGCTCAAAAGTGTCAACTTTGAAGGCTTGTTGTGAAAAATCTATTGTGTCTTTTAAAAAACAAAAGAATGAGTGCAATTAGACAGTTTCTGAATAACAACACCTGCTATTTTCATGCATTTCCGAACAAAAATAAATTAAAGCATGTGTCACAAAGTTGCCCTTTTTGATTTAAGAACACCCTTAAGTACAGTCGAATTTCGTTAGCATGAACCTCAAGGGGAATCAAATTTTGTTCATGTTAACGGTAATTCATGTTATCAGTATCAAATCTTTGTATTTGTCTTTATAAGGGACTATGAAAACAGTTCATGTTAAAAGTAATTAACGTTAAACGTGTTCATGTTAACGACTGGTTTGACTGTATAAAAAGGCAGACAAATTTTTAATTCAATAAAAATATTTTAGAAAATTTGAAGATTTTTGTGTCCCGGACACCCTTAAGGGTGTTCTTAACTGCTCCGCTCAACAAGCGAAAAACGTTTTGACTCATTTACAAATTTATTTTTTAACAGAAAGTTATGAAATTGGAATGCCTGACTATGGAAGCGATTTCGAATCGAACCTATTTTTCCATTTCATGATCAATAAATTACCTATCCAGTTCTAAGCTATTTCGATCAGGAGATCACCTGTTTTTCTCCTGCTTTTCGACCGGTTTTTCTGCTTTCGTCGTGGAATGTGCTCGAAAGTGTCCACTTTGAAGGCTTGTTATGAAAAATCTATTGTGTTTTTTAAAAAACTGAACGTTGAGTGCAATTAGGCAGTTTCTGAATAATAATACTTGCTATTTTCATGCATTTTCGAACAAAAATAAATTAAAGCATGTGTCACAAATTTGCCCTTTTTGATTTAAGAACACCCTTAAACAAGAATGTACATTAATTTTCACAATGATTCATTTTAAACGAAATCGTAAATCTACTCTCATAGCACAATTTTCGGCAAAGAATGATAAATAATATAGACCTACTGTGTAGAAAAATTAACTTAAATATTGCTGAAAATAACTTGAAATAAAATTTTTAATTTTCACGATCTTAAAATAAACCTCATCATTTGCAACTTGGATAAAGTTTTATATATTTTTTATATTATATATATATATATTTTTTATTTTTAAAGAACCCGATGTGTAAAAATGAATAAGAACGGTAGTTATAGCAGACACTAAATCAATTTCATCTCGTACCTATAATTCAATAATAATTTGTTCAGCGTTGGTAGCCCTTTAAACTTTTTTTTGCACAACGTGAAAAAGAATTAAACACTTATTTACACAATGATACTTTTAAAAGAATTCGTAGATCTTTCCTCAATAGCTTAATTTTAGGTAAAAAATGATGGGTAACAGCCCTATTGTGTAGGGATCGCAATTTAAATATTAGCAAAGATAAAACAAAACTGACTTCTTCACGACTTATGAAGTGAACAGCATTCCTTTTAACATTGCTAATAATAATAATAATAACTAAATTGGCTGATAGGAATAAGAATGTTAGTTATGGCATACATTAAATTAATTTTTTTTAATCTGCTACCTCTAACCACATAATAATTTATTCAGCTTTGACTGGCCTGTTAGATTTCTTTTCCATAATTGTATTAAAGGGTTAAACAAATACGTACATCAATTCTTCACAATGATGCATTTTAAACGAAATTACAGATAGCTCAATTTTAAGTAAAAAAGGATGCATAACAGCCCTTCTACGTAAAAGCCGCAATTTAAATTCGCGATTCGCGTATTCTCGAGTGTACCTTAAAACAGAATTGACTTCTTCATGACTTATAAAGTAAACCATACACCTCTTAAGATCGTTAAATAAAGTAAGTTCTTCTTGTTGAAAAGCTTAATGTATAGAGGTGAATAATAAAGGTACTTTCAGAAGACATCAAATCAATTTTTATTTCCTATCTATAAGCCTCTAATAATTTATTCAGCTTTGAATACCTCTTTAAACTTCTTTTGCACGGCCGTAACAAAGGATTAAACAAGAAATGACACAATGATATTTTTAAATGAAATTGTAAATCTTCAGTCAATAGCTCAATTTTAGGTAAAGAAGGATGAATAATAGTCTCAACGTCTAAAGACTGCGTCTTAAATATTAGCGAAGGCGACTTAAAACAAAATTGATTTCTTCACGACTTATGAAATAAACCATATCCCTTTTAACATCTTTAAATAAGGTATAATTCTTGTTGAAAAACCCAATTGGCAGAAAGGAATAAGAATGGTAGTTATAGCAGACACCAAATCAATTTTTTTTTTTTTTTTATCTGCTACCTGTAACTTCCATAATAATTTATTCAACATTGAATAGCCCTTTAAACTGCTTTTGCACAACCGTAACAAAGGATTAAACAAGGACATACATTAGTTTTTCACAATGATACATTTTAAACGAAATCATAGATCTTCGTTTAACTCCGCAACCTACAGGTAAAGGAAGGGACACAACGGCCCTACTCTGTGGGGTCGCCCGGTATGTTGGGCTACCCTGAAGGCCGGTAGTTAAAGAGTGAAAGAAAAAAACAGATTTATAGACTGTTTTTGTCCCATTACTGCGCGGTAGTCTTGTATTGTGTTATTTATTGAATGGGGTACTTCATTCGTTTTGCTGAATGAGTGAGATGGGAAAAAATAAAAGGTAATATCTAATTCTATAGTAAAATTAACATTCACGCATTGCGAACAGTTAGGGATTGACAATAGAAAGATTGGTCATAGTATGCCTATTGCAATACTTGTAATTTTTAAAATTATGCATTAAACCACATAATTAAAAAAATCAATGATTAATTTTCTACAAAAATATTAATAATGTATATTTTTAATCTATCATCATGTTTTTATCATGTATCTTAATAGTTCTAGAATTGGAAATGTCTATCTAATGTATGATGTTAAAAATTATTAAATACTATCGTTTCTATTAGATTAGTTCTATTAGATTATCACAAAATAAAATAAAATAAACTATAAATTCTTAATAGTTTGTTAAAAATGATACAAAAGTTTGTTGTATATTATGCCAATATCGTTAAATGTAATTTTTGTATTATTTAAAAAGCCAAATAAATTAATAATTTCAATAATCCAATTTCTAAAAATATTAAGAATATCTTTACAAATTTCATACTGTCATTGGATATTTTTGTATATTTTAGTAATTTTAGAATTAAAATATTAATTCAATGCATAATTTTGTCAGGTCTAAAATGATTATATAAATATTGCTATAATTGTCCAAATTGCTAGGAACCATTTTTGCAAAAAAAAAAAAAAAAAAAAAAAAAAAAAAAAAAAAAAAAATGTTATGATATAGATGTCAAATAATTTACTGAAAGTAAGATTTTTTTTATTATCAATATTATTATTACTTGAAACAAGCTAGTATCATTTTCGAAAAAAAAAAAATCAAGTTTATAGATTTACTTTAAACAGCAGTGAAATTTTAAAATAAATTGCATGAATTACGTAAAAATAGATATGCTAAAAAAAGCAATATTGTATTTATAAAAAATATTCACTGAAATTACTAAACTACTGTTCAATTACTGAATAGTTACCAAGAGTTTTAGGTTGCCAAAACAATTAAACCTCTAATTTCTAATTAACCGAAGTTTTACATTTCGAATTTTCGAATTATAAATATTAGTTAGTAATTACAGAAATTATAAAAATTTCATATTTAGTAGTTTCATTAGTGGTATACAACAATGTTATAATAATTATGCAAAACTATATTAAATATTAGTTATATTTACATTTATTAAAGTTATTAATAACTGCATTTAATATCCAATTGTTAACACTACTTAAGGGTGTTCTTAAATAAAAAAGGACAACTTTGTGACACAAGCATTAATTTATTTTTGTTCGGAAATGCATGAAAATAGCAGGTGTTGTTATTCAGAAACTGTCTAATTGCACTCATTCTTTTGTTTTTTAAAAAACACAATAGATTTTTCATAACAAGCCTTCAAAGTTGACACTTTTGAGCACATTTCCCGACGAAAGCAGAAAAACCGGTCGAAAAGGAGGAGAAAAACGGGTGATTGCGTCATCGAAATAGCTTATAACTCGATAAGTAATTTAATTATCATAAAATGGAAAAATAAGTTCAATTCAAAATCGCTTCTATAGTCAGGCATTCCAATTTCATATCTTTGTGTTAAAAAATGAATTTGTAAATGTGTCAAAATGTTTTTCGCTTGTTGAGCGGATCAGTTAAGAACACCCTTAAGGTTAATTATTATTAAACAATCAATTCTGTTATTAGGAATATAATGCATATTTTTATACTTTAATTACTAAATTGATAATTAATAATTTAATATTCATTCTAGAAAAAAATAGTGAGAATGCTAGTACCAAAAGAGAACACTATTTCATGAGGAAATATATTTGTAATGCGTTTAGTAATTATATGAAAGAAAAAGTGTATAGTTTCTTAGTATGACAAATAAAATGTCATTAATTTTAATAATTTTATGAACTACAAATGGAAAAATACCGTTAAATAATATGTTAATTTATTTTTAAAGAAATAAATTTCTATCATTTTTGCAGGGTCTTGGACACATAGATTAAGATATACTATAAAATTTAGAAGGTTTTTTTTATTACTATTATAAGAGATTTTTATTTACTTTTGATGAATTTCACTTCAAAAGGGACAGATTGTAGCACCCTTAAAAATTGGCTTAGAGCAAACAGCAAATAACTGCAGAATTAACAAAAACTGCAATTAAGTAATTTCATTAGTTAGCAGCACAGATATTAAAACAAATTAATATTATTTGCAGTTCATTTTGTATTTGTGCTGTTAATTGCCTAAATCTAAACTTACACACATATATGCATATGGTAATCCCTGAAAAATATGAAAATGCGTCAGCCCATCCATACTCACGTGCATAATAAATATAAGGAATAGCCAGTTATATCTGAAATCCTCAAAGCAATAAACAACAGCATTATTAGCACTCAGTAGGGATTCTTAGCATTCAGTGTTTCAAACAGTTTTGCCGTTGTTTTAATCCCTAACAATTTTTATTTTGTATACATAAGATTAAAAAAAAAAAAAAAAAAAAAAAAAAAAAACATTTATTCAACTTTACTGATGAAGATCTTGCTATATTTAGCATTTTATAAAAGTCTTTTTCCTTTATACATCCTATCACAATAGTGGTTCAGCCAATGCCGATCCTTCTTTCTTCAGTATTTTGGTATGAATTTAATATTGCAAAAGTAAAATGAGGTAATAAGGTTATGCCTATTTTAATCTTTTATTTGCAGAAATTTATCACATTTGCTATGCTTATTTTATACAAAAGAATAGATAATTTGATTACGAAAAAAAAAAAAAAAAAAATATGACATTGAAAATTATATTAGATTTAAATATCATTTTAAAATGAAATCTTTTTTTATGTTATGTTAGATAAAAACTATGTTTTTTTACAATCTCACAGTATTTAAACTTTATACAAGTCAATTAAAGTTTTTTTGTGTGTGTGTATTCATAAGTCAAATACCTGTAGAAACTTTCCAAATTATGCTTATCTTAGATTTTAATAATTTTAATGTCATTCTAAACATTTAGGAAATTCCTAATTTTAATCAATGATTAAAAAAAAATTGTTGATTTAATTTACAAAAAATTGCATCATTTTTTTAAAATTACGATTTAAATCAGCTTATTAAAATTGTTGATACCCTACTCAGAAGCAAACTAATATTAATTAAAACTTAACAAAGTATTGCATATATTTTTTAGAATTTTATGCCTATATTTATGTGCACATACTTCAAAAAATATCAACATCATCTAAATATATTCATCTAATACATGTCAAATACCCATGTATTTTTTAGTAAACACTTTCAATAAATTATTTTTTTTTCCTTAAATAAATGGGACAGTTACAATCTTCAGAAAATTCGTATAAATTCATTTAAAATTCCATTAATCTGTATGTGCAAAATGTTACTAGTGAAATTTCATTTTTTCCGCTTAAATAAACAGAAGTGTATAAGTTTCAGATCTGATTCAGCAATTTTTAAAAATATTAATAAAAAAACATATTTTCAAAAGTAATTCTTTTTTTCAAATTTTCTGAATCAAATTTAAAATGAAATAATTGAAGAAGGCATGTTGCAAGTTTTAACTATTTATCTGTAACTGTTCTTAACTTATAACTATTTAAATACAAAAAATTATTTTAAAAAATAATAATAAAATAAAATAAAATAGAAAGATAAACGCATTTTCGCAAGAAGTCGTTTCCAGGACAACTATCGTTTAAAAGCAAGTTTTGAAATCAAATCAAAACGAAAAAAATAATATTTCCTGATCTAATGAAGATAGAATCATAATTTAAAAGTCATTTTTGACATAAAAAAAAAAAAAAAAAAAAAAACTGAGAAAGAGAGAGAAGACAGAAAAAAAGAAAGAAAGAAATGAAAAAAAAAAAGATAACCAGAGAAATTTCTAATGCAATAAAATATTTTTATCAAATTTAAAGATTTTTGTGCCCGGATTATTTTAAGCATCAGTACAGTTAGAGTCCGTATTTATTTATTTATCGAACTCAATAAATGATGATTTTCTCTAATTATTCATAATTGTCTTTCATTCTATATTTATTCTCATTCAGTTATTTAATAAAACTCTATCATTAATAGAAGAGGCATAATTTTGTTGTATAAAACAATTTCAAAAGTTTCAAAACTGCGCGAGTTTATAATGAGTCATGCAAAGAAAAGTTTAAATTTCTCTCTTCTCTCCCGACTTGGTCATTCAACAGGTAGCTCACATCCCTCCGTCTTTCGGAAAGTGGAGGATGGAGTACAGGGTTGCTGCATTGGCCGGATGAAGAAAATCTCGCCAAGCATTTTCGACTTGGCTGAATCAGATGAAATTCAAAGGCGTTTTTCAGCATTCGTCGGGAACTATCATTATAAGTTTCTTGGAAAGGTTCAGCTTATTAGCAGTTATTTTAGTTTATAATGAATATGCTTTACGACATAATGTGAATTTCGCAAAATAAAAAAAAAAAAAAAAAAAAAAAAAAAAGGAAAAAAATTGCATCGTCTTTTATTGTTTATCTACCAGTTTTACAGATCAAAACAGAAAAAAAAATTTCTGGAAGTCAAGTACTATGAAAAATTAAATAAATAAAGGAAGGAGCACATAAAATAATATGAAATAAAAAGAAAAATATATACTATTTATTAATTTTTCATTTATAAATGGCTATATGTTAAAGAAGTACAACTAACTTACTATGCGTTAAAGATTAAAAAAATTTTGGAATAAAATTAATTTATTATTCATCGATGATTATAGGATATATAATTAACTATTGGCAATATAATTAAAATTGGCATGTGATTTAAATATTGGAGATATAGAAAAAATTAATGAAGATATAATTAATTTATTATTTAGCAACAATTATAAATTATAAGAGGTACAGATGATTTATTATTTAGTAATGATTATAAGATATTATCATTAATGTAATTATTTTTATAGTTGTTATAGTTAATGTTATCAACGATTAGAAATTATTGGAAGTTCAATTAATTTATTATACAGAAAGAACTATACATTACTTGAGATGCAATGAATTTATTATTTAGCAACGATTATAAGTGATTAGAGCCACAATTAATTTATTATTTAGCATTAAATATAAATTACTTAATTTTAAATTATTTTTAGAGTAAAATAAATAAATAAAGGGCATCGTACATGAGAGCAAAATATGAAAAAGATGCATGTTAAGCTAAACAATACATATATATATATGTAAGTTCCTATTTATTCATTATACCTTTAATATTTTGTACAGTATATTTAAAGTTTTCGTATTGTATCATTTACTAATCAGAATGAACTGACATAGCTGTATTATATAATTATGTTTTTTTATACGAATTTAGTATCAGAATTTGAATTTCTGGGTTTGCAAATCTTTTTAAAGATTACTTTCATTGAATTGGGAATTCTTTTATGCGAAAAGACCGATTAAATACATGTGTAAATGCAGTATGACCTTTTTGAATTTAAGGGGCTACTTCAGTGAAATGAAAAGACCCCTTCGCTAATGCTAATCCTACGGAAGAAATTTATAAACATATCTCGGTTGCATTTCGATATTTTAAAATGATTCTTTTTGCATTGGATAGTTGAGATCGATCTGCATGCAGACCGTTTTTTACTTTTTCGATTTTGGTTCCAGATATTTTTTAGGAGGGTGCTTTCGCTTTCCGAACCGGTTCCGAAAATGAAAGCGTCCTCATAAAAAAATATCTATAAACAAAATTAAAAAAAGTTAAAAAACGGCCTGCATGGAGATCGATCTCAGCTATCCATTGCAAAAAAGAATCATTTAAAAATATCGAAATGCAATCGGGATATGTTTATAAATTTCTTCCATAGGATTAGCATTAGTGAATGGATCTTTTCATTTGAGTGAAGTAGCCCCTTAAGGAAATATATGAAAACGTAGACTACTGGAAGCAGAAAAACACAATGGTAAATGTAAAAGACTACAGCTAAAATCAAGTTTTTAGGTGTTTTCCACCAAGATATGACTTGGAAGACCGATTAAATTCTAATATGCAAATCGAGTTTTAAATATTTCTAAAATTTCTGCCGTGACCTTTTATGAGATGATTGTCTGTGCCGCCACGTCCCGGTCTATCAGTACTTTTTCGTATGATTCCGTGATTGTAAAAGTTCATGGATGGCAGGAACTTGCAATTTTGACTGTTCTAGTTTCTCTTTTATAAACATATTACTAACTGATAGTTATCTACATGTGTCGTGCGTGAACAAAGTGTAAAAAAAGGAGTTTTTCAAATTAATTTCTACGTAGGTTACTATTTAAAATGAAAAATGAAAAGTTACGTTTTATTACCTTCAGAAAAGTTTAAGTTTATTTTGTGACGACCGATTAGTTACTCGAGGGATATAGGCCCTGGGGGGATGCCCTTTTTGGGAGTGTTTTTAAGGGAACCTAACCAATATTTACGCAAGGTTCGAAGAAAACTACGAAAACTCCAAACTGTTAGGCCGACGTTCGCGATTGGGTTGGAACCCAGCACCTGCCGTCTACCAGTTAAAAGGTCAGAACCTCTCGACCACGGGTGGGGCTGAACTTGCGTTCAGAAAAAAGAGTGGAAGTTCTAAAGGCTACAAAAGTATTCAAGACATTTATTTGGATCGTGCTCCCGCTCTTAGTAACAGTTAAAATCTAGTTCTGTGGATTTCAAAATAATGATTTTAATCTAACATGAAATTCGTTCTAGACGACCTTCCAATATCGATAGACTTAATCTTTGTTTTAGTGAATAATAATCTATGTTTTACGAATTAAGAGATTGCTGAGAGATTAAATTTAGCCAATTCGACTACTTTTCGTAATTATTACAATTTAGGTACATTTCGAAACTCGATGCATTGGAAATTGAGCACAATCTTTTGCAATCACCCTACAGAAATTTTACTATATCCCCCCCCCCCCCCCTTAAAACACACGAAAAAAAAGGCAAATCCTAGCTTAAATTTTCTGAAATTTTCCAGTCTCAAAAAGACGGAAGGTTATTCAAATCTCAGAAAAATCACTTCCGATCACAAGGATGCTCCGGCAACTTACTGCCTGTACTTTTTGACGCTTTTGGCCTTTTTTTTTTTTTCTTTTTGAGAAAGAGAGAATGCATGTGACTTTTTCGTCTTATTATTTTTACACTATACATTTTCATAATGCATCAGTTACACCTCAACCATTTATGTGTAATTAACATATGACTTTCACTGTGAAAAATAAAGATAAAACAACTTAAAGCGCATTGGAAGAACCGTGTTACATAAGTAACGCCCGCCCGGGGCGTAAATACCTGAAAACTGCCCTTCCCATTTCGTGATCCGATTGAAAAAGTGAGCTGCAATTCATCACAAAGTGATATAGATATGGATTACAAAAGGAAGCTTTCAATTAATATTGAAAGTAATTACACTAAAACGACAAGCACTGCTTTCTGAGCGTTAATCGTGGATTCATAAGTGATTCCAAAGGAATATTTCATGTGAATTACACCAGGTGTTGCTTTTGAATAAGTGAGATATATCAGGCAAGAAAAGGTTATGTATATGACATTTTAACAGATATCTAAAACAATTTATCAACGGAATCGTTTAAAACCATCTATAACGTTACATCTACTGAATACGAGATAATCAGATAAATTAATTCACAATACTGAATATTTCATACACACATGAAACCAATCCATTCTTTTTCTTTTTTGTATTTATTGATTAATACAGAGCTTTGGATTTTTTTTTAACTTTTATATAAATTTATTAATTAGATTCAGTACCTCTTTAATGGTGAGAACAACGATTCCAGGTTTCAGACTTTGATCCGGACCAAATGACCCAAGGCTAACTAATCTGAGATTAAACTTTTGTTTAACTGGAATATTTAAAAAAATACATTTTAACTATTTATTATTAGTATTTATTACATATAAATTAATAGAAATAAAAAATTATAAATAACTCATTAAAAGTTTTTTTTTATCAAAACAATTTATTTTTTAATGAATAATTCCTTTTCTAAAAATAAGAAAATAGTAAAGAAAACTTGAGGGGGAAGGGATTTATTTAAATGTCATTATTCTGCGATTAAATATGAACTACTTTAACATACTATATTATTTCTGATACAGCATTTTATTTTTTGTATAAATGTATAAAAACTATATTTAAAAATACATACATTTTGTTCCTTTTTATAAAATCTAATGTTTTTTTCTTTTTCTTTATCTAGGTGAGTACGAATTTCTTTTATGCTTGATTGGTGACTGTTGGTAAGAAATCTCATTTTCGCTGATTTTTATTTTTTTTTTTTTAATTATTTAGCTTTTTTTGCAAACAAAGAAAAATTGTCCGTTAACAACTAAACTATTTTAGAAGATACAAACATAAAAATTCGACAAATAATCCAATAACATTATGAGAATTAAAAATATAATAATATCCATAAACAAATATTACGAAGGACCAAGAAAACCAATTTAAAATTACTATAAAACGTCTCCAAAGATGTATTAGTGGATAAATCGAGGATTATAATATGAGCGCATTTATTAAAATGCTTTTAAAGTAATTTTAACAGTTCTAGAAAGATTTAAATTAATTTAAAGGGTGTCTCCTACAGGATCTTCCAAAAAATATTCTGTGTTCTGAATAAGTAATTACTGCACAATAAAAAACTGTATCATTAAAAAAATCAAGAAAAATTATTAAACGTTTTTCAAAAGCTTTGCATAAGAAAAAGAAAAAAGTTGAGGAGATCAAATAAGGTTTATTTTATTATTATTATTTATTTATTTATTTTTATTTTATTTATTTATTTGTATTTTATTTATTTATTTTTATTTATTTATTTATTTATTTATCCATTTTGCTTTTTCGACATACCAATATATATGTATTTTATATTTCTTTTATATTAATACATTAAAGGCGAGAAAATATTTCTTGTATAATTTCAAAATAATTATAGGCAAGTCTATGCTATTTTGTAAATTATTTCTTAGATCGTTCTTCTGTTGAATGAAATAGCTTCCTTGCCTCGGATCTTTCTTCAACTAATCGAAGAAATTCCTATCTACATAAAATGCTTCGTTACATTTGTTTATGTCTTTGCCAAAATGAGTTTTCTTTTTTTTTTTTTTTTTTTTTTCTTTAAGGGTGTATTCGAAAAAACGCTTTTCCATCTTCAACAGCTCGAAATTTTCCGATACAATTTCAGACACATTTTTAAACGTAGAATCATGAAATTTGCTGAGAGGATACTTGAAGGGGCGTATGAGGTGCCGAGTGATTTTTTTTATGCTCAATTCATTAGAATTTGAGTTATAAACAATTATCTTCTCAGAAAGACCCCTTTTTTCGTTCTCAAATCTCCCGCTTGGGAAAAATCGGTTCGAAATGCCGTTTTTGATTGCTTTTTTTTGCAATATTTTCTGCATTTATCGAAGAATCGTCAATTACGGCAACTTGTATACTTTCCAAATAAGAGATTTTGAAAGTTTGGTGTATTTGAGAGCAAAAGCGTATTCAAAAATAAATCGGAAAATAGGCAGTTTGAATCGAAATACACCCTTAAAGGAGAAAAGTTTCTCTTTCGTACTTCTCACTTTGCTCCTCCGCCCCCCCCCCCTTCCCAAGTTATTGCGTTAACTTATTCGGTTCCGAAACTAAAATAATAAAAAAAATACTTATTCATTGGTTTTTCCTAATCATAATAGCATCGTAATTTACTATGTATATATATATATATATATTCTGAAATTGATACTTTATACACCTAGTAATTTAAGCTCAAAAATATGGATATAAAACTACAAACTCCCATCGCTTTAATAGCCTAAATCAACTCAATCACAAATTTAAGAGCTTTAAATAAGTAAATAATCTAAAAATAATAAATTTTTTTTCATTGAAAAAGATTTTTGAATACAAAAATTTCTCACCTATTTGGTGACACTGTCTTGAATTCATTTTTCAAACTCATATGAAAACAACATTTATTTTTTAGAGAATCAGCTTCGATGCTGCCATTTATTTGTTTGTTTTAAACACAAAAAACATTCAGCTTTTAAGAAGAGACGCGAAAATGGGAAAAATTCTGACATTTAAATTTTTATAAGGAAAAGAACAGAGGTCCCCAAATCGGATTAAGGTTCATCTTTTCGATTTCAATGCAAAATTTTTGTGCATATTTCTTTTGTTTTATTTATCGACAAAATAATTAAACATTTTTATTAGATTAAGATTGCATTTAAATACAATTGAGCGCATGCCGATAACGTTTTTTAAATGTTTGCTAGATAATCATTTCGTTTAATAAAACTTTTTTTCCTTGAACATTCGAGAGGTTTTTCTATCGGCTGAACATTGCTTTGCTTCCTTCATTTTAATATTATTACTAAAGTGTGATTTTGAGTCGACTTTACTTCTTACATCCCCATTAAGAAAAAAAAATAATTTTTGTCCAATTTATTATGTTTTGCCCTTTTAATAAAGCAAACAATTTTTTATTTAATTTATAGTTTAATTAATTAAACATTACTATTGGCTTGTGATTGTATTTAAACAGGATTGAACTTATGCCAATAATCTATTTATAAATCTTCATAAAATAATCATTTCATTCAATGAAATATTCTTTCTTAAATCTGAGGGGTTTTTTTTCAGCATCAGATAAATTTTAATATCATTATCAAAACGCGATTTCTGATTGACTTTCACCTCCTGCCATCACAGTCAAAAGAAGATTTTGTTCAAATGAAAGATTTTTTTTCTTTTTTGCTCAGTTTATTATGTTTTATCTTTCTGGAAAAACAAAATATGTATTTTTTATTTTTATTTTATTTTATTTACCGTTTAATAAACTAAACTTTATTATCATCTTAATGATTGAACATATAACGGTAATTTTTTTTTAATTTTTACCAAGCAATAAATTTAATGATATACTTTTCCCCAATCTGTTTCTTCTTCAGCATCAGAGAAAATTCTTTAATTTTTATATCATTACTAAAATGCTATTTCTGGCCAAAATTATATCTTTTTATATCGTCATAAGAAAAACGAGATTTTGACAAGTGAATGAAGATCATTTTTTTAAATATATGTTTTTTTTAATTACATAATAATCATATTTTGCTTAATTCTTTTAATATTTTCATCATTCAATAACTTAAACGTTATGGTTAGCTCACAGTTATGCCTAATTTAATCGAATGCACGTCGATGTTACTTCGTAAAGTCTTCCAAAACTGGTCATTTTATTCAGAGAACTATCTTTCCTCCCTCTCATTCTTCTGACCATCCTAGAAAATGTCTCCTTCAACGTGCTCACTTACCTTAGCTTTGTTAATCTCATTGCCAAGACGCGATTTTTGGCCAAAATATATCTTTTTATGTCTCGAAAAACGAAATTTTACCAAATGAAGGAAAATTATTTTTTTAATATTGTATATTTTCTTTTTATTGTATAATAAACTTATTTTGCTTATTCCTTTTGATATTTTCAACATTCAGTATCTTAAACCTTATGATTAGCTCACAGTTATACCTAATATAATGGAGTGCACGTCGATATTAGTGAAGTTTTCTATAACTGATCATCAGTGGTGCAGTCGTAAAAACAAACAGGGGGTATACGTTCTAAGCAGATTGTATACGCTCAAGCCAGAAAGTATACTCTAGACTGCATAAACTATAGCTTGCTTAAGAAGCAAAAGGGTATACTGCGTTAGTAAAAAAAATCCAGAAGATATACGGCGTATACCCTAGCATACCCTCCACTACATCCCTGTTGGTCATTTTATTCAGAGAACTATCCCTCCTCCCTCTGATCCTTCTCAGCATCCGAGAAAATTTCTCCTTCAACGTGCTCGTTTACCTTACCCACCTTTGTTAATCTCACTGCCAAAACGCGATTTCTGGCCAAAACTTTCGCCAAACTCGCTTTTGATTTTAACAAAACGTCTATCGCCGTTTACTACTAGTGAACCAATGGGATCCTCTGACGACGCGATACGTCATCGGAACCAACGAAGTGGAAGCGGGAAAGAAACATCATCAAAACATCAATAAAATAAAAAGAAAACATCAAAAAAGCGGCAGGGGGATAGAAACCGAACTTTCGAAGCCGTCTGTCTACCTTTTTCATATTTCGAAGTTGGTATTTGTCGGCGCTAGTCACTCGTATCGCTAGCTGCCGTGCCGAATCGAAGTACAGGTAAAAACAAGCGGCATAATTTTTCTGGTGTTATCTTACTGTTATTGCGTGGTGGTTTGCGTTAATTGTGGTGGTTTACGAAGAATTAAAAGTCGCATGTTTATTTTATTTTGTTTAGATTGTACTTTAACTAGTGACTGATGGTTAAAACTAATTGACAGGATTCACTTGTTTAAGTGATTCTTTTGATTTGGACTACTGTGATTTTGTGGTATTTTGTGCGTGTTCGTAAAGCGAAACTGTTTTATTTTGTTCTGACTTTCACATTGACTGGACTATGTGATGGCCGGATATAAACACAATTCATGTAAGTAATTTCATTTTTTTTCTTTATTAAATACTTATTAGATTATAAAAAAAAAAAAAAAAAAAAACAATTTAAAAAAATCGTATACACGAATTTAATTGCTAGTTGAAATAAAAATAGTTTTGCTTTTTAGAAATGTACTATTTTATGTAGAAATTTTGAATATAACTTAAAACAACAGCAATCAATTATGTTTCTGTAAAATTTAAAAAATCTTTATTGTATGCGTTAAAAACTAGCTGATGACTAACTTGACAATTCTTTGCTTATAAATATCTAAAGAAAAAAAATTTAATTTGTATATTAATTTTTAAAAAAATTAATTTTAAGAAAAATTGGAAGAAAAATTTAAATTTTTAATATTTTTTCAAAAGGAATTTTTAGGCGAAATTTAACTTAGTTCTTGCTTTTTTTTTTTTATATTTTGAAATTTTGAAATTTTATTTTTCACATTACTTCATAAACTTATTTTTTTTTTTTAAACTCAAGTAAACTCAAGTAACATCATAAAAGAAGTTTTAAATATGTCTATAATCATTTGAATGCTAAAATAATATAGCAAAATATATATTTTTTAAATAGCATTTATATTATGAAAGTTCAAAATAGCAAATGTTTAACTTGATAAATTTTTATAAAAAATTTAATTAATTTAAATATCGTAATTCACAAAAATTGACTTATATAAATAAATTGTATTTTAAAAATTACGTACACTAAAAACATAAATTTGTTCTATTAATTTATTTGTAAGTATGCGTATGTATTGAAAATATCTCATTTAAAAAATTTTGAAAGTTTATATTTCACATTACTTCATAAAATTATTTTTTTTTTTAAACTCAAGTAAACTCAAGTAACATCATAAAAGAAATTTTAAATATGTCTATAATCATTTGAATGCTAAAATAATATAGCAAAATATATTTTTTTTTAAATAGCATTTATATTATGAAAGTTCAAAATAGCAAATGTTTAACTTGATAAATTTTTATAAAAAATTTAATTAATTTAAATATCGTAATTCACAAAAATTGTCTTATATAAATAAATTGTATTTTAAAAATTACATACGCTAAAAACATAAATTTGTTCTATTAATTTATTTGTAAGTATGCGTATGTATTGAAAATATTTCATTTAAAAACTTAAAGATTTCTAGAAATTTTAACCTAATCTAACATACTATGATACATATACAACATATGATTTTAATCTAACATACATTATTTAAAAAGCATTGAATAATTTTATGTTTTTATAATGAGCATACATATGTTGAAAAATTCAAACTATCTGTAAAAAATTATTTATTTGTTTATTTTAATAACTTAATATACTGAAAATTAGCAGCATGGAATTAATTTGAATTTTTGTAATTAGTACACATTATGTTGGAAAAATCCAAAATCTTTTTAAGAACTTAACATATATTTCATTTTTTTTTTTTTCAATTGAATTTTACACCATTTTTTCCTAAAGAAGTATTATTTATATTTATATTTTATATTAATTGATTATTGCAACCGCAATATTATAAGTTCATATTAAATCTTTTATTAGATAATAATTATTATTTATTTATTTATACCAAAAATAAAATAAATACATAAAATTGTCAATTTGTAAAGCATCTAAGATTATTTAACGATTGCTGAAAGTCGTCTAACATATTAAACATTAAAACATATAATAACCCTATACTTTTACATTAATTTAAAAAAAAAGCCTCAATTGCTCTTTATTTTAAAAATTCTGATGTTTACATCATTCTTAAAAATACACTCTATTTTATCTCCTGCATTAATTTATTGTTACAACCGTAATAGGATAAGTTCATGTAAAGTCTTAGATCGGATGATAGTGACCCCTGATAACTAAACTCTCCCCTACCTTACATTAGGCCAAAGAAAACAAGTTTGTTTACCTGGATCGCGGATTGGGAGGGGTGGATGTAACAGTTCGTTTCAACAACAGTGTCTGTTGAAGAGTAATAACATGTAAGGCTGGGGGGGGGGGGACATGCTTCATGTCTTTTTCTATTTTAAGAACTTTATTTGTAGAAAGGTTTAATCGAGATCCGACGTTACAATTCAATTTTCCTTTGTTGTTTAGCGAAAACTGTAACAAAGATTTTTTTTTTTTTTTTTTTTTTCGGGTGGGGTTAACCTCATAAATTTTAATTTATAATAGCTTTCTTTCAAATGAAAGTACATGTTTTTGATCCTTTATTATTATTTCGGGTGAGGGCTCTCTAGTGTTAAATTCAGACTTTTTTTACATCGTGGTTTTCTGTAGTTCTGAGAGCTGTATTTTCAGAGCATTACTGAGCATAAAATTCTAACACTTTCTAGAAGGGGGGGGGGGGGCATTTCGATGGTCCAGGAAATAACATCTCCCGAGGGTACATTTATTCAATTTATCACTGGAGTTACGCTTACTAAAACTTCTCAGGTACCTGCAACATTATATTTAAAACTATAAAAACTCATCTAATTTACATTTATTTATTTATAGATTTATTTTTATGGGAATTCAATTTTTCATCTTTTTGATAATTTGAAAAACAATATTAGAAAATATCTAATGTATTTTTATTGTAATCAAGATCTATCAAATATAAAAAAAAAGAAAAAAAGTATAAAGAAAAGAAAAAGCATAAAGAAAAGAAAAAGTATAAAGAAAAGAAAAAGAAAAAGCGAATGATAGGGATTATAGTCCCGATTCTAGCTTTTAAAAGTGGAACCTAAAAAAGGAAATCTCTTCTATAATTTCTTATATATATATATATATATATGGAAATGGGATGGGCACATTGCAAGAAGACACGACAATAGATGGAGCACAAATTTACTACAGTGGTATCCCAGAGATGTAAAACGACCAAGAAGACGACCAGAAGTAAGATGGAGTGACGAAATATTAGAAAAATGGCTGGTGTAAATTGGATGACAAAAGCACTAGACAGAAAACATTAAAAAAATCTGGGGGAACCTACATCCAGCAGTGGATCGAAAACGGTTGATGATGATATATATATATATATATATATATATATATATATATATATATATATATATATATATATATATATATATATATATATATATATATATATATATATATATATATATATATAGTATGATTAATCCGCCTTTTCTATTAGGGTTGGAAGTAAAAAGGGATGATACCTCAGGTTTTATTTCTCTCTTTTAGCCTGGCTGTTACAAATGAATTTGTAATTTTCATCCAGCGTTTCTAATTTAGTATTCTGTGAAATAATATACGTATCACTCTCGCCAGTAATTAAAAAAAAAATATTTGATGGTGTACAGAATAAAAATTGATTAATCAAGAGTAATAATATTTCAAACGTACTAGAGAAATGTTGTTGTCTCATGTTGTTACCTCATGGGGAAAAAATTATTTGTAGAGACACTTCATAGAGATCGGTTATGTTTTGTATGCTATATAGCATTGTGTCTTTCTGCAGTTAATTATAGTTTTTTCTTTAAGGGTGTTCTTAACTGCTCCACTCAACAAGCGAAAAACGTTTTGACACATTCACAAATTCATTTTTCAACACAAAGATATGAAATTGGAATGCCTGACTATGGAAGCGATTTCGAATCGAACCTATTTTTCCATTTTATGATCAATAAATTTCCTATCCAGTTCTAAGCTATTTCGATCAGGAGATCACCCGTTTTTCTACTGCTTTACGACCGGTTTTTCTGCTTTCGTCGGGGATGTGCTCGAAAGTGTCAACTTTGAAGGCTTCTTATAAAAAATCTATTGTGTTAAAAAAACTGAACATTGAGTGCCATTAGGCTGTTTCTGAGTAATAACACCTGCTATTTTCATACATTTCCGAACAAAAATAAATTAAAGCATGTGTCACAAAGTGGCCTTTTTTGATTTAAGTACACCCTTAATTATAGTTTTTTCTTTAAGGGGACACATTTTAATATAATTTTTATTTTTCGAGTAATTATTATTATTATTATTATTTGTGATGGTTAACCATATTATTTGTAAACAAAAATCACATGATAAAACTTCTCATTTTTTTTAAATTTAAAATTTATTAAAATTTTTTGTATGATTTCTGATTTCCTCTTATAGATATGTTTTATAAAAATTTATTATTTTATCATCCATTGATTCATAGGCAGAGTCTTTTATTATTATTATTATTATTATTATTAGCAAATTTAAAGAGTAACATAATTTTTTTTAAACGATCGATTTTAATATGTGCCTTTTTAAACCTTTCGGGTCTAGTGTATTATTGATGGTACATTTCTTTTCATCAAATATTAGTTTGCTTTAACAATTATTTATTTATTTTCTACACATAGAAATGATAGTATATGGCTATGCTTTTCTTATTATGACTTTATTTATGTTTTGCATTTTATTAATAACAAAAATAAAAAAAAATTATTTAATTATCTTTCACCGTTGGAAATTCCTTTATTTTAAGCATGTTATTTCACTCTTTAAATTTAAATAATTGTTTACTTTCCTGAACAAATCATTTGTGATAAAAAATAAAAGATATTAAAAATTTGTAATATCTGTAAAATACGATATTTTACAAATATCACTAAATCTCTTTCTTAGCCTATTATCATACAAATATGAATTGAATAATACACGAAATAAGCACATTCGTATGATTTCAGACAATGAGAGAATATTTAAACTTCAGCAAGTCTATTTGTTTAGCTACGATTAATTTAATTAAAATAAAAGTAATTTTGTCTCAAACTGAAAAAAAAAAAAAGAAAAAAAAAGAAAGAAAGAAAAATTGAACCCGAAAGGATTAAATTACTGTTATTAATTTCGTTTTGTTTGAATAATTTGATTCTTAGAAGTGATTAAGTTAACCAATTAAAAAATTCTGTTAACCAACTAATCATGTAAGAGGTAATTCAAATACTTTGAAGAATTAATTTAAAAAGTACATAAATTATGCTGTTAAAATGGTTGCTTGTGATATCTTGCGAAAATAAGATCATTTATTTCGTTTTGTTTCAATACTTTGTTTCGTAAAAGCCACCAATTCAGTGAAACCAATGTTTCGCGTAAAAGGCAAAGTAAATTAAAACTGTGAACTTATAATTTAGATTTAGTGAAACTATCAAAACCTGTTTAACTGTATTATATACAATTCTTATAATTTTCTTAGAAAATGATAGTTGTATTTCTTAACCTTTACTTAGAACTGAATATTTCATAATTCATATAATTTAAGAAGTATGTAAACTGAATATCGGCATTCTGTGAAAGCAAATCTAAAATCTGTTCTTGGTTTTTATAAACTAACTCAACATGTTGAAATACAGCTCAATTTAATATTCAAAGAAAATTAAACTTAAATATATCTATATATATATGTATATAATGCGGTAAAATAAATAAACCAAAATTTAGATGAAATAGTTTTTCCAAATTATCTCCAGTATTGAACAACATAATTGAAAAATAGTTCAACCTAACTTTGCTTTGTTTATAAATAGCTACAATTTTTCGTTTTAAGTCCAATAAATATATTTTAAACTATAAAATTAAAATCTGTTATATTTTTAAATGGTACTTATTTTATTTAATTTATTATGAATTCTCGTTTGAAATCTGTTTGTTAGATTTATAAAATAAGCCAGAAAATTTGCTGTTACGATATTATAAAGAAATTCGAATAAAATGTCTAATCTGAATAAATTTTTCAGTAATAAATAATCGAGAATTACATGGCGAGATTTATATCCGTTCGTCTTTTTTAAGAAAGTTAAATTTAATAAATAATGCGTTATAAAATAATGAGGTAAAAGAAATAAGGATGAATATTTTGAGCTTTACCCAACGTACTAGAATTTGGATAAAACTTTTAATAAGCTGAAAGTTTATATGAACTAATATTTATAATTATATCCAACATAAAGGAATTTATATTAATTTCGTAATTTTGAGAAATTGTGATTTAGATGATTAAATTTAGACCCTTTTAACTCTTTTATATATATTTTTTTATTTTATTTTATTTAAATAAATTGTTATTGGAATTTGAATGAATTTGAATAAAACTTCTGATATGTACTGTACATTCATTCAAATGTTTTCAAGAACTAGATTTAAAAATGAATTTGTTATTTAGGTTTAACCCTTTTAGGTCGGAATTTTTTTTTTTTTTTTTTTTTTTTTTTTTTTTTTTTTTCAGTTTTTAGAAAAAATTACTTTTACGTTAATAACTTTAATTAAATATTTCATTTTCTGAAAGATAACGTATGTTGTTGTTTTGTGTACTATTGAATTAATATTCCTATGACAATAGGCTAAGGAAGAATTTTTGGACATCTTTAGAAAATATTGTATTACAATAAGATTTAACTTATATTACACAACTTTCTAATACTTTTTGCGCTTTATTACGTACGATTCTTTCAGGAAAGTAACTTTTATTTTAAATTTATAGAGTGAAATATATGTTTAAAATAAAAGAATCGCAAACGGGGCAAAGAGAATGTAGCAAATAATTATTATTACTAAATGCCCAAACATAAATGATGTCATATAGTGAATGCATAGACATATACTAATATTACTGCATGCAAATAGTAGCCGAAGTATTTGTTAAAAACAAAATAATACTCCATTAAAGACATGTACTATTAATAGTACACCAGGCCCGAAAGGGTTAAAAACGAATGTGTTATTTAGGTTTAAAAATGTATAGTTTGAGGCTTAAATGTAGTGAGGTAAAAAAAAATGGCCAAAAATTAACATGGACTAATATTTTGTTTTGAATTGTTCCCAACATAAAGTAATTTATAATAAATTTGTAATTATATATGTATTGTAATTTATATTATATTTGTAATATATATATATATATATATAGATAGATAGATAGATATAGATATAGATATAGATATATAGAGAGAAAGATTGATTTAATAAAATTGTGATTAACATAGTTAAATTTAGCTCATTTCAATTTTTCTAAATTAAAAAAGACAGTGTTATTGAAAATTTAAAATATATATATTTAAAATTAATTTAAAGTTATTTGAAATTATTTAGCATTTAAAATTAATTTAAATCAGCTTTTATTTAATAACTAGCGGCCTTCGCCCGCTACGCTGGTCGGTTTATCTAAAGAAATCTTGAAGAAGTAGTTAGATAAGGTTCAGACATACATTAAAAAAAAAAAAAAGCAAGTCGATCATTCAAAAAACGTTGGGAAATATCAAATATTTACTGTAATTTTTTAAGAAAAACAAAGTTTCGAAAAAAAAAAATTAAATCGAAAAAAAAATTACACTGACATATTAATGCAAGGAAATTTTCCCAGAGAGAAAATTCGCCTTGAATACAATATTTCAAATTCTTTTAATTGCTTATAGGCGTTAATGCCAACATAGTGAAAAAAAATTCCATGCTGGGAATCGAACCCGGGCCATCAGTATGGCGCACTGACGTTCTGCCGACTAAACCACATGGAACGACAGCCAGCTTGAAACTTTCTCATACTTAAGTAGACTGGCGAAAACATAACGATAGCGCGTTTTAAAATCGCACAGTGACATCTATTGGATTTTATATGTACTAAAAAACGTTATGTACTAAAAAACGTGAGCAGCGCACCTAATAGTTTCTTTTGTTTCTTTTTGTTACTTTTTTGTCTGTTGTCCGATTTTGATGAAACAAAGCCTATACACTGCCCGGGAGTGTGCATTCTTCATTAGTGAAAACCGCATAAAAATCCATTCAGTAGTTACGAAGATAACCTCGAACAAACAGACAGACAGACAGACAGACAAAAAATTCAAAAAAAATTTTTTTTTGTTTCATTGGTTTTCTTTTATCGCCCTGACTCCATTTTTGTCAATTATCTTCAATGTACAGACACACCGGGTCCTACTGTTTTATTATATGTATAGATAGTTTCATTTAAAATTAATTTAAATTAAATATAAATTTAAAAATGAGATTAATTTAAATCATTTTTAAAATATGGATTCAAAAAGTGTTTATATGTTATTATATACGCTTACAAGTTATCCAATGATGTTTAATTACATATAAAAAATAAAATTATAAAACCGCATTAAATTTTCTTTGCTGTTTTCCTCCAATAAAATATGTAGTTGGCAAGTTTATGTAACTAGCTCAAAGTTCCACATAGCATTAAATGCCTCGGAGCGGCCTTCCTGTTTGTATTTGCCTCGCATGCAATAGCAGCTTCTATCATATTTGAATGTACCAGATTCTTAAGGGTATTAAAGTGTTCATGATTTTAATTCGGCAGGTATCAACACATTTTTAGGTTTAAGGTTATATTTTATGAATATTGCAAGGGGAGACAGTACCTTGAAATTCGTCAAAATATCGATTTTCTTTTTTCAATATTAACTGATAGCTTCTTTAATTGTGAATATTTTCACACCTCATTTTTTATTATACGACTATTGTATCGTGAGATATTGTAAATTTTATTAATAGATTCAGCGCAATTACCCATAGAAATGAAACTTTTAAACTGATTTTTCTTCCTGTTCATATTTTTACAACTTGCAAATACTAAGGCTTTTTTGCTAATTTACATAGAGGTTTGAATTTTCTTTTTACTTGTTCTCCATGGTGTATTTAATATTTTTGTACATGGATTTAACAATTGAGTTCATTGTTGTTTTTGAAAATATATATAAATTAAGAGTTTATTGAATATTCTTCATTTTTTAGTGTACACGAGGGCTTAGATGTAGGCATTTATTCGCTTGCTTTCAACGCAAAAAGCATTCATCTATTATGAAGTGATGTAAAAATGTTTAAAACAAATCATGAATTTTAGCATAAATAAAAAAGCAGAGGCCCCGAACGGGGTCCCAGGGGCCGAAGAGGATATAGGATTCGATTACAGGCAAATTTATTTTTTGTTGATTTTAGTATATTTATATATTATATACTCATATAATTATTTTTAACGGTTATTATCAAAAAGCGCTGTTGGTTTTTTATAACTCAATAATTTTACTGTAATCACTTTCACTTGGATTTGTTACACAATTTTCTTGTAAAATAGCTTTGATAAATCCTCAAAGCAAAAAAGGGGGAAAAAAATTCTTTCACCACGCCTATTGCTTTTTACTAATAATAAAAACATTAACCCCAAATTTTGACATTCGTATTATCGTTTTGTAGCGGTACCCCTCAGAAACCTCAAATTTCTGCCACTACAACGGTCAAGGCTGATTCTGTTCACTCTACCATGTATCCGGTTCTAATATAGGCGTTTAATATTTTCAGTACCGCACTTTCCCAAGCAAAACATGAACGTTTTCGCAGCCAGTCGAAAAACAGTTATCTTTTGATGCCAGTACAAAACAGTTTTGATGCTGTTTGCGAAATAAGCAATAACATGTGCGCAAATAAGTGGATTTTGTGATCTCGTTGTAAACGGAACATAATTTATCAAACATTATTATTTTTTTATTAGTTTGTTGATACCTGTTATGTGTTAATACAAATTTCTGCACATATAATGATTTACATTAACCCTTTCAACGGCAGTGGTTCATTTTTGGACTACCTAAATTTTTATTACTAAATGCCACGTTGGCGCCTGAATATTGGAATGGAAATTTTCCTTTTATTATGTATCTGGAACAAAAGCATTTGCTTATCTTGAAATTAATTTGCTTGAAAATTCTGGTGTCACTCACTTATTTCTGCATTTTGCGAATAAAAATACTTTTCCCTTAAAAGGGTACATACTTTTAAAAGCCATCAGTTTGACCTGTAATAAATCTAAAAGTACAACCAATATTTGACTGTTTTCTCTTTGTTCCTCTACCAAAATCTACTGCTAAAATAGAACAAACGGATCCAGAATGTTTTTTTTTTTTCATCTGTACAGACTGGTATTTTTTGGGCTTGTAAATCTTCTGGTACTTTATTATTTTAAGTTTATTATATTTTATAATGTATCTTTATAAACGAAAGAATTTTATGACTTTTAAAATCACGTTAAAAATTACATTTGGAAGTCGATGGTAATTTTCAAGGAAAATTAAATCATGACTTTAAAAACAACAAATGCTTTATATATATATATATACTAGCGGACCCGACAGACGTTGTCCTGTCACTTACAGACGTTGTCCTGTCACCGACAGACGTTGTCCTATCACCGACAGACGTTGTCCTTCCTGGCACCGACAGCAGAAAATCAATATATAGTAATACGCACGATAAACACTAAGCTCTTAAGTTAATTTCTTATTACAATTATGTAAGGAAATTATTTTTCACTCTTCAGTATTTTTTTAAGTCGGTTCAATTTTTGATAGAAAAGTTTATTTTTCTCTTTTTTGTTAAAAGTTAATGATTTTCTTAAGTCAGTTAATCAAAATTTTAATACAGGCTATATTACTGTAAAGCATACACGTTTGACAGGAGCGGGGTTCGAACACGAGATCTCTTTCTTCTAGAAGCAGAGCTTATATCTGGCGCCTTAGACCGCTCGAGCATTCCGTCCGCACTCTATTCATCGAATTTATTCAACACTTTTAATTAGCGAAAAATCACTAACTATTAGTTTTTGGCTAGTTACTAAAAAAGTACTGAATCAATTTCGATGAAATGTGAATCTAAACCATTCTCGAATCCACTGGAACGCAAACACAAAATTTCATTAAAATCGGTCCAGTTGTTTAGGAGGAGTTCAGTTACATACACACGCACAGAAGATTTTTATATATAAAGATATATATGTATATAAATAAATAAATTTCTAACTTTCAGGTATTAATGTTGTTTCTTGAATTAATTATAATGCTAATCTAGACTACAACTTTCTTCTAATTTCTGGATTCACTATCAGCCATTTTCTTATTTTTATGAGAGAAAAAATTCTTATGATTCTAATTCTTATTACAATTATTAAATTTATTATTTGTAGTACAGATTTTTATCTCGTCTAAATTCCAAAGTCGTCTTTTTTTAAGTTCTGTTTAACCGTTACAATTGGTTCTCTTCACTAAGCAAATAATTTTCATCCTTTAATTTTCTAAAACGATTCCACCTCTCTGCCGGATGCCAATCGGCGTTATAATTAAAAAGAAAGTAAAAACCACAAAAAGGTTTGCCGTTTGAATTATGTGGTTCATTTGGTGGGTTGAAATTCTTGCTCCAAATTGCGATCGAATAAACGCAATGTTCATTTTTTTGTATTTGTTTGTTCGTTAATATTTTCTTTCAATAATTCTTCACATCGTCAAATGGGCGATTCTTTGTGCCTAACTAAGCGAGTCGCCAGGGGCGATAATGGCAGTGGCTATCTTCGAAATCTCTTCCAGCCATGGGAATGTTTAATGAATGGATCTTCACCGTCTGCAAAAGGTTGTTCGGCAAAAAAAAAAAAAAAAAAAAAAAAAAAACTAAGAAATAAATTAAAGAACACAAGTTCCATTATTTTTTGTCCCTTATCATTTGATTGACTTTGCGGAAACATGAGAATGGTTGGTAGATGATTGTACAGTGAATTGTGGCTAGCATTCATCACGTACAACTTGTGGTTACTAATTCATTGAAGGATAGTCTCAAAATAAGTTTCGTAGGTACAGTTGGTTCTAGTTAATTCGAACTCATCGACCACCAGAAATGTTCGAATTAGCCACAATTATGGAAAGTTTGACAGGAAAACATGTTTAATAGTGTTCTTAACTGCTCCGCTCAACAAGCGAAAAACGTTTTGAAACATTTACAAATTCATTTTTTAACAGGAAGATATGAAATTGGAATGCCTGACTATGGAAGCGATTTCGAATCGAACCTATTTTTTCATTTTATGATAAATAAATTACCAATCCGGTTCTAAGCTATTTCGATCAGGAGATCACCCGTTTTTCTCCTGCTTTTCGACCGGTTTTTCTGCTTTCGTCGGGGAATGTGCTCAAAAGTGTCATCTTTGAAGGCTTGTTATGAAAAATCTATTGCGTTTTTAAAAAACTGAACATTGAGTGCAATTAGGCAGTTTCTGAATAACAACACCTGCTATTTTCATGCATTTCCGAACAAAAATAAATGAAAGCATGGGTCACAAATTTGCCCTTTTTGATTTAAGAACACCCTTAAGAGATTAGGTACAATCACAAACGAAGATGGGGTGGTGTCATTGATGGACAGGCGAGGTACTAAAAAAGCGGATATGAAATGCATTGGACTATATGTATACTTGTTCAGAAGAATTTTGACAAAAATGAAAAAAAGAAAGTTATTTCGAGGATGTGAAGCCCGGGAGAAAGCAAAGAAAAATTGGAATCTCGTTAATTCGAATTAAACGAAGTGAAGAGAAACTGATTTCGAATAATTGAAAGTTTTAACGCTATTCTGCTATTGAAAATTTCATGACTTCATGTTTAGTTCATATTAAACAAAGATTCGATTTATCTGATTTCGAATTAACAAGAGTCGACTGTTATATTACTACATTTTATTTGATACTATTTTATAAAGATAGACCGAAAATTCTTGCTTCGTTTTCGTTTTCGGCAAAAATGGTGCTGAACATTTGGCTGGACCGAAATTACCTCTATTCCAAAAATCTTGTTTCTTCTTTCATAAATTTTCAACATTACTCATCGATTTGAGTTGTATCGGATCTTCACCGTCACCGAAGGTTGTTCAGGAAATAAACTAAGAAATAAATTAGAGATATAAATACTCAAGTTCTATTATTTTTTGTTTCTTATCATTTCATTGACTTGCGGAAACATGAGAATGGTTGGTTGATGATTGTACATGTACAGTACAATGAATTGTGGCAAGCATTCATCACGTACAACTTGTGGTTACTAAGTCATTAAATGGTAGTCTCAAAATAAGCTTCATAAGTACATGTATTTCCCCATTTTACAATGTTTTTGAGCATTAATTTTGTTATTACTACATTTTATTTCAAAAAGTATATTTTATACTTCTTTATAAAGATCTACCGAAATTTTTTTTTCGGTTTCATTTTCGGCGAAAATGCTGCTGAAAATTCGTTATACGAGACTATTATACTAATCTTTTCTCTCTTGTGCTTATTTCTTAATATAAAAATGTTGCGAAAGTGCATCATAATATTGAAATACTTTTGCAGTAATTTTGGTATAAAAATTTTTAACTGTACTTAGCACTTTGTTAGTTGTTAAAAAAAGAAGAAAGAATCCATGGTAATTCTTTCTGAAAACCTTCCAACCCTGCATCGTCGTAATACAAAACTTACCCTTTTTATTTACTTCTGAAATTAAAAGTTTGACAACTGACGTACTGAAAACAATTATATGTGAAAAAGTATAGTAGAACATATACCTAGATGTTTCGTGCTAAAAAAACTTTTTCGCAATTTATATGTTGACTTCTTCACTAAGATTCATCACAACATCTGTTGGTTTTTGACAAGTCTGCAGAACTCCTCGGAAGGAAAAGAGATAAACTATATTTCAGATAAAATTTGTTCAAATACAAAGCTCTTATCTGCCTAAGAATGTTGTAATCTTGACCACTGCAGCGATTTATCTCTTGAACTACCTGCCGCACTTTCCCTTGCATTGTTTTAAAACGCCATGAAATCTGTTATACGTCGAGCTTCAAAACACTTCCTGAATCTTTGTGTAGATGAAAAAGTAAACATCTTGCTTTAAAAGCAGATCTGAAATTAGGAAAATGTCGTGCTGAATTCTATACCAGTCTTACAATTTGGTTAGCTGAGCATTTTAAACAATTGTAGGGTTGAAGGTTCACGATGAATTTATATTCTTCATCAAAACAATAAAGGGACGCATGTTTCATTACTTTTTATTAAAACTTCTTTGATTCATAACACGTCCCCTGACCCTTTCTTTATTCATTTTAAATTTCGCCAATTTAGAAATAAATCTATAGTTAACGGCAATAAAAATAATTACTTCAAAAATCAAATTAATGAAATTACTAAAATAAAATTAATTTCATTCCCGTTTGATTTGTAACAGTTTCTTACTGGTCGTCTCATCTTGGTTATAATAAAATTTGAATGCGTGTTTGTATTTTTTATCTGCGTCTCCGATATTAGGTTATATTAACGATTTGAAAAGAACGTCAGTTTTTAATAAGAATCTCGTAAACTTTTGCAAGGATATAACTATTAATTCGTAACTATAATAGATTTCAAAACTACGAAATATAAATTTGTTTCCAAAAAATATATATATACATATTTTTACACAATTTTTAATGAAATTTTTTAATGGTGGCGATTAAAGCACTTCATTATATGAAGATAAAGAAAAAGCTAAAAAAGGGATTATTATGTGTTTTTGATACAATTTTTTTTTCTTTAAAATTGCGATCAGTTGATAATTTATTTTGTTGTGGTTCGGGGTGACGTTAATAGTTTCAATTTGGAGTTCGTTTGGGTTCTTTATCGTTGGGTAGCCTTTTTTGTTAAAAAGAATGTTCACAATATATTTTAAAATGACAAGATTATATAAATGAATACAAATGAGTGTATATATATATATGTATATATATATTTGTTTTTCTTAAAATTTCTGACGATTGAGCCTCAAATATATATATATATATATATTTATATATATATGTACATGTATGTAATTTTAAGGAGGTTCAGAAACGAAGTGCTTTTTTGCTTTTCAATTAGGTATTGATTGTATCTAGTTGCTTTCTTATATGCAGCGCCAATCAACAGGTATGCAAAGTGCATGATTTTCTGTATGTTTTTAGCTACGGAGACATATTAACTAAGAAGGTTAAGCAACAAATCATTCTAGAGTGTCTATGTACAGACCATTATTTACACAATAGAATATTATGAACTTCCGAGTGCATTTTACGCTGCAATTTGTGTGTAATTGTTGCGAATGAGTTTTTAACTTCACTAGTTATGTGGTTGCAGATCCTGACATCTTTCTGATATGATAGTCCGACAATGCACATACCAAGTTGTTTACCTTTGTTATGACGAAGATGAGCGCACAAACGCTCGGAAATAATGCTGGTTCTAGCTTTCTCATCTTCGTTAACACATCTCGCCGTTAATAGTACTGCATTAGCTTCAGTTACGTAACTTTGTATTGTCTCAATATACATTGGATGCCATAAACCGTTGTTTTATCCTGCTTATTAACCCCTTTTGTTGTAGTCTTGATAAAAAAAAATCCAGTTGAAGAGGCAATAAAATTTTGAAGCGGACTAGTTTTGAAACTACTTTTTTGGAATAAGAACCGTACTTAGAAGTACATAATACCTTGTGAAAATAATTGCTGAACATATGTACTCTGGATCTGCATATCCTTCTCGGCCAAAATGCGTTATATTTAGTTATACTGCATTCACTTCAGTTCATCGTCATAACATAAGTAGAAAGTGATGAGACCACTGGCTCACCTGGAATAATAACGTAACTTCCAATCTTAATTAACAAGCCGTCTGAGAAGTCGTGTAATTTTTTGAGCAGTTTGCTTTTAAAGCTTGAACCGTAAGTTCATTTTCCGGTTCCATTTCGAGATTCGTAGTAATAATTCTCAGCGGTGTCCAGTATATGGCGAAAGAATACACATTACAGTAGAATTCAGAGAGAGAGAGCTTTGCAAAAAAAGGGAACATAACTCGAGGCTGAAACCTCCTTCCATTGGAGTGCAGTCACCTTAGTTTAACCCAAATTCAACTCAGACGGGTTCGTTTGGACTCATCTTTGATAAACCGGCCTTAGATTTGATACCTACGTAAACTGCGAACAGTGATATAAAAGCATGTGATATATCATTGAAATGGACTGGTTTATTTAGTCGGGGATCAAGTATCCATTTAGGAATACTTTGTATTGCAGGAAACGAGATACGAGTAATTAAGAATTCATGTTACAGAAAATTTGTTTTCTAGTGTCAGATGAGAATATCGATAAGGTAAAATTCGATGAAGTAATTACCAGGAAATTTTAGAGCGTAAAACATTCTACGGTGTCCATTACGAATTGGCACTGAAATCGCCTTGATTATGATATCGTCTGCAAGTAATCTTATTGTAATATTTCTCTTCGGACAAGGTCAATATGAGTTTTGTTTCTGAAATTTCCAATGCAGATGTCTTTTAAGACTTTCAAAAGTTCATTAAAAGTAGTAAGAGTTCGGATTAGTTTTATCAGTTGGATTTAATCAGGAAACTTTAACTGTAATTTTCACTTTTTTTCTGGATGAAATATCTCATTTCGTCAGATAGATCTATAATTTTGATGTTTGTGTAACGGGGACATATAAAGGCAAAAATGGCGCAAGTCAAAAATATGAAAGTTTCAGTGCTGGTTGTCAAATTTGGTGTTTTATAAGATATATATGAAAAAAAGTAAATACATAAATAAAGATTAAAGGGGATAATAGAAAGTTGTTTATACTACTTTTCAATGAATTTAGAGTGAAAATACACTTTCAGTTTTTAAATAATTATTTTTTTATAGTTATGAGCAGCTTCTGATTATTTATTTATTTATTTATTTTACAGCAGTGATTTAGTACATTTGTGAGATGCATTTCTCAAACAGTAGTCCAAAAATTTCTGTAAAATGATATTTTAGTTTCAGTTATTTTTGATTAACATGTTAAATATTTTTACTTTATTATAATTTAGAATCGTTAGATTAATATCACTATGGAAGATTTTTGAAGCAAAGTTGATTTAAAAATTTTAAACTTCATTTCTCTCTTCTACACCCAGTTAACACTTTGCTGTACCCGTTATAGACATAAAAGATGACTTTCAATATTAATATAAATATAATTTACATTTGTTTTCAAGGTTTTTTTCTTATTTATTTCCTCAATGATTGAGATAATTCTGCATAAAAATTCCTTAAAAATGCAGATTGCAACTACACATTCATTCTGTCACTTTTATATTAACCCTTTGATTACGGGCTTGGGACATATGTCGTCCCAGAGAATATTACTTTAATCTATTAGCACCACTTTTTGAAAACTATTCTATTTCATAGACATATACCAGAATAATTTTAAGAGAAATCTATGACAAAGAATTTTTTCTAAAAATTTTGGTTTGAATAAATTTAAAAATAGCCATCGTTCTAGCCCGTAATCAAAAGGTTAATATCATAGCCGTAGCGATAGTAATTCAATCTCGAAATACATAAAATTGTATCTTTCTTTTTGAACTGATAGCAATTTATACTAGTTTTGTATGATAAACAAATATTCATACCCATTATAGGTATTTAATTTTTACTTCAAATTTGAATTTATACTAAGCAAAATTCTACTAAAAGAAATGTTCACGCAAGTGAAAATTTTTCTTTGGCAGTCAAGCAACATGAAAAATAAATATTGTTTGCAACATGCTCTTTTTTCATCAATTTTCTGGAATAATGTGTTGAATTGAAAGCGGAACTTTCAACGCATTCATCAGATAGTCTTAATTTGTTACAGTCGCAAACATTTTCCCCAGGATAAGCCATGTATGCAAATAAGGTTTATTATTCATAAAAGTATTTGATCCGGAAGACTAAGTAGGAAGAGTTGAGGATTATATATTCTGAACTACCTTTTCACCGCGTTTACATAAAGCATTGCACGATATCTTTAAAGATATAGAGAATGGAAGTGGGCTAATCAAACAATATCGTTTATTTAATTGATGAAATTAAATACGTTGATGAGCTTGCCCATAAATATAGCAATAATATGAATCAACTATTAAAATATGCAATTGTGTTTAGTAAGAACATATGTACACGATATCAAAGTAATTGCCAGTTGTTCTAAAACACCAAACTTTTGTATTTAATTATATGTTCACGCAAGTGAAAATTTTGTTTTGACAATCGAACAACATGAAAAGTAAATATTATCTGTATCTTGCTCTTTTTTTTTTCATTAATTTTCTTCAAAAATGTGTTGACTTGAAAGCAGAAATTTCGACGCACTCCTCAGATAAGTCTTAAATTGTTACAGTCTCGCAAACATTTTTCCCAGGATAAGCCATGTATAAAAATAAGGTGTATTATTCATAAAAGTATTTGATCCGGAAGTCTAAGTAGGAAGAGTTGAGGATTATACATCCTGAATTACCTTTTCGTTGCGTTTACATAAAGCATTGCACGATACCTTTAGAGATATCGAGAATGGAAGTGGGGTAATCAAACAATATCGTTTATTTAATTGATGAAATTAAGCACGTTGATGAGCTTGCCAATAAATATAGCAATAATATGAATCAGCCATTAAAATATGCAATTGTGTTTAGTAAGAACACATGTACACGATATCAAAGTAATTGCCAGTTGTTCTAAAACACCAAACTTTTGTATTTATTTATATGTTCAAGCAAGTGAAAATTTTGTTTTGACAATCGAACAACAGGAAAAATAAATATTATCTGTATCTTGTTCTTTTTTTTCATTAATTTTCTTCAAAAATTTGTTGACTTGAAAGCAGAAATTTCGACGCACTCCTCAGATAAGTCTTAAATTGTTACAGTCTCGCAAACATTTTTCCCAGGATAAGCCATGTATAAAAATAAGGTGTATTATTCATAAAAGTATTTGATCCGGAAGTCTAAGTAGGAAGAGTTGAGGATTATACATCCTGAATTACCTTTTCGTTGCGTTTACATAAAGCATTGCACGATACCTTTAGAGATATCGAGAATGGAAGTGGGGTAATCAAACAAAATCGTTTATTTAATTGATGAAATTAAGCACGCTGATGAGCTTGCCCATAAATATGAATCAACCATTAAAATATGCAATTGTCTTTTGTAAGAACATATGTACACGATATCAAAATAATTGCCAGTTGTTCTATAACACCAGACTCTCGTATTCGTTCATTAGTAGCGATTTTCTTTCCGGGTTTTTTTTTATTTAATGTGATTACTTCGAATTGTTTATCGTTTCTTCTACTTTGACGTTTCAAAGATAGAAACAATAATTTTCCCCAATTAGTGTTTTGTTCTTAGTGACCTCATTTTTACTTGGGCAAGAGTTTTTTAATGAAAAAAAGTACTGAAATTGAAGTTAACGAAATTAAATTTAGAATATACACTTTTTTTGATAAAAACCTCTAGTTAAAGGGGAAAGTATGTTTCATGTTTTTACGACTGTTATAGTTAATGATCTATTGTTCTTGAACAAACTTTTTTGCAATCAGAAAACTATTTTTATCGTCAAAATGATTTTTTTTTTTTTTTTTTTTGGAAAAGTTAAAATTATTTCTAGTCAAATATAATGTATTTAAATGTACAATATAAATGTAACCTACTTAATACAATTGCGCGAAAATTGTGTGATCATAATTTCTTTGTTATATTCTGATAGAAATTTTAGCTGTTCACTGAGTTAAAAATGGAGAAAATGATAGATTTACATAAAAAAATAATTATTATTTCTGATGTTTTGGTGTATTTTATTGTATGGAAAATAAAAAGTGTAATTGCCCCACATTTTGTTTTTTGTGTAGATGAACAACAAACGTATTTAATCGGTATTTTTAGAAATTTCTTTATTATTTTTTTCGGAACATCTTTAAAAATATAATCTTACTGAATGGTTTACATTTCATTCGCATGTTTACTTTATATCTCATCATTTTGGATCATTAGTTACCGCAGGTGGAAAGAATTTTTTCAAAAATTACAATCTTTTTGTATTACAGTATAAAAATAAAATAATGATAATAATAGCTTTAGAATTGACTTCTTCTCATATATAAACATGATTGTTCTTATATTTATTCAAAAGTATATCTTCGCTTTGTTCATTTGTTGCGTATTTAGAGTTCCCAAGCCGCATTGTGTTATTAAAAACCTAACTACCTTTTATATTTCTCTTTCCATCTTGGTTTTCCATCAGTTCATTGCATCTATATTCCAAAATTACAACAACCTATTAACCAGAAAAGATATATATCGCATTTAGATGACTTATGCTTAAAGAAAATAATTTATTCTGTTACATTAATTTAATTATATTTGTAACATTTGGAAATGAGTAAATACATAAATAATTAGATAAAGTAAATAATATAAAAGTGAAATATTTATACTATTTTTGAGACCACTGAAATGGTAGCAGAAAATATTTGGGTGGGTCCAAATTTCACAGGAAACACGCCGTTTATGAAAGGAAGTGTGCCGACAGAAACCCTATATTTTTGACAGAATATTTCCGTAATTAAGGGGTGGATCATAGCCCTCCCTATATTGCTCTTCCTGTAAATATAAGGTACAGTGGATGAAATTTAATTACTGGTTTTCAACTGTCAGTTGATTGACTGTACAATTGCATGTTATTGTTTCCTCTTTTCATGCTTTACTTGTTGAAAGTTTTTTAACCTATATCCTTATACAGGGGGTCTCCTTTTTGCCGTTTTTTTTCTCATGCGAGAAAATTTCTTCCCTTCATTAATCGTACTACTTATTTTTGGCTATTGTCAATCAAATATAATTTGAATCTAAAAGAAAGGAAGTCCCTCCCTATTCCCCTTCTCTCTCTCATATATAGAAATAATTACAAAAACTTTTATTATGTAAATACATGTTTGTGTTGTGTGTATATATATCTGCGTATACTTTATGTTTGTATGTGTGTAAAATATTTTACATATCATCATTATTGAAAAAATACGGCTGTATATGTTATAGATTTCTTGTAAGTAGATATAAAACATGATTTTTAGGATTTATAACATGTAGAAGAAAGGGGACTTAGCAGTACATATTTCACTTAGTTAATCTGAAGTAAAATAATACAAAAAATTACCAATAACTGACAGTATTAGTACACAATATAGACAGTATTAGTCTTCTGACTGAATTTTTAGAGCAATCAGCCATTTTTATTTCTGGTTGTTGAGTATTTTCATAGGAATGAACTATTGGGGGGGGGGGGGGGGGTGTAATGTAAAAAGTGCTTGGTATTGTTTGCTAATTTATGTACCATTTACAACGGTTAAGCAATAGCTGTTGTTGATTTCCTTTATTGCTAGAAATTTTCTTTGTAAAGAATATCGGTATGCAAATGGGCTTCCTTTTATTTATTTGCTTTAACCGAAACGTTTTTTTTTTATTATTAATGGTGTTTTTTTGTCAATTAGACAATTAAATCTAATATGAAACTAATTGAAAGGAGTTCTCTCTTTTTTAGGGGCGTTCGTAATTATATAAAAGATACTATAGTCGTCATGTAGTTCGTCCGTCCGCCTGCAACTCTGTCTGCCCATAAATAATAGCGCAAAAACTCCCAGTTGAATGGTTTGAAGTTTACTAGATATAATTGTTACATAAATTTCTCGGGTCATTTAAAAATTTATTAAAATTGAATCAAAACCTAAAACGATATTTATGAAAATTTTCCTCATTCTATTTAATCCTATCACACATAATTGATTTAATGATATCCCATGATAGGTAGTGATTCTAGTTTATCATGGTGGTTACGTTCTATTTAAGATGAAGTCCTATTATATCCATATTACTGAATTATTGCTGATACCATATTAGCCATATTACTGAACATATAGAATCGTAATAAATTTTATATTCATTATTATCAAATTTTATATTTTTGCATAATAGGCTATTTGCATGCGAATTTGTCATGTCTGTCACATAGCTGAAAATTTTTCGGCTTGTTGGCCACCGTTACTTTCAAAAAGTTTGCTTCGCCTTATTCCATTAAGAGCACACACTAGTCACGCGATAAAAGCCGAGCGCTAATGTAAAGTCTATGGGGGCGTTCTTTTCGAATATCTCGCTGAAATTTTAATATTTTTACATGATTTTTTTGCATAGGCTAGCTGAGGGCAATCCACAACCGGCCTAGTTTTTACTTTTTCAGTTTTCGTTTCAGATTTTCTTTAAACAATTACTTAAACTTTCAGAACCGGATTAAACCGGTTTTGAAAGTTAAAATAATTTAAAAAAAAAAAATCTGAAATCAAAATTGAAAAAGTAAAAACTAGGCCGGTTGTGGATCGTCCTCAGCTAGCCTATGCAAAAACAATCATGTAAAAATATTAAAATTTGAGCGAGATATTTGAAAAGAACGCTCCCATAGACTTTACATTATCATCCAGGTCTTTTTGAGTACTTTTTCTGTGACTATTGTGGGCTCTTAATGAGATATCTCCGATAAAATAAGTCACATTTTTCCGTTCTAAAATACTGGTAGCCGAAAATCGTAGCATGTGAGAGACATGACAAGTTCTCATGGAAATAGCCAGTAGTGCAACAGCTACTGATCCTAAGATCTGAATATTTATAAAACTAGTTATTGTATGAACGCACTTCATTTGTTACATTTTACATGCAATTTCCGACTTTGCTTATTTTTATATATGCAGAACCAATGTACTTAATGTAAATAATAGTCCTTACATACACTGTAAAAAAAAAAAAAAAAAAAAAAAAAAAAAAAAAGTATCGATCTATTAAAAACACTTTAGTGATCCTTGTAATTCCTAAAATTTTTTTAGTAATCTTAGTCGGTTACAAGAAAATCTGTAGAATTACTAGAAAAAAGTTAGCAACGAATAGAGTTAATAGTTTTATATTTTTAATAGCTATTACTAAAGCTCACTTGGTGTGGCCTTGATAGCATAGTGGTTATAGTAACGGACTCCAGGCTGAAAGGTCCCGGGTTCGATACTGGCCAATGCCAAACACGCCCCGAACATATGCAGTGTAAGTACTGGTTAATAAAGGGATTATGAATGTCCTGACGGAGCAGTAGCAATGTTTGGTGCTGCCATCTATTGCGGTTTTGCCGAAAATCTTCCGCTCCAGAAGTCTGGATGCAGCTCGAAGGAAGCTCCTGCCCTTCGTAATTGTTATTAAAAAATTTTTTGGAATTATTACTAAAATTTGCTTGGTGGCTCATACTAAAAATTTTTAAGTTAGTTATACAAAAAATTCTTTTGTTCAGTTTACAAAAGAAATGCTTGTTTCGCTTGCAAAAAAAAAAAAAAAAAAAAAAAAAAAAAAGTTTGTTATGGTTACTAAAAAATTCTGTGGAATACAAATTTACTAAGAAATTTTTAGTAACCTCTTGAAAATTTTTTTTTACAGTGTATTTTAAACTAATGTGTCGGTATTTATAACTTTAAGGAATGTCTCTCACCTACATATGATGTCATCACCTACATATTTACCGTATATGAATAATGTATTAACAATATACGTAAGTTTTTAATCCTTCTAAAAAAAACCCTACTAATTCCAAGATCTGTATATTTATAAAACGATTTATAGTACGAACGCACTTCATTTGCCATGTTTGACGTACCATTTCCTACTTATTCTTCTTAAATTTAGTATTCTTCAACACTGGAGTATGTGCAATTGGTTCGTTGTATTAAACGATGTGATGTAATAATGTCTCATCAACAGGGGACCAGAAGGAGAAATTTCAACAAAGCCCACTGTACTGATTTCCTTAACTTTACGGATATAGATTACCCCCTAATGTTTCAAGAGAGTGCTAGCTTGTAATTCTAAATTACTTTCCTTTGCATTTCTAAATCAGAACAATAATTAGTTTTTGAAGATACTTAATTAAAAGCTATTTTCTCTCATGTCTTATACAATTTTTCTTATAATGAAATTTTATCACAATGTTACGTTTTTGAATTCTGTCTTTTAAAACTATGAGTTTATTTTCTGGCGTATTAAGAAGACTCGGTATATCTTTGATTCGGCGAAAAATAAATAAAACGTCATTTTTGTTTAATTATATTTTATTATCCCTAGTATATTCTGATGAAATTTCAAAAAGATCCGAGTTTTAATACAATTTAAAGCGATTTTAATGCGTTGTTGTCCATTTAAATGCCACAATCCACTTTACTTAAATGTGATTTTTCCCAGTTTGTGTTTTTTTATTAATAGGCATGTTCAACGTGTTAAAACTTTTATGTATATTTTTCAATTGGCTTTTTTTTTTTTCCTTCTTTCGTTCCTTACGGCTTATGTCTGTATAACTAAGTATTCGATTTACAATAAACTAAAAAGTTTTTTTTCTTTGCGCATAAAAAGGAAAAATAAATTCAGTTATTACTGTAATTTTACACGTGTTTGCACATTTTACTATTTTTCTCCCAAACTACCTAACTTGTGAAAAATCCGATACTTAAAATTAAACAACATTCTTCTACGAATAGATTTATTATTATTATTATTATCTCAAAATGTTCAAAATTGTAAGTGAAGACACTTTTTTAAATTTTACTTAATTTTTCAAAAAAAAAAAAAAAAAAAAAAAAAAAAAAAAAATATTTTTTCACATTTTGCCTGGGAAATTGAAAAATTTCTTAATAGAATCATTTTTCTTCATTGAACCTTTATTTTTATTTCAAAAATGCACCTTAAAATGCTTAAATTTTAATTTAAAAAAAAAGTACAAAGGGTACTGTATCGCCTTAAATAACTTTAGTCTACTTTGTGTATTGTTATGCTAATTCTATTTTGATTTTTTTTAAAGTAAATCAAGCGTTGATAGCAGAATTTTTTATTGTTATTATTTTTGCTCATAAATGCTCAAAGATAATAAAGAAATTAGCATGAGGAAATACTTGGTGTTTGTGCCAATTAAAATTTGTTCTGCATCATACCTGTCATAGAGTCTGTAAACTTTACTTTACTTATTTCTCGAACAATAAAATCCAAAATTTTGTGTAATATTATCAATGATATTTTGCAGTTACGTATTTATCAGTTTAAATAGATGGTTCACCAAACATTGATGTCAATCACCGTCTGTTTCATCATTGTCAATTACCAGTTGTATTCAAAATGGTAATTAATGTACATTTAATAAATGCATAACATCTTTAAAAATAATAAATAGTATGAAAGCAAACTAAAACAGCACAAAAATGAAATTTAATATACATTTATTAGATACAGAACATCAAATTATTAGCTTTTAGTAATAAGGAATTTTAATGATGATATTTTTATTTACACTGCTTTAGTGGCCAAGGTTTACACATGGTTTGCCTATCAGAATGAGCCCCACCAGTGGCCAAGAGGTATGGACCTCTCAACTGGTAGACGGCAGATGCTGGGTTCGAACCCAATCGCGGCTGTCGGCCTAACCGTTCGGAGTTTTCGTGGTTTTCTTCGAACCTTGCGTAAATACGGGTTAGGTTCCCTTAGAAAGACCCCCACGAAGGGCACTCCCCCCTGGTCCTATATCCCTAGCGTAGATAATCGGACGTCAAAAATCAACCAACCAACCAACCTATCAGAATGAATATAATATAAAAATTATATAATATAAATATAGTGTATCAATGAATATAATATATCTATTTTATATCTTATGCTATATCATATTATATTATTATACAAATGGTTCTGTTACCGTGTCTTTAATACGGCAAGTATGAAACATTGTATTTAATGTTAAGAAGTAAAAAAAAAAAAAAAAAAAGAAGGAGATAGTTACTGTAATAAATATTACTGGTACATTCTGAATATGATTTTGCGCGGATAATACCTCAGAACCAAATATTTTCCCTGTTTTTTTTTTTTTTTTTTTTTTTTTTTTTTTTTTTTACAAGATTTACATAGCATCACATAATCCTTTAATAAAACACTCACACGGTAAAGTGTTAAACTAGAATCAACAATCCTAGCAGCATCTGGTAATTCAATGATATAATTCTGGTATTTTTTTTTTCTTCTTCAAGCCATCTAATTTACCTTGCCAACTGCACCAAGCTGTGCGTTCTGATTTTATTGCGTAATGCATAGGGAACAGAAGCTGTTCCCTTAATAGTAGGGGGTCTACAAAATTTAATGTAACAAGCTATGCCAAGGTGTGTCGGTTAACGGCTGAATGAGGTTAACGACCTATTCCAATCAGGAAATTGCAGGAAAAGAATCCGTCTAATTAGTGAGGAAAGAGGAATTAGTTTCAGATTGGAAGCTTTATTTTTTGTTTTCTTTTTCATTTCAATTTATTTAAATTCCTGAATGTAATGCAGCAGAAATCTAGGAATGGAATGTAAAAATGTATAGGGTGTCCACGAAGTCTCTTTACAATTTCAAGTTTTTATTACATATACAAAGAAGCAGACACATGGGCCTGATGTCCTAAAATGGACTGTATTTTTAAACTGAGTAATTTGTAAATAGTAACATGTATTTTTTTTTTTTTTTTTTAAATCTTGTTGGAGGATTATTTAAGGTGTCAGGAGTTGTTTTATTTCGATTCTTGATTGTAGATCTAAATAGCAATAGTATATGGCCCTGCAAGTAATCAGGGTTGCCGGCTTTAAGCCGGGCCAAAAAAAGCCGGCCGGCTATTTTTGGTTTTATCCACTTAAAAAAAGCCGGCTAAAATCGAAAAAAGCCGGCTTTTATTTTTAAAGTGTTAATTTGTATCAAATCCATATTAAATTTGGATTGATTTATTTTTAATGCATTTTTAATTATTTACTACTAAAAAAGTTGTGCATTTCTATTTAATTTTTCAAATAAGTAAGTCTTTATAACTGCTAGAAGTCAACTGTGAAGGTATTATGTCCAAAAAAATATATATAAATCTTGGAAAAAAGAAAATATAACAAAAAATGTGTTTTAAACTTCTATATTTCATAGTTCTACTTATATTACACATTCTTAAGAATTATATTTAATTGAATTATGACAAAATGTAATATATCAAAGCATTCATGGAAAAGCATTCAAGTCAATATGTAAAGATTACGTCAGAAATGAACAATGTTGAAAGACAAATATGGAAGGATTCAGTATTTGAGGCGAGTTTATACATAATTATATATACTTAAACAACAACAAAAAATGTTTGAATAAAATTTGTTGAATTAAAATTTTGAATAGCTCTTTGTTATTTAAAAGTGTTTATATGCCGTCTTGCATGAATATATTCATGCATATGCTGATTGAGAATACTGAAATAAATTGTGAAATATAATATATTATGAAATATGCATAATTCATAATTTTATTTTCAATAGTGAGAAATTGTGATTTTTTTATATGTATGATTTTAAATGTTTATAGGAAATAAAACATGACATTTTAATAACTCTTAAAATTAGTTGAGTAATAAAACATGTAACTAAGTACCCATTGTCCTCTTTAATTTTATAAAGAAATAAATAATGGAAAAACAAGGTTGGATTATAGATTAATATAAATCGGAAAAAGTACTTGGTATGGGCATTTTATAATTTAGTTGACTTATTTGCAATTCTGAATTCTTCTGACTATAAATTACTAGCAACTCTTTCAATATGTTATTCTAGTATTAATGTCTTCATTATTGAACAGTTGGGTTATAACCCAATTTCTCATAATAAATCATAATTAAAATCCCAATTTTTTATTTTAATAAATTTATTAAACTCAAAGTAAATTAAACATCATTAAAACTAGTTAAAGGACACTTAAAAAATGTGTACAGCTTATAATAAAAATGCTTCTCTGTATAAAAGCCAATTTTGGCCAATAAAGGCCAATTTTGGCCAAAAAAAGCCGGCTAAAACCTATAAAAGCCACCGGACTGGCTTTTTTTAATTTTAGCCGGCTCTTTTGCAACCCTGCAAGTAATAGGCGCTAAATCAAGGACAAAATCGAAATCACCCAGCATTGATTCGAAGAAATGAGGCTCGATATATGGAGTGGGTCTCATTTTCAAATGCAATTTTGTTCTTGAGACCATACTTCATGTATCGAACCCCTTTCCTTCGCTAATGGTAATGGCCTTTCCAATGCTCACTTTTGGCCTCGACCACTGAGCTGGACAATAACATTATATATAACAATGTTGTTTATGGAGCTCAGTGGCGTCGACTAAGCCCCTGCTGCTTACAGCGGCATGCTTCGCTGATATTTGGAAATATAAAAGGGAATCGCTTTGAGAAAACTCCAATATCTTACATAACATCCCTGGAAAGACATTTTTAATAGCTGTCACCATTTGCAACTTATTGAATTTTAAAAAAAGTCTGTCAACTTTAGGACAGCGGTATATGGATGAAAAGTAGTGCAATATTAAGAGTATATATTTTGATGGGGTCTTTTTTTTTCATTAATTAATTAGCCTCTATATGTGCACCGTTGTTGATTTTCACAAGAAAGTCATGTATGTCGGCTCACTATTTCGGGTCATATTTTATTTTTAATGTAACATAGAAAAAAAAAATACTTCATAAAAACTTAAACTGGTAGCGTAAAAAATGTAGTAAATATCAATTTATATTTAAATCCGATAGTTATATTTTGTTTTCTTTTCAATATGAAATGTTTTTTTTTTTTTTTTTTTTTTTTTATTTTTCGTTTTTTAATATATTTCTTGTGGAGTTTTGTTTTGTTATGTGGTAACGATGAAGTAGAGGAAAGAGATAATATTTATAAGAAAAAGAGAAACAACATGTGTTTTAAAATCGTAATTTAAATACTCGAAGCTATTATAAGCTAAAAAAATAATAAAAAATATAGTACCCTTTATTTATTTTTAAATATTCATCTTCAACAACAGCAAAAAGATGAAGAGGAATTAAATCAACAACAGATAATGAGCAAATTTCAAGAAATTTCAGTAACATAAGTTTCTTTTCTCTCTCTCTCTCTCTCTCTCTCTTTTTTCTTTTTTTTTTTTTTTTTTTTTTTTTATACAAATCAACTGTGAAAAACAGATATTTCTAGTTCCACTCAAGCTGTTACCAAAATAAACGGAAAACTAACAGATTTTTTTTCTCTAGAAATATTCCATTAAAAGTAAAACAGGGATGTGTGAACTAGTATTTTGAGTAAAAGAGTAAAAAAGAAAATAGAAAAGAAAAAAAGAAGAAAACTCCATTAATGGACTTCTCAGTGTTTTTTTTTTTTTATCATGAGATGATCTTTTCTTTCCTTGTTTATTCAAAAGCCGTAAGAATCGTGTTCAAAGTATATTTAACATTGATCTCATTCACGAATAAGATATTAATGGTATCAGTTTTTTTTTTTTTTCTTTCCTATTGAAAAATAATCAACTGAATTACCTTTACCGCTTTAATAATGAGAAAAAAAAAATCGGCTTCACTTAAATTATTAGGGAAAAAAGGAGGATTAGTGGTAGCTTTTCCCGCAGAAATATGCAATTAAAAACTTTTAAAAAGATCTGTAATCTAAATATATTATTTAATGAAATAGAAAAGAATTTTATCATAAAAAAGCTTTCCATTAATAATTTTTTTTTCATTATCTTTTTTTGTAAACATAGTTTGCCAAATGCTAAAATTTTTGTCCACCAGTATTTTAAATTTGCAATTGTAGATTTCTTTTATCGCAACTTTTTTTGATTAAATAAGACAAAAATTTTAGCAGTATTGGAAGCTATGCCATAGAATTTTTTCATTTTTCTTTATTTATCAAAATGTTGTTAACAACGCATTTTCTCCTTTTTCAAATTTTATCGAATTTTAACCTCGCTGAAAATTAAGGAAAATAAAAATTTTCGAAAATAATTTTGTCTCTGTTAGGTAAATATATATATATAACAGATAAGATAGACTGGAAAAAGGGAGATAAAATCAAAAAATAATTTTTCTAAAAATTGAGATTTTATTTCAAAAATAATATTCCACTTAAAAAAAAGTCTTTTACTTTTTGATAGTTGAAATACTGCACTTATCTGCATTATGTCCACCATTCCTATTCTTCTGCCATATATGCAAATAATTTGTTGTTAGAGAAACCAAATTCAAAATGATACTTATCATGTTTACTAGTAAAAAAAGGGGAAGAATGTTGTCCATATGTTTTGTTTATAAGAAAATCTGCTTATCCTCGTTCAGGAGGCAAATCACGAAGGCAATATTATTGATGAATGTATATTATGTAATAAAAGGCTGTTATTAAGTACTTTTAAATTGTATTTCCTTAAAATTATATTTGAAGTTATTTCATTTAAAGTTATTTCATTTAAAGCTATTTTATTTAAACTTATTTCATATATTATAGAAATATTTTATTAAAAACTTTCTTTATTTAAACCATTAATGTACAAGAATAATAAATGTATAGTAATCGTATCTGTATGTTATTGCAGCTGTATGAAAATTAAAAGAAAGAAAAAAAAAATGTAAAAGTAAAAAGAATTTTTAGACACTGATAATGATATCATTAGGCGAGGGGTCGAAAATGATTATTTATGATATCGTAAAGGAGTGAAGGCCCGAAATTATCAAAAAGTGGATAATTTTGGGCATGTACATATTTTTAAAGTGTACACTGTAAAAAAGCTGCAGCAGAGATTCCAGACAAACTCCGTAAAAAAAAACGGACTTTATTCCTATATCAGCAGACTTTGCCATAACATTAACGGTTTTTGCCGGTGAAACACAAAAAATTACGGAAGTTGATCGTTTGTGTGAAACAATTGACATATTCCGTAAGTTTACTGGATAATTTACGGTAAAGTATCGTAAATTTACAATTTTTTTTTTTTTTTTTTTTTTTTTTCACAGTGTATATATGTGTACAGTCCTAAAGTAATTTTTCTTCATCACCCTCCAAAAAAATTGTTAAGTTTTAAAACTCTTTCCGAATTTAAATCATTTTAGTATCTTTATATGAAGTGTAGCGTAAACATTTAACAATATGTATCTCACTTAGCCATTTATTTTTTCATGCCCGTGTGAAAAACCATTTTCATCTCTCTTGTGTAACTTCTCATTTTTCTTCAAGCATGCCTTTTCATATGAGAACTGGACTTTGGGAATCCTTTGGTTTTCTAATTCTTTTCCGCGAGATTAGAATAATGTAATAAGCTCCAAACTGGTATTTAGACGATAGTTCTTCATCGGATCTTCTCTACCTGTCAGCATACTTCTCTGAAGAACAGTTTTCCTTTCTCATTTACTTTAGAAATAGAGACAAAGAAAAAAAAAAGTTTCAACCAGGAAGATTTCGTGTCTTATCCAACACTTTTCACATTATTTACTTTCTTTTTTCTTCAACGGTTTCTTAAGCACACTGAAGATTGTTTAATTTGCATAAGCAGTTGGTTAAACTTTCATCTTTGAGGATTATATTCTCTATAATTTTCTGATTTATTTAAAGAATTTTATTAAGTATTGGATTTTCTCTCACTTATTCAAAGGAAGTGTACTTATTCTAAAGCGGTCACACTCTAAAGTTAATTTGCATAAGAATACAGGTTGCGTATTCTATGATTTCTGATTTTTTCTTAAATGTTATTAAGTGATACTTAACCTTCTACTTCGCTGTATATAATGCTATATAGCTCTTTATATGTTATGCATTTTCTCACTGAGACTCTGTTTTCACATCTGCCTGAGTCAAGGAATTACATCATTCTATAATTTAGTCTATTTTCTGACACTGTTACACGAATTAATGTATTTTGTTTTGCAAAAACTTAGGAATCTGAATCCAACGTTAATGGTAAGATTCTTTTTTCCCCTCTTGTATTTATTATCATCTTTTTATCTTACTCTCTTAATAATTTCTTAAAAATAATAAATAATGTATTGCTGGGTAACTTACAGTATTTTACTAATTATAGTGGTATCTGAATAATAACATCATCATATGTTTTTAATCCATTGCTAGATATATGTCTCTCCCAGATTTTTCAATGTTTCTAGTCTAATGTTTTAGTCATCTCGGTATCTCCAACCATTTTTCTGATTTCGTTGCTGCTCTGAGGTAGTCTTCTTAGTCGTTTTTCAGTTATAGGATACCACTGTATAGTGTTTGCATTGTCTCCAGTACATTTCTATTTTAATCGTTTAATTCACATCGCTCCTTTTTTATTTTTTCATTTTCGGTAGCAGATATTTTTTTAAAAGCTGGTTTCACTTTCAATACCGGTTTCGAAAATGAAAGTGTCATTTAAAAAATATCTGCAACCAAAAGTAAAAAAGGAGCGATGTGGATAGGAATCTCAGATATCCAATGCAATAAACTAGCAAAAGCCGTGCTTTGTTTGGATTCGCGAAGCATTATTTCATAAGATAAATATTTGAAAATAACATTATTATTTTATATTATTTTTGTATCTTTATTAAGCAAAAACTTTATCTTATGTTTTGGCGTATTTAAATTTTAGAAATGTAAATTCAGCCAAATAATTAAGAATTTCCTCGGAATTTTTTATCTGTGATATAAGACTGGTATAAATAAAAATATTTTCGAAGCAAAATTTTACAAAATATTTTTTTAATTTTTAATCAAAAGTTTTAAAGATGTTTTTACATTTCCCAATAGCCTCTGGAGTTATCTGAAATGATTTGAAATAGGTATGTTTTCAATCTTTGTAATTCACATCAAATAATCTTTGATAGCAATCTTAGAATAATACATTCAAACAAAATATTTGGAAAAACATTAAAATCTACTCTCGTTGATACTAAGAACTATTAAATGTATTTTTTTTAATTCTAATTTCTTCTTTTTTTCTGCAGACCAGCATATGAAAATTTTTTATATTGTAGAATCTCTCGTAAGGAAATTTTCTATTAAATGATAAACCTTGAAGGAATTTCACTCTCGACAACGCTACGTGCGTTAAGCAAACTGGTGTCTCTTTATCCCCAATATCTACTACTGCTTTATCTGATGTCAAACCTTGAGATTTATGAATTATAACTGCAAAAACTGATTGCAAAGGAAATTGTTTTATTGAGCAATTTATGCTTCCATTTTTCCAGAATTTAATTATTGGGGGAATTGGTACGCACCAATTCTTATAAGTTAAATTACTGCAGTATTCAAATTTATCCATGATTATTCGCGGTATCTGGTCTGATGGGTTGTGATTTTCTTTAATACGCGCAACAAAGTCTAAAGTACCGTTCACTAAACCTTTTTCGGTCCACAAATAAGAACGTAACATTACTTTAAATCCAAATGATAAAGTAAGAAATGATTAAAGTCCATTTATAGTTTCTGAATCGGCCAACTTTGCTTTAGTACATTTATAAAGAGCTTGAATCGAGGCAACAACTTTAAGCAGTTCTTTTAATTTTTCATTTATATGGCAAATTTAAAAATTAATTTTATTTGCTTACAATTCTTTTGTTGCCACTTTACTAAAAAAAAAAAAAAAAAAAAAAAAAAAAAAATTCCATAATACAATTCTTTTAAAATGTTTAAGTGTCATCTGTGAAAACGATTTTGCGGAGTGATGAAAACATATTTCATTTATTAAATTAATCATGATTCTATCTATAATTATTTACTCCATGATTTACAATTTTTTTTTTCTGAAAATATATGCGTTTCATTTTTTATTTATTTGCTAAAATGCGTCCTCATTGGAAATGCATGTAAAATAAATTAATTAAAATAATAATTTTTTGAAAAGTATTTCTGTAAAAAAAATAATATTCTGCAAATCTACAGATCATAATTTATATTTGTGTTTAATTTCAAGCGAAAATACTGTATAGTTTTTTTGTAAAGTGTACGACAAAGTGTCATTTGAGTGGACTAGTAGAGGATTCGCTTCGCTCATCCTAATAAATAAAAATAAAAATACCGAAATTAAACGAATTAATAGAAAATAACCTCCCCATAGGAATAGCATTAACTCGCGAGTGTCTTCGCGAGTAGGGACAGGAGCCTTAAGAACGACAAATTTTTAAAATGTAGCATAAAATGAAATTTTAAAAGCATATAAAAAAAAAGAATGCAGGATTAAAAAAAAAAAAAAAAAAAAAAAGGCATCTCGGAAATCGTTATACTAGTAACAACATTTTTGGAGAGACAATATCTTCTACTAACGGACCAGCAAATTACCTAGTAAAATCAAATGAAAAATTGCCTTTATTGTTATCCCTCTTTCAAGACATCCGAAAGATGATTGTCATCAAAGCTGAGTCATTATTCTTACGGCATGATGACGAAAACCGGAAAGGAAAAAACACACTTAAGGGGCAAAAATGAGAATAATGATCATTTATTCGCAACTAAAAAAAAGAGCCGAAAACTACACAACCGGAAAATTCACGGCGAAAAGACAAAATATCCGAAAGAATGCTTCCGGCATATGGATTGTTTACACTTACAGATGCTTAGGAAGGTCGTTCTCGAATCTCATTTATAATCCTATTTCTAAAGCTAACTATTTAAATGTAAATGCTGCGTATCATTCAGTGTCAATCTTCTTGTTTTATGGCTAATAATAAATGTCATCTGAATTATTTAGCGTCAAGATGCCCAGATAAACCTGATATAAGGTGAGATTGGAAATACCATCGTGATGTCTGCTTATTTAAATATTGCATTATGGAAGAATTTTGCAGATTATGCAGTTTGTAGATGATTCAGAAATATGCCTCAATAGTTTTTTATTGGTAAAAAAAAAAAAAAAAAAAAAAAAAAAAAAAAAAGATCACGGATGACTTTTTTCTCAAAATAATATGAAACATATTCAAATTTTCCTATTTTGTGAAAAGATTGTGGTTCATTATATTTCTGAATCACTTATCGAGTACGTAATCTACGTAACCCTCTTCCTATGGATATGATCTTTACATATAAATCCTTAGATATAAATGCCCAATAATAAATGTCAAATCACTTTCAAATTCGCAAATCAGTCAAATCAGTGTCAAATTCCATAATAAGTCTTTTAGTCGAAATCTAAACAACTGTCGCATTGTCTTCATGTATAGTATTGCAATGCAGTTTATAAAGTTGTTAAGTGTTATATCTAACTAATAATCAATAACCTAAATGCATGCAATAATTAATTTAAAGGCTTTCTAACAGAGGATAATCTTTCTAAAAAATTTTCATACCAAAGGAAAGGGTAATAAAAATAACAATAAATAAATAATAAAAATAAACTTTAAATAATAATAAAATGTATTAGCAAAGGTCATTATTTGGTTTTTTACCAAAGCAAAAAACTTTCAGTTGAAAAAAAAAAAAATAAATAAACATGTTAAAAAAAATCACAGTTTAACTTTTATGAGTAAAAAAATAAAAATCCACATTTATGTATCTCAAGTAGAAGTCTGCACGTGCCGGAATATCCCGTCCCGAACCTTATCTGATTTGAACGTAAGTTATTTTTCCCAGTTCGTTTGTATTTTCATGATTCGCGGCCCGGTCCGTGCAAAAAACAGTTAAATCAGACCTGACTCAATTTACCAGTAAATAGTGATGTTTCCTTACATACAATTGCGATTTTTTTTTTTTTTTTTTTTTTTTGGTACCACTAGAATGCATATTTATGGAGAAATTTAACAATGTAGATTGATATATTTTTACAAGCCACAGAATGCAGAATAGCATCAGTACCGGCTCGCTGTGTAAGCTCAATATTTAGAAAGAAAATGTTATTCTGATCCTAACCCATCCCGAGTCTTCTGAAATAATTAAACCTTGGTTCAAATATGATATAACTGTCAATGTCGATCTGTGCGCTTGACGTGTTATATTTCTGTACTGATATTGTCAATCAAGAGTCTGCTCGTGCAGCTTATTCATATTAATCTTTGATCCAGTCGAGTCCATCGTAAACAGTTTGTATTTTTTTTTTTTTTTTTTTTTTTTTTTTTTTTGGCTTAAGTTTTATCCGTATAAATTTTTAGTTCAGTCCGTCTATCCGGTTTTTTTTCCCCATTGGTTCAGGCCGGTTAAAAAAATTGTCTTTAATCGGCCTTCCCGACCCATCATGTATCGCGTTCTAAACCGGATGCGTATTTTGGACCCGAAACCATTAATCCCGAGTCCATTAATCTCAAATCTGAAATAATTATATATACACTGTAAAAAAAAAAAAAAAAAAAAAAAAAAAAAAAAAAAAAAAATCTAAATTTACGGTATTTTACGGTGATTTATCCAATAAATTTACGGAGTATGTCACTTTTTTTACATAAACGGTCAACTTCGGTATTTTTTTTTTTTTTTTTTTTTTTTTTTTTGTTTTACGGGCGAAAACCGTTAATGTAATGGCAAAGTCCGTTGATATAGAACTAAAGTTCGTTTTTTTACGAACATTGTCTGGAATCTCTGCTGCAGCTTTTTTACAGTGTTTGGAAAGTGATTGCAATAAATCGATTTCACAATTATTATTAAATACAGGAAAGGCTGACAGCATTTATGAATTCCAAAGACCATCCTTTAACACAGTTATTCCTTTTCGTTACGGAATTTTCGAAATCTGAAAACTACGAACTTTCAAAATGCAACATTAATTAAAATTATAGAGAAATAAAAATTATAAAAGAAAGAATGCAATATACAAAAGTCTATTCGGAAATCGCTATACTCCCAGCAATATTTTTTGGAGATTCTTTATCTTCTACTAACGGACCAGCAACTACCTAACAAAATTCCATGAAAAATTGCTTTAGATTACATGCAAAAGAGATATACGAAAGACTCCTGTCATCAAAACTAAACCGTTATTCTAACGACATGATGACGAACACCGGAAAGGAAAAAACACACTTAACCTTTTACAGGCCACAATTGGGTGCATAAAATTAAAAATTTAGTAAAAGTTCAATTTTATTAAAATTTTAATTTCAAAATTGACTTGAAAAAATTAGCAAAAATAGTGAAAAGATGATTTGATTTAGTTACATTCCTATAATTAGTGGGGAAATATACTGAAAAACATAAAAATACTTTTTGAAATAGAATTTTTGAAATAGATAACTTGATTTTATTGTAAAAGAAGTTATATTCATATCATTAATGGAGAAATGTACAGAAAATCTTAAACGTGACCAATGACAACCGGAAGTGACCAGTGTTCACAATTGGAAATTTTCTGAAAGTCATATATAACTTTTTTTCATCATATTCAAGACTAATAACCCTTAACTAAAGATCTGAATTCGGCCTGTAAAAGGTCAAGAGGCAAAAATGAAAATAATGGTCAATTATTCGCAACCAAAAAATGAAATCCGAAAACTAACAACAACGGGAAGTTCTAGGTGAAAGACAAAATATCAAAAGGAATTTTTTCGGAATTTAGATTGTTTACGCTTACATATGCTAGGAAGGTCGTTCTTGAATCCCATTTATAATTCTATTTCTAAAGCTAACTATTAACGTGAATATGTTGCGCGTCATTCAGTATCAATCTTCTTCTTGTATATGCCTAATAATAAATGTCATCTGAATTATTCATTGTCAAGATACGCAGATAAGCTTGACAAAGTGATGTTGGAAGCTCTGCAGCGTTACTTTCATATTTAAATATTTCATTATGGAAGGATTATGCAGTTTGAGAATGATTCAGAAATATTCCTCAATAGTTTTATGTAGAAAAATAAGATTATAGTCGGTACTTTACGGTACGGCTTTACAGTATTTAAATTTTGTGAATTACTTGAGTGAGTCATTTCTAAATCACTTAATAACTTATATAATCTACTTATACCTTTTATAAAGAATAGGATAGTTTGATAAAAATTCCAAGTAACAAATGTCAGCTCAATTATATACTGTCGAATTCGCAAATCAATTTGCGAAATTCGCATCAGTTTTTTAGGCAAAATCAGGAAATTTGTCACGTTTTTTTCGATTTTAAATATGTAAAAAGAAAAAAAAAAGTTGCGTAACGTAAACAGTAGTGATTGAGAAAAATTTCTCAATAGTTTTATGTGTAAAAATTATCATTATCGGGGCTGTTTTCGCAAAATAATATGCGTGTAAAATTCCAATTTCTTTTTGAATGGAAGTATCGGGGACAATCGCTTTAAGCCCTCTTTATCGTTGAAATATAGCATAGTCAGATATTTACTTAAGTCACATAAGAATTTTAATTTAATACTATTTAAGTTAATTATTTAATTTGCATCTGCGTGCTATGTATTTAATTTATTTTTTTTACTAAGAAACTTCTGGTTCGAATCGAAATACATATGTATTTGCAGCTTTGGTCGTTTAAGTGTTAAGAAGTAATATCACTTAAAGCATTTTATTTTATGAATTGCTTATGCTAAAAACAACATTTAGTATTTTAGGAACATTTCGCCAATCAGAAATTCAAAGTTTGTTTTGATATTTTTATCATTACAATATTCATTGCGTCTGTTTACAAGGTACCATTATCGGTGATTTTATGTCTAATAATAAATATCATCTGAATTATTTAGTACAAGATTTGCTGTTATGTTACTTAGATTAAATTTGAAAGATTATTGTCTTCATCTTTAATTATGTGATTATGACAAAAGTGTTGCGTAAATTATGCAGTTACTAAGTGATTCAGAAAAATTTCTCAATAGATTTTATACAAAAATTTGCTTATTGCGACCGATTTCTAAAAATTATATGCACAGTAATAAAATTTATTTACCAGTAAAAGTTTACAAATTCCAAAACACACTCGAATTATTAAGAAACTCCAGGCGAAACATTTTTAACTAAAAGCATAATAAAATTAAATTTTAAATAAAATTTTAAAAGAAAAAAAACTTCATACTTATTGAAAAATACGAAGTTTGTCACAGATGGCTCTTACTGATAAATTCCTTAGTATGTTTCTTTTTTATTTCTGCAGTTGTTATTGTTGGTATTAACAGTACATCACGTTTTAAAAAAAATATCAAATATGGTTGAAGTTTTTTTCGATCGTTTTGAACCGATTTTTCTTTTTGGTGTACTGTCATATAGATAGTTTGCCCTGATAATTGTAAAGCTAAAACTTTACGACTTACAGGAGCATCTTGTTATAATAAAATCAAAGCATGATATTGTTCTACAATTTTAAGTATTTTACGTCAATTAAGTGCACCAGAAAAGTTTCTTTAGTAGAGAAAATATTTTTTTTTAAAAACCCTCTCTTTTCAAACCACTATCAGAGCTAAAAAAATATTGGCAGAATTCTAAACCATGTTAAGTTGCAGAGGGCACCACTCAACGTAACCAATGCGTGATAGAAATCTTACCCGTATTTTTTATTTAAAACTGAAAAAAATAAAATAACACATTCAAACATTAAAATTGTAGCTTTTTTTTCTGACACTGTAGTTTTATGAAAATTTAAAATTTCACAGTAAAAATATAACATATCATTATTCTGTTTCACAAAAATGGTTAAGAAATTAAAATTTATAAAATTTTTCAATAGTTATGAATATCTTTGTAATCTTTGTATCTTTTAAAATCATGGTATTGTATGTTGCTGTAAAAGGTTTTCTCCCTCTTACAATAATAACAAATCCGATGACAGGAAGATGGTAAAAGTATTTGATCTACTTTTAGTTTTAAAATTTTCATGGCCATTTTCATGAATATTTTCATGATTCATTCTTTTCATTTTTGTCTCTGAAGTATTTTTTTTTTCATCCCGGTTTTGCCATCATGCTATTTGAATAATGCGCTGTCTTGATGATTTGGCATCATTGACATCATTGTAAATGTCTGACAAAAAAAAAAAAAAAAAAAAAAAAATTTTTTTTTTTTTTTTTTTTTTTTTTTTTTTTTTTTTTGTAATTACTGGTCCGTTATTAAAAATTATTGTACCTTCCAACGGTATAGTTGTAAAGAAAAAAAAAAGTATACCTATATACATATGGTATAGATTAGACAGTATACGCTATAGTTACGGAGGATCTAAAAAGTTACCTAAAAGATATGCGGTGTATATCACCTAATAACCTTTACTTCAGCCCTGGTATCTGACACGGATATACGATTTCTTGAAATATTCTTTTTGCTTCGTTCGCTTTCTCTTTTATCTATTTTTTTCTGTAATTTAATTTTAAATTCTATTTCATATGCTCGTAACCCGTGAATTTAGTCAGTTTAGAGATTTTGATAACTATCGTCAATGAAAATTTTAAACATTTTTAAGCTGTTACTTTGTAAGTTTCTTTTACTTTTGGGGAAAAGGAGGCTTATTTCCATTTTTTAATTACATTTTGATATAGTTAAATAAAATGGAATACAAAAAATAATTCAAAATATTAACCATTCGTAGGCAGAATAATGGTGGTCAAGTTTGAAATTCTGCATATTTTACTAAAATCTTGAAAAGTATGGTTTCCCCCCCCCCCCTTCAATGGTGCATGTTTATCTAAATATCATAGTTTAAATTATAAAAAAAAGACCATAGACAAGAAAGGAAATGTTATTTTTAATTTGTTTTTCTTCCTTTTTAGTATTTTTACCCTTTCGTGCTTCGCCGATAGCGTGTTGTAGTTGTTAAAAAAAAAAAAATACAAAAATAGTATAAAAGAAAACTATTTACATAATGGGAAATAAAACACTGCTCCTTTTGATGACTCGAAGTGTGCCAAAGCTGTCAAAGAGCGAAGATCTCCGTACCTCCGTAAAACAACGGCCGAGTCTGACTTTTTAGACTGCGTTTCCGGGATGTTTAAGACAAATACCGAATTTTTCTAAGGACAAATGACAAATTGAAAGAAAAAGCAAGAAAAAATTCTCGAGGAAGAGAGAGAATTTACAAGTAGAGCGTGGCCATGCAACATACGCTAGGCTTACGAACGGTGTCAAGTAATTGCAATTGGGTCTGACTGAGTTGAAACTTTCGCACTTATGGCTTTTGCTCACTTTTGTGACCATTTGCTGATGCGGTTGGGTAACGCAGAAGCTTGACCTTTAATGAACTGGTTCGAAACCTTGCGTTATGACGAACTTTTTTGGAAATGAGTTATGCGTGGATTCTGAAGAAGTAATCCTTTGATGATACGTGGGTTTGTGTTGAGCGAGAGCAAAAACAGATGTTGGTGCATACAGGTCCAGGAATAGGCACGAGAACCACATACTTCCCTTAGAAAATTTTGAATTAGCCTAAAATTGAAAATACAAGGGTCCCCAAATCTTATAATGAATTCTATTGAAAAATTCTAACTTCTTTACAAATTAACTTATACACACACACACACACACATATATATATATATATATGTATACTATCAAAGTGTTTTATAAAATTACCTTCCATAACAAATTAATTTTACACTGTTAAACACGTGATCATACAATCCTTCACTTTGTCTATTGTTTTAGATGTATGTTTATTTTACATATTGAATTTAAATAATTATTGAATTTGGCTTGTATGCATAACATATAATTAACATATTTTGCATTAACATATTTTGCATTTTAATTAACATAATTGCATAACATATTTTAAACTATTTCCTGTGTTGAAAGAAGTATTTCAAGATATTGATATTTTATATTGGTGCTTACATGCTGAATTCAAACTTTTTATCCAACTTATATTTTACATTTTACAACTTACTTTTTACATTTTTTTCTTCTGTCACAATATGAACTCAGTTGAGCCAGTGTTTGGAATAATATTTGTAGCATTGGTGAATTTCCAGATAAGTCGAATTAGAAAACTCTTTTCGAAAGAAAGGGGGCTTAGAAATGGCACTGTGCTTCCCATAGCTACAAAGCTTAATCAGATCCTGGGTACACAATATAATTTAAAAACTTTATGTATTCAAATCCAATGTCCTGACACATATTTATCAAGATGCACTGCTTAGAAATTATTCAAAAATTTCGAATTAAAACTACTCTTGAATTCATGTATTTATTTATATTGAAAATGATGTTGCATCATAAACAGGTACATGAGATGCAAAACTTTTAATAAGCATACGTACAACTTCGCTACTAGCGGCACGTATATACATGCCTTTTTAGCAGCTCAAAATCCTTGAATTTGAACGCTACTTTTATTAATCAGTATTTCAGCGATTGCTAGTAAAAAATTTTAATTAAAAAAAAATAAAACCAAAATATTAAGAGAAGTGTACGACGACGTACGAGTGTACGTAAAAATTTTTAAACTAATCTTGTATCATTTCACTTTGCATTAATGAAGAAATACAAGAAATATCTTCATTTCTTGTATTACTTCATTATTATAAATTTCAGGCGAGATTGTTTTTAAAATTTGCATCCAAATTTGAGACATACGCGGCTTAGTTGTTCATTATTAACTTATATAAAATAAATATTTAAAATTTTTATGAATGCATTTATTGTTAAATTACATTTCAATTTGAATGCTATGGTTACTTTTAGAGTATGTTCTATCCTTGTCACTAAAATTATATCTTTTTTTTTAAAAAAAGGAGATGATTTGTGAATGTGAAACATAATATGCTACAATAGTCTTTGTTAGATTTTTTTTTTTTTTATACCAATAGAATTTTATTTATTCATTTATCATTTTGATGTATTTTTCTGTTAATTAATTATAAAAGTAATTAAACTACAATCCGCATTTATAAATTTTGTGCAAAGTTTTTTATTGACTTTTTGGCTCACGTGTTAATTTTTTTAAGTAATCTTTAACAATTTACTTTTTGTTATTTTTATGAGCATGAATATAGATCTTTCTTATTTCATATCATTTTATTCTATAACATAATCATTTTTCTTTCTATCATAAGCATTTCTTTAAGCCAAATCACCATATGATGGTCTTCTTTATCATTTGATGTCTGGTAATAGATTTCCGTTTAACCTACGATGGAATAAAAATGAATAAAATAAAAATGTGTGGCCACACATCATCGTTATGAAAAGACATCCGCTATATAAGAGTGTAAGTAATATCCAGGTTAGGTATACCAAAAAACGGGGCAACCATTTAGAGGTGCGGCCTTACCTAGTGATTTCTATGTGAGGAATATTTAGTTTTAGGGGTCCGATTTACGAGAGTTTTGGTGTCTCATGTAGGCTAGGAGTATCACATCGCACTTTGGTTTCGGCCAAAATTATTTCTCAATGAAGAAAATTGTAGTGTTGAGGTCATTAAATGCGTTGAATACAGCTTTATATTAACTTCGCCAACAAAAAGTTGAAATGTGAATAACTTCGCACTTATACACTTTTCTTAGAGAACTGCATTGTTAACAAAGCGAAGGGGAAAAATACGTTGTTACACAAAATAGTTCGGTTTTTTTTTTTTTTCCTTTTTCTTTTCTTTTCATGGAGACAAATATATTTTTGTAATGGGGTGGGGTTATTAATATAATTAATAGTTCAGGAAAAAAATTTCTTTATGTAACTAGATAAATTGCCAATCAATTGCTAATCAATGTCAATATTCAATATAAATCGGTTAACAACACATTCTATATGAGCAATATTTTGTTTTAAGTGTGCGATTTATGAGAGTTTTGGTGTTTCATGTAGGCTAGGAGTATCACATGGCACTTTGGTTTCGGCCAAAATTATTTCTCAATGAAGAAAATTGTTGTGGTGAGATCATTAAATGCGTTGAATACAGCTTTATATTAACTTCGCCAACAAAAAGTTGAAATGTGAATAACTTCGCACTTATAGACTTTTCTTAGAGAACTGCATTGTTAACAAAGCGAAGGGGAAAAATACGTTGTTACACAAAATAGTTCGGGTTTTTTTTTTTTTTTTTCCTTTTCTTTTCTTTTTATGGAGACAAATATATTTTTGTAATGGGGTGGGGTTATTAATATAATTAATAGTTTAGGAAAAAAATTTCTTTATGTAACTAGATAAATTGCCAATCAATTGCTAATCAATGTCAATATTCAATATAAATTGGTTAACAACACATTCTATATGAGGAATATTTAATTTTAGTGGTGCGATTTATGAGAGTTTTGGTGTTTCATGTAGGCTAGGAGTCTCGTCGCACTTTGGTTTCGACCAAAATTGTTTCTCTATGAAGAAAATTGTACAGTTGAGATCATTAAATGCGTTGAATACTGCATTATGTTAACTTTGGCAACAAAAAATTGAAATGTGAATAGCTTGTCATTTATACATTTTTCTTAGGGAACTGCATTGCTGACAAAGCGATGGCGGAAAATTGTTCTTACACTAAATAGTTCTTTTTTGTTTCGTTTTTTATGGAGACAAATATATTTTTGTAATGGGGTGGATTTTTTTAACGTAATTAATAGTTCAGGGAGAAAATTCCTGTATGTAACTAAATAAAATGCCAATCAACTGCTAATCAATGTCAATATTCAATATAAATCGGTTAACAACACATTCTATATGAGCAATATTTTGTTTTAAGTGTGCGATTTATGAGAGTTTTGGTGTTTCATGTAGGCTAGGAGTATCACATGGCACTTTGGTTTCGGCCAAAATTGTTTTTAGGAAATTGTAGAATTGAGACCATTAAATGCGTTGAATATAGCATCATGTTAACTTTGGCTACAAAAAGTTGAAATTTGAATAGCTTGTCACTTATACACTTTTGTTAGGGAACTGCATTGCTGACAAAGTGATGGCGGAAAATTGTTGTTACACAATATAGTTCTTTTTCTTTCTTTTTTTATCTAGACAAATGTATTTTTGTAATGTGGTAGGTTTTCTTAACATAATTAATTGTTCAGGGGAAATTTTCATGTATTTAACTAGATAAAATGCCAATCAACTGCTAATCTATGTCAATATTCAATATAAATTCGTTAACAACACATGGCAATTTCTAATATCACATCTTTGTCTTTCTGTAGTGACAAAATGCTTGCATCCGAAAAATTAGTAAACATCTAATTACAAACTCAATATATTTAGTGGTATAAAAAGAATATTTAAATGCTTAAATCCTTTATAATAGTTTTGTATGCTTGAATAATGATTGAGTTTATTGCCAAGACGTGATTTATGAAATCGTAACTTAAAACTTTAATTTGAACGACTCGACTCCTGTCCCCTTAAAACTTTCAAGGGAAAGTACATGTTTTATTAAAACGTGGAAGTGGTTAAATAATACTAGTGATTAGGAAGATTTGAAAAAATAATAATAAGTAAAAGCTTTTTGTTCATGTATACTATAAAAACAAAATTTGTTTCTAAATTGAAATTCCATTGTGGCATTTCGGAATTGACCCCTTCGTACGAGGTCTTTTACAGAATCTTTAATCTTTATCACCGGTTTTTTAAATGTCAAGTTTTTGCCTAATCGGATCGAGAAAACGCGCGAGCTAAATAAGATAAAATTTACAATAAAATTTACTGGTGAGAATTATCAAAGATTCTAAGCACTTTATGCGGTACGTATAACGGTCTCTCATCCTCAAGGGGTTAAGTGGGGGTGCATTATGTATTGTCGCTTTTTAAGGAGTTAAACGATGAAAAAGAAATCATTGTCCTGACGAGAATGAATACGATGAAATTTTAACGGATAGGGAGAATACCTGCTTAAATGAAAGACTGTATAAAATGAATTTTTTTCTACCCCCTGCAATTTACTTTTAAAAAGATTTTATTGTGGCATTGAAAAAGAACTGTTCTGATGCACCTTTTTCATCCTAATTGTTAGTAACACGCAGATAACCTTTGTAGATACAAATTCTTATAGCTTTTATTTTTTCTAATTAGTTTTTTTAATGTTCTTTATGTTATATCTAAAACGACTTTTTAAATAAACTAACATTACAACAAAGTAAAAAATTTATTTTGAACAAGCTAATAAGAAATATTTTAAAGACAATATTATAGATTTCTCCCAGTGAAGTTTAGGCTTTAGTTTTGATACAGTCGAAATGAAAATCAATCCGATTTAATTTTGTTAAAAGAATGCATTTAGGTATGTTTTGCTATGTTCAGCAGTCATTTCAATGAGATATAACCTGGAATTAAATCGTTTTGGCTGGAAATTCGAAACGGTTCAAATATCATCGATCAGTGATGCTGTTGAGAAATTGTGCAGTGATGCAAAGCATAGATACAATTTGTTTAATCTCTTGGAAAAAACCTAAAACAGATTTTAATGTTTCATATCATTGGCCCAAATCATTCGGTTTAAATAGAATTTTTTTGTAGTGCTTTCTGTAGTGTAATAAGTGACTTTGTCTATCTTCCAAGTACATTTATTTGTTCTTCCTTGCGGAAAAATTAAAAATATTTAAATTTGGAAGTACACTTTGTAAGTGGCAGCGGTTTAATTGCTTTTGAATATTTAGCAAGCAAATACAATCATTGCGCATGTGAATCAACTTTAAAAGCTGTTTTTTAATTACTTGTAGGTAAATGATAAGTATGAGAGTGTTTATTAATTTGGAAAATGTCACAATCTTCTGAGTAATTACTGTCAATATCTGAAAGTTCCCTATCAATACAAGAATAATATGATAACTTATCACCAGATTTGCAATATCTAGTGAATTTTTTATTCAAAAATTTTAAATTTTCACTTGAAATTTCGAATAATTTGTTTTGTTATATATAATAAAACGCATTGCGTGAATAAAACGAAAAAAAAATTCTTCTAGAAATTTAAAATAATAATCATGTATTTGAGATTAAAGTCTCCCACTTTCGACTTTTTTTTCTATTCAGGATTGTGATCACAGTCTCCCTCCTGCAAAGAAAATATATGGAAACTTCTATTTATTGTTACATTTTTATGATAATGTGAAGTCACTTTTAATTTTCTTGTTTCTGAGTTTATCTTATCTAATCTAAGTTAATCTTATCTTTTAGTTTCTAAGTTTATCTTTTAAAACGTTTTTTATCTCGTTCATAACCCCCCCCCCCTTTTTTTTTTTCCAAGTATTTTGTGCTTTTTTATGTGCTGCGTTGAAGTATTGATAACTCTTAATAAGTTTTCGTTTTATGATTATTTCAACAACTAGATGATAATAATTTTCTAAGAAAGATAATTTTTAAGAACAGCGAATATTTTTTATTAAAAATAATATTAGCGTTTAAAAAAATAAGTTTGCAATTCGTTTTACCAAAAAAGTTTCTTTTTCGAACTTTCTCATTATTCGTATAAATATTGATTAAAAACTTAAACAAAACTATATGTTCTATTATTTAAAACTTCAAAAAAAAAAAAAAAAAATTAAATTAAATTACAGCAAATTTATAAGAAATAAAACAATTATAATTACATTGGAAATTAAACAATAAAACACTTTTTCCTAAGCAAGGATTTCGCAATAAAAATAAAATATTACATTTTGATTGAGTTATACGGTATTGTTTCATTTGTGAGATTTTTCCTTTTCATGCATTGATGAATGAAAATTACTTCATGATTGCTGGGGAAAGTAAAACTTTTTATTTTTATTTATTTATTTATTTTTTTTTTTTTTTTTTTTTTACCTTTAATAAAAAAAAAGCTAATGATTGAATGTACTAATATTTTAAACGCGAATTCTTTTTCTTTTTTTTATTCAAGAGTATTCTATTCTTTGTCCCTTCCAATTTCTCTAACCTTAACCTTGAGTTAGTATTTCCTGGTAGACAAACCAGTTTTCTGGATATAGTATAGAAACAAACACTTTTATTGATCATCCTTTTGGTAAAAATCGCTACTTTTAAGCTGTAAAGCTCACAGTAGCTTATTTGTTTTTTTAACCTATCATATTATGGGGTATCATCTTTAAATTTGATATCGGTTTTCAAAATATCAAAGAAAACAGTTTTTATCCTTCGAATTTTTTCTTCTCTGGTTACTCCGTTTATATCATCACGTTTGCATCATCATATTTTGTATCATCGCATAACTTTTTTCCCCTTTTTCGCCGATTTTGTAAAAAAAGAAAGCGATACTCAATTTTCTTGTATATGTAGTGTTTGTATGTTCCAGTGTCGTTCCATAACGGGTGCTCAGTTTTCGATTGTTTTGCTTTGGTTGTTGAATAATATACATTTCTATGATCAAGAACTACAATCTTTATTAGCATCTGCGCAAAGCTTATTAATTATTTTTTGCAACTTATGGGTAAATTTTCTCAATAAATACATATATGTGTTCGTATACACCCTATATATTTCTACGTTTGACAGTTTGTAATTATTATTGATATATAGATTATTAATTATTCCTTGCAACCTAGAAAATATCTGCCTAAAAAACTTTGTCATATTAACAGCTATAAGCATTATTAATATTTTAATGTAGCATATTATTTTCAGTTTATGAACAATAACCTAAAAGTTTTTATTTTTGGTTGAAAGCTGTGCATTTTTATTACAATTTGAACATAGTTTCTTCAATGATTATTTTCAGCTCATGAAAAAATTGCCTAAATATCTATTTTCTCAAACAGACAGCTGTAAATTTTATTACAAACTCAACACAGCTTACTGATTATTATTTGAAACTTATGAACTGTTTGTACTTGCACTAACTCACATAAAATGTATCAATCTCTGCCAAATTTGATTTTGTATCTTAAGTAAAATAATTACTGAATCAATTGCAACAATGTAAAAAATTTCTTGATACTGCAGAAAGATTTACAAAAACTCATAGCCGCTCCAATTCCAAAAATATTTCCCTTAATTATTCAGAGAACCAATCAAAAACCTCAGAAAATACGAGCTGTTAAAATTTACAGTGTCGTTTCTTTTCTACCAGTAAATTTCGAAAAGATGTTTCTATTAATTTCGGATTCTTTTAGTTTCTGAGGCTTCAGATTCGTTTTTCTGCTAAATGATTCTGAACATAAGACAGAGGTTTCTTTAAACGTCGAAACTATGCGGTAATAATCAAATTTAGTAAACGTTTTTTATTTGTCTGTCTTCTATTTTCTGGCATGAAAGTGGGAAATGTGGAAAAAGGTAAAAAAAAAATTAATTTTCATGTATACAATGGCACCAAACTCTTATAATTTAAAGTGTCCTTTTAACAGCTACTTATACAATAAAATTAAATCTAACTGCACGTATTATTGCTATTTTTTTTTTTTTAACTTAAAAAACATTAATAATGATGGTGCAAATCCAAATACATCTGATCAACTTATGTGAAGTAAGGTTATTAATTTTCAAAAACATATGTTATTCTGAATAGTTTAGCTGTTGAATTCCCCCACCTTTTTTTTTTTTTTTCAAAAGAAAACAGTCTCTTTGCTAAATTGATCTTTGCTTCAGAAATGCATCTCGAAAAAAGTATCACAGAAATTACCCAAAAGTGTTGTATAAATAATACAAAATATTCTATTCCAAAAAGAATTTTCCTTTCACTTTGTATTTTTAAAGTAAAAAAAAAAAAAAAAAAAAAAAAAAAAAAAAAAATCATTCTTGAAAGACATTTAGAACAACTCCATTTACATGACTTCCAGATGCTTGTAAATAAAAGCTCACCTTTCACTTTATGCATCTTTTGCACAACAATTCAAGAACAAACTCCGTTGTTTTAAGTAGACAAAATGTCCAATTACTAACCCCCCCCCCCCCCTCCCAGCAATCATTCTTCCAAAATTTTCTTTGAACTTTCGTATTAATGCAGAGAATGTCCGAAATTGATTTAAGGGTGTTCTTAAATCAAAAAGGGCAACTTTGTGACACATGCTTTAATTTATTTTTGTTCGGAAATGCCTGAAAATAGCAGGTGTTATTATTCAGAAACTGCCTAATTGCACTCAATGTTCAGTTTTTTTTTTTTTTTTTTTTTTTTTTTTTTTTTTTTTTTAACACAATAGATTTTTCATAACAAGCCTTCAAAGTTGACACTTTCGAGCACATTCCCCGACGAAAGCAGAAAAACCGGTCGAAAAGCAGGAGAAAAACGGGTGATCTCCTGATCGAAATAGCTTAGAACTGGATAGATAATTTAAATATCATAAAATGGAAAAATAGGTTCGATTCGAAATCGCTTCCATAGTCAGGCATTCCAATTTCATATCTTTCTGTTAAAAAATGAATTTGTAAATGTGTCAAAACGTTTTTCGCTTGTTGAGCGGAGCAGTTAAGAACACCCTTAAAAAAGGTAGAATTCCTCCTTTAGAAGGAACGCTTTCATGCCTGTATTTTTAATCTTTGAAACGTTTCTGCAAAGTAATATTCGAAATGTTACAAATGTCTTCCGGTATTTTTTCAATTATGAATCAGTGGAAACAAATATAAAAATTACCTTTGTGTCATAAAGAAACTATTTTTAAGAATAACCATTATCTTGCTTTTGCTACAAACTACAATAACTGTCCAGCTCTTCGTTCAGTTCATAGTGGTCATCTGTAGCGTTCTCTCTTGACCTCATACACAGGTCACCCTTCCATTACTGCGTGGTGAAACCGCATTCTAACCCTTATTGAGAGTTGACCAGACTGATAATGACAGACACCAGACCGGAACCTCTTTCCTATTGCCTTCTTGTTAAACCTTCTTGTAAAATTTTCAACTCTTCCTTCTAGATTCGTGCTTAGAATATGTTATTATTTATGCTCTTGGGTCGTGTTTTTATTTCTAAGCCGTAAATTGCTGTGGTTGTGGTAAAACCTAAAAACCCGGTTTGTAAATAGGGATTTTACTTTAACTTCTATTACTAAAGTCGTGCAATTATGAAACTTTGTATTAATTTAAAAATATTATCTATTAAAAAAGAACTTCTAAACTAAACGATAAATAAGTTTTAAAAAATTCCTGAAGAATTAATCTTTTTGTATTCTCATTAAACTGTTTATTATATTTTATTTGAAAACTAAACGAGGAAACAAATAAATAAAATTGATAAATGTTGTAATTGCTTTTTCTTTTAATTAAATTTGAATACTGTATTTAAATAAGATTAGTTTAAGATGAAAGTGAAATTTATTTCTAAAAGAGAAAATAAAATAAAAACTGATGAATGTTGTAGTTGCTTTTTCATTTACTTAAATTTGTATACTGTGTATAAACAAAATTGGTTTAAGATGAAACAGAGAAATGTTTTTGATTTTCATTTATTAAGAAAGTAACTACATAATTTGATGTTATTCATTATTTAATTTTTAATCAGATAACAAAATTAATGCTTTTTAATGTCACTTAAATAATATAACTCTGAAATTTAGTAGTGATCTTTATGATTATTATTTTTATTATTATTATTGGTGCACAGGTCACAAAATGTTTCCTTATCCACCTATTTGACATTTACCTTAAAAGATTAACTTGAGTGTTTTATCACAAATTCTATACTTTTTTTACTGTCGAAATTAACGTATTTGTGGGAAATTTTACAGTAAAATTTTACTGGTAACGATAAACAAGGACTCTTAAGAGGCCACAATAGTCACAGAAAAAGTACTCAAAAAGACCCGGATGATAATGTAAAGTCTATGGGAGCGTTCTTTTCTAGTATCTCGCTCAAATTTTAATATTTTTACATGATTTTTTTTGAATAGGCTAGCTGAGGATGATCCACAACCGGCCTAGTTTTTACTTTTTCAATTTTGGTTTAAGATTTTTTTTAAAAAATTATTTTAACTTTCAAAACCGGTTTAAACCGGTTCTGAAATTGAAACTATCATAATATAAAAAATGTATGAGCAAAATCGAAAAAGTAAAAACTAGGCCGGTTGTAGATCATCCTAAGCTAGCCTATGCAAAAAAAATCATGTAAAAATATTAAAATTTGAGCGAGATATTAGAAAAGAACGCTCCCATGGACTTTGCATTAGCGCTCGGCTTTTACCGCGTGACTAGTGTGTGCTCTTAAGCCTTTTTGCGGCACGTATACGTGTCACTCGTCCCCAAGGGGTTAAATCATACATTAAATGTATTTCTCAAGTTTTTTAATTGTGTCATTTTTCACGTTAGCAGCTTTCGATTGCAACTCCAGAAACAATTTTTTTTTTCCATTTCAACACAGATGCAAATTTAGCTCTAGGATACATTTTAATGTGTAAGTGATACGTTATCTGTCGGTTGGATAACTGTCAACCTGGAATATATTTGAAGGATTATGACAAGTTGTGCTTGCGGTTCCAGGATTTATGAGTGGTCTAATTCAGCAAAGTAGCTCAACTGTACTTTTCAACTGAAGTTATTGATGCCGATGATTGATGAGTGAAACGCTTGATGCATGTTTTTATATCATTTTTTTTTATCTTCCTAAATGTTTTCTAGCTTTTTAGCACACCTACATTGATAGCGCTCATAATTAGGCTTTTAATCTAAACCCTTTCAGGCCTGTTTTTTTTTTCAGTTTTTTTTTTTTTTTTTTTTTTTTTTCAGTTTTTAGAAAAAAAAATTGCTTTTACATTAATAACATTTACAACTAGCCAGTGTTCTCGCTGTCGCTCGCCACTGCGCCAAATTGCGACTAAATTCTTCATTTGGCGAGTAAATAAGCGATTAAATTCGCCAAATTGCTAGTGCTCAAGTTTTGTTTTTTCTTTGTTTTCTTTTTCGTTTTTCATACAGATGCATATATATATATTTTTAATATATGCAAACCTTTAACATATCCGTAGTGGATAGTTGAAATTAGATTATAAACAATCGTTGTCGCAATTATAAAAACTTAGGTTATTTTAGAACATATTGAAAAAAAAGGGGGGGGATACATTAAAGGATTAAAGATTCTTTTTTTTTTTTTCTGCTACAAGACGAATCTATTTTGCTAATAATTTTTTCATTTGGCGAATGTTTTTCATTTTCAATTAGCCAAAATACTAACGTTGGACAAATGTCAGCGAGAACACTGCAACTAGCTATCCAAATTGCAGAAAAAAAGCTTTTTAAGCTGAAATATATGTTTTATTTAAGGACAAATATTGTAAATACTCAGTTATGAATCGACTCTAATTTGAGAATAATGCCTTTTGAACACTAGTATTTTCGAATAGCTTTCTTCGCTTTATTTAACTGTCTCATGCATAAATATTTTTCATTATTCACAAAAAAGATTTTTTGTGATAGATAAGAACCAAATAAGTTTGTTATTGTTCTGCATGCTATAGCTATTATCCACAAATCAGATCTCCATAAATGAATTCTCATTTTTTTTTCTGTTTAATAATGCCATAATTATCTGTCCTCATATGAGGCCTGTATGCACGAGAGGGTTAATAGCGGTATTTGTGAGTACTTTTATGATTAAACAAGTTGGAAATTGCACGTGAAGCGTAGCAAATGAGGTGCGTTCGTACGATAATGAAGTTTTAAAAATATCACTCTCATGTATCAATCTCATAAAATTGTAAATAATTAATTACAATTAAAACGCGCAACAAACAATTTTCTCTCTATTGTCATTATGTAATGGAATACTCTTGTGTGGCCTTGTAAATCAATAATAAAAGTTCTTTGCACAGCAGATTATGCAAAATCTATATTATAATATGTACTTTATGATGCATATCGATATTATTATGTTCGAATGAGTGTAATATTATTAAAATGCATTTGAAACTTTTTTTTCTATTGACTGTAACGTAATGGAGTACTTTTGATTGTCCCTGTATTTGATCTATGCATCCTATTTTCAAAAAAATGGAAATAACTTGACCAAATGATGTAATAATTATGTATTTTAAATTTCAAACGATTAAAATGCATTTGTAACATTTTTCCCCATTGACCGTAATGTAACAGAATACTTTTGATCGTCCGTGTAATTGATCTATCCATCCGATTCTGATAAAATTTGTAATGACTCGACAAAATTATGTAATAATTATATATTTTAAATTACAAAAGATTCGGTTGGGTAGTTTTTGCGTTGTTATATGCGGACAGACAGACGGACGCACTGAACGAACACTATAGGTGCTACGTATTTACATAATTACGAACGCACGTAAAAAGACCAAGAATAGTTATTCGAAAATTCGCGTATTCAAATGATATTCTTCGATAAGTAAGGACCGACTTCTACGCGGGAATATTCTTGACGTTCTTAGTAATTACAGTGTATATGTGTTGCTATGTACTGTATATTCTTTCAGCTTTCAAAAGCTCATTATTTAGCAATTGTAACCTTTTCTGCAACACTAATTTAATACTTTGCTTCACTGATTGCGTAATCCTTCGGTATGAGGTAAAAGAAATACTTGTTAACCCATTGACCCATTGTCTGAGAATCTTCATTAAAATAAATCTATACGTTAGTCAAATATAAAATGCAGAAAAAAAAAAAAACTACATACAAAAATTAAATCCCCATCTCCGTCCACTTTATAGTCGTATTATCTCATAACTGGGCGTGATTAGTACAAAACAATGTAAATTATTTTGTGATACAAAAGAACAAACCAATGCCTATTGTTTTTTCTCATTTTTAGAGGCTGTCGTTAACAATAAAAACGTGCTTTAAAGTGTTTAATTCAGTATTTAGGTTAGGAAATACTAGGTCCTCTCGTACCCAATGATATTATAAGCTTAGCTTGTTCTGTTTAATGCTCTTGAAAAGTGGTTGACCACACCCATTTTGCAATTGCATTCGTAAGAATTGCAAAAGTAATGATTATTAAATAATATGAATTACTGCGTAAATTAATTTTATTGAATGTTAACAAGTAAAAGGAACAGAATACGGCTGAACTACATTACAAGACTAATGTGTGAGATAGTTTTTAGCTCACAGGCTATCATAGCCTGAGAGCTTATGTGCCCGTCCGTTCTGTATGTACGGGCGTAACGCGATAACTCATGATAAAAATATCGGAATCCACTTGAAATTTTGTATGTAGGGATATCCTGACAAGGCGCTTCCCTGATTAGTTTTTGGAGTTCATTCGATATGTATAAGAGGGAGAACGGGGGGCTCATGCCCCTCCCCTTAATTGATATGAATGGGATTTTCATGCAGAATTAACAGTTTTCGTTCAAAATTTAGATTAGGATCATTCTGATGAGGCGATTCCGTGACTGTTATTAGGTGTTCATTGAATAAGTATAAACAGGGGGAACGGAGGTTCTAATGCCCCCCCCCCTTAATTTATAGAAATGGGTTTTTCAAGCAGAATTTTCAGATTTCGTTCAAATCTCTGAATAGTTTTGGAAGTTTAATGGTTAAGTATAAAAGAGGGGGATAACTCCTTTTAAATTGTATAAATGCTAAATGGGTTTCTATTAAGAATTATCCGATTTGCTCTGAATTTTGGATATAGATTTTTTATATGATAAAGCATGTCTTTGATAGTATAGGAGGTTCAATGATTAAGTATAAAAAAAGAGGAAAGGGGAGAGAGGAAAAGAGGAAAATTAAGATCCGTCTTAATTTTTTTTCGAACGGAATTAACCCTTGAAAATATAAGGCGTTAATGTACAATTAGTATTTGTAACCTGTGAGCTCAATGCCATCAGTTTAACTGGGCAATATTCTTTATTAAATTTCGTTCTGGATGTTTGTAATCGTAACTCACAAGAATCACACTCGTGAGAATTATAAAAGTAATGACGATTAAATAACATTAACTGCTGTGTAAATAGATTTCACAGAATGTTCACATGCAAAAAGAACACAATTATTTCTGAAATTCGTTACGAAAGTTATGTTTGAAATAGTTTTTAAATTTCGTTCTGAATATTTGTAACTCATTATAACCTCTTTCATAAGAATAACAGAAGAAATGATTATTAACTAACATTAATTAATGAGTAAATTTATTTCATAGAATGTTCACAAGTAAAAAGAACATCACACTGTAAAAAATATCAAATGTTTCTGAATGTATAAAAATGTGCTGTAATGAAAAACGAAAATATGCTGTGATCTCTTCTAACTCACCTAAGGTTTCGAAAACCGTTCCTTTGTCTTTAAAAATTTTAGAAAACTATTTGTTTTCGATATTTGAAGAAGAATTTATAAAAAATTAATTTTTACTAGCTGCCCGTATTTTTCGGAAACATTTCTAAGTAGCTTTTACTGTGCAATAATCACTTTTCTCAAATCAAAATAGCACTTTTTCGAATACTACCAATTCATACGAAAATATTTTGATATTCAGAGGACATGTTTAATAGACAAACATACAATATTAACAGTATTAACATTAATATGAAAAGTAACATGATTTTGCTACAATCGCATGCACAATATCAGTTATGCAGCTGAAAATATTTACTTGAGAATTGGTAGTATCCGAAAAAGTGATATTTTGATTAGAGAAAAGTGATTATTATACTGTAAAAGCTACTTAGGAACGTTTCTAAAAAGGACGGGCAACTAATAAAAATTAATTTTTATAAATTCTTCTTTAAATTTTGAAAAAAAATAGTTTTCTGAAATTTTTAAAGGTAAAGGAACGGTTTTCGAAACCTTAAGTGAGTTAGAAGAGGTCACAGGATATTTTCGTTTTTCATTACAGTACATTTTTATACGTTCAGAAATATCTGACCTTTTTAAAGTGTATGAGAAAAAGGCTTTTCATTTTATTTTGAAAACGTGAAATGCTCTTTTCTTAAATAATGGAACACGTAAGATTTTTTTTTTTATAGTGCATTAATTTAATTTAATTATTTTTTACAGTGCATTACCATTGAACTACATTCACATTACAAGACTAACATCTGAGATAATTTTTACTTTCTTCTATCTTTACAAGAAGAAAGTATTGGATTCATGAAAATTTTCGACTTCCGGTTTTCGACGGATTTATACGTTTTAGAAGGTCCTGAACACGTTTTGACTATTTTTAGAAAATGTCTGTCTGTGAGTCTGTCCGTCTGTCTGTGAGTCTGTCCGTCTGTCTGTGAGTCTGTCTGTCTGTCTGTCTGTGAGTCTGTCTGTATGTGACAAAAAATTTGTGGGCGCTCTATCTCAAGAACTAATGCTCGAAATTTAATAAAATTTTATATTCAGTTAGACCTTGATATGAATTAGTGCCTATTGGTTTTTGGTGAAAATTGGTCTGCAGATGGCGCTGCTATACTACGTTTTTCAGGATTTTCAAGATTGCTATATCTCAAGAACTAATGCACAGAATTTCACCAAACTTCAGATTCTGTGACCCCTTGATATACATAGACGCTGATTAAGTTTTGGTGTAAATTGACCAGCAGGTGGCGCTGTTATGCCACGTTTTTCATTATTTTCATGATAGCTATATCTCAAGAACTAATGCACAGAATTTCACCAAACTTCAGATTCCGCGATACCTTGAGATACATAGCCGCTGATAAGGTTTTTGGTGTGAACTGCCCTATAGGTGGCGCTGCTATGCTACATTTTGCACGATTTTTGCGATAGCTATATCTCAAGAATTAATGCAGAGAACTTCATCAAATTTTAGATTCTGTTACACTAGAATATATAACATAATTAGACGCTGATTACATTTTGGTATTAACCTTGAAACAGGTGGTGCAGCTATGCTGCATTTTGCACGATTTTTTCGATAGCTATATCTCAACAACCAACGCACAGAATTTCATCAAACTTCAGATTTTGTTACAAAATGACATATAACATAATTACACGATGATTACGTTTTGTTATGAATCCTTCAACTGATGGTGCTGCTGTGCTATATTTTACACGGTTTTTTTTTTAAACTAGCTATATCTCAAGGACTAATGCACAGAATTTCATCAAACTTCAGATTCTTTTACACCATAACATAATTAGACGCTTTTTTACGTTTTGGCATAAATTGTCCAAGATATGGTGTTGCTGTGCTACGTTTTGCAAATTTTTTGTTATAACTATATCTCAAGAACTAATGGACGAAATTCCATCAAATTATAGATTCTGTTAGGTCTTGACATAAATAGATGCTTATTAGGTTTTACTATAAATTAACCAACATGAAGCACTACTAAGCTCATTTTCTCAGAATATTAATTAAATTTTGCCTTTTAGGCTTTTCGGATACCAGAATCTTATTAGGCTAGGTCAAATGTTCGAGGAAATTCGATAGTGGGTAACTTTGGGGTCACACGTTTTTTTTTTTTTTTTTTAAATATTAAAATGTACTTATGAAATGGAAGAAAGTTTTGGGATTGAGACATCCAACTAGTTTAATTTCTTCCTGGATATTTGTAATCATAATTCACAAGAATCACACTCGAGAGAGTTAAAAACGTAATGATTTTTAAATAACACTAACTACTATGTAAATGGATTTTATAAAATGTTCGCACACAAAAAGAACTGAATTATTTATGTACTACGCTACGAAACATATGTTTGAAACAATACTTAAATTTTGTTCCGAATATTTGTAACTGTAACTCATAAAAATCTACCTCATAAGAATTACAAAAGTAATAATTATTAAATAATATTAATTACTATGTAAATGGATTTTATAGAATGTTCATAAGTAAAAAGAACATTATTACAATTGGAACTACATTACGAAACTAATGTCTGAGATAGATTTAAATTTCTTTGTGGAATAATTGGTAGTCGTAACTCAGAAAAATCACACTCATGAGAATTACAAAAGTATTGATTATTAAATAACATTAATTATTATGTAAATAGATTTTTTAGAATGTTCTCATGCAAGAAAAAAAAAAACAGATTTATAATTGAATTACGTTACGAAACTTACGCTTGAAATAGTTCTTAAATTTCATTCTGAATATTTGTAACTGTAACTCATAAGAATCTCCCTCATAAGATTTACAAAAGTAATGATTATTGAATAACATTGATTACTAGTAAACATATTTTAGAGAGGCTTCACAAGTAAAAGAACTGTATTACAATTACGAAACAATTACGAAACTAATCTTTGAGATAGACTTAAATTTTATTTAGATATTTGTAATCGTATCTCACAAGAATCTCATTCATAGGAATTTTAAAAGTAATGATTATTCATTAACGTTAATTACTATATAAATGCATTTTATAGAACATTCATAGGTAAAAAATAGCAGGGTTATGATTGAGCTACGTTATAAAATTTATAATTTAAATAGTTTTGTAAATTTTGTCCTGAATATTTGTAACTCATAAGAATCTCCCTCATGTGAGTTACAAAATTAATGATTGTTAAATGACATTTATTAGTATGTAACATAGTGTATACTGTGTAAAATAACGTTGCGTGTTTAAAATAGTAACAGAATAAAGATTTTTATTCATGAATCAATCCCACGGCAGTATAATTTCGGAACGTGCTACATCTGGCACCCTTGATTCATTATCATTGTCCCACAGAGTTCCATAGATGGGATCTTCCATGCTACGATAATTTTTGAGTGGTTTTCTCTAAAAATACTGTGAATGCGGGTCAGACTGTCTTGGAAAAGTAACACCAAATCATTTTTGATTATTAAGCGTTTTTATGTTGTTGGGTTTTTTTATTGTTTTTTTAATTTAATTTAATTATTTAGCAATTGTACAATGTACAACAATGTATGTTGTATAACAAATTAAAATCAGATTTGTTGCACATGAAACTTTTCATCCTAATTTTGGTTTTCATTTGAAATTCTAAACACTGTACTTAAATTAAAATATTTCATTCTGAGCTATAATTGCAAAATAATTTTTACATTTGCTACTTATTTTTCATACATTCTGATTCTTGCACAAACTAATTAATCTGAATATTTTTTATTATTATTATTATTCGAATATATATGAGGAGCCCAGAAGCCAAGAGGTATAAGTGACAAAATTGAAAAAAATTGAGTTAAGTGCACAGGTTATCTGGAAATACGCTTTTTTCATTTCAGGTAAAGAAATATAGGTCATTTTCTTGTTATTTGCTGAGTTATAGAGATAAACCACTTTTTTCGAAAAACAAACAATATTGATTAATTATACATTTAAAGAAAATTGTACTCTATTTTTTTTTAACAGTTATTAAAATGAGAGTTCAAAGATTAGAATGCAACAAGCAGATGTTTCCTATTTCAATTTAGTCAATTGTTATTGATGTTCCAATTTAACATCAATTATCTTTAAACTCAATTTACTCCAAATCGACATTTTGTCACTTGTACCCCTTGGCTTCTGAGGTCGTCATATATCATATTTTAATTTTCAATTCTATTAATTTTTATATTATTCATAGTAAATATGATATAATTTTTATGTCATTTATATATGATAGAGTTCTGTGCTATTATATTATATCACAAGCATTTTTTTTATTTTTTTTTTATTAATATACCCAAAGTAGTCATTTGTTTGAAACGGGTGTAGAAACCTGAATATATAAACTTTTGAACCTTTGTTTCCTGTTTTGCTATCACTTTTACTTGAAAATGTAATCTGTTGATTTTGAATAAACTTCAAGCTAAGTTTTAAAATTCAGTTTTAATCGTGATAAAAAAGAAATTGGTGTAAAAAAAATCTTACTCAAAGTTATCTAAATTTTACCTACTAGTTTTACATTAACCTGTTAGTCATTTAATTTTTAAACATTTTTCTCTCCTTTATCTTCCGTGTTTATTTATCCCTGAAGTTTCTTCTAGAATTATCTAGATCTATATATGTAGGCATGAGTTAAAGACATTTGCTTCTTTGTGTACTACCCCCGCAAATTGAACAGGTTGTTCGAATTTAAATAATACCTTTTTTTTTCTATTTTCAACAGAAAGTTCTTGCGGTCACTTGTTAGCGGATGCGCATTTCGAAAAAAATCCCTAAAGTAAGGGATTTTTTGCAACTACAGTAAAACCTCCAAATAACGGACACCTCGGGAGCGCGAAAACTGTCCGCTATTCGGAGGTGTCCGCTATTGGGAAAAATCTCGGAGATTCAAAAATTGTTAAGAAATGCTTAAAGTTTCATTAATTGACTTTTATATGTTCTAAAATTCTAATATATGATTAATCATAAATTAAAATAATTTTTTAAGCAATAAAGTTGAAATAAAATGGTACATACCTTTGTACACTGTTTATTACATTCTTACGGAAAAAATGTATTTTAAAAGTTTCATTTGCGTTTAAATATTACATGTAATTTCTTTTCAATGAGAAATTTTAACCCTGTTAATAGTTTTGATTTTTCTGAATTCTCTTTAAAAAAAGTGTAATTGCTCATTGTATTTTGTCATTTTTTAAAAGCATAAAATCTCAAATCTTACAGAGGGGAGTGGAGGCGGGGCATTGTGATGCTCCGGGAGGTAATGCCCCTCCGGACCATTCCCTGAATTTAATACTGAACATGGGAGGAAAGATTTTAACCGGCCCACTCTCTACATTTGTCTGTGATCCCAAAATTATGAACACATTGCCCTGACAAATTTAGAGGCTTTTTACTTTTTTTTTCCTCGTTAAAAAAACAATTTTTCATACTTTATTCCCAAAATCACTGTCCGCTATTCGGAATGTCCGTTATTCAGAGGTTAAACATATAAAAATTTAGATTTTGGGAGTGGGGATCGGTAAACTGTCCGTTAAATAGAAGTGTCCGCTATTCGAGAGTGTCCGTTATGGAGGTTTTACTGTATATAGCGAGTAACCAATTATCAAAACAGTAAACGTTTCTAAATAGTGATTTCATTATCATGTAGAAGAGGGAAACTCCTCAATTAAAAACTGAGTTTTTTATTCACTATTTATGAAATGGACTCAGGTAAAAAAAAAATCAAAATCAATTTGTAAGGAAATTATTTGTTAAATTTTAAATCAAACGTTTCGTTTGATTAAAATGTACCCATCTATTAAATTATTATAAAATCAATTAAGTAATCAGTTGTGTATTATTATTATTATTGATCGAAAAATGCATTAACACGATTCTGAAAGGAAAATTATTAAGCTCGTTAATTTCACAACTTTAAGAAATAAAATTAAAACAAATTTTTTTTGCTGTGAATTTCAATATTATATCTTAAATGTTTTAAATTAATTTTCTAAAATTAAAAATTTCTAATTATCTTGAAATTCATTATCATTGACCATTTTCAACATTTTTGAATGCGCATAAAAGTGCTATAAATTTACATTTGTTTATCTAATGAATGTAACGCAACATTAACAACACGATATTAAATGTACTTGTAAGATATTTTAAGTCTAAATTTCAGTTGATATTTTTAAGATACATACATATAAATTTCTTTTTAAAATAATTGATATGGAACATACATTCTAGAAATCATCAACATACGATGTAATATTTAAAAGAAAACTATGATTTCATAAGAAGTTTGATATCTCAAGTAAAATTGAACTAAAGCTATTTTGAAACTTTGGACAAAACCATTTTTTTTTTTTTTTTTTTTTTTTTTTTGCGATCCCTAACACGATGAAGTTAATTAAAATTATATATATATATATTTTTTTATTTAAAAGGAAAACAAACACAAAAATTTAAAAATTGAAATCAGCTTTGTTCTTTCTTCTACTACTTTAACACCTGCTTTCAATTAATTTAATTTGCGCATTCTCAGCAAGTGCCACCGTATGTCCATTAGGGTGGGCCGAAAAAAACTTTTTTTCGATTTTCGATAATGGCGGGTGCGGAAAAGTGGCCACTGGTGGCACTCAGTTCACACAAATAATTTGAGATTTTTTGGACAATTCCTTACCCTGCCGCAAATGGCTTGAAGTTTTGCCAAAATGCTGATTTTTGAACTTTTTTAGTAAAAACTTTTAAAATATTAAATTAAGTTTATTTTGGCTGTATTTACTTGGAAAGGCATATTTAACGTATCTAATGTTTAAATAAATTCTGATAATGCATTATGTAATTGCTATGTGTGTTTTAAATCAGTCGATTTCTATAGGCGAGTAAAACTCGGCGTGCAGCTACGACATCCGCGCGAGGAGTTCTCGGTTGTTTCGCGTTGGTACGGAACGCAAAACAAATTAAAATCTGTACATTTTAAAAGAACATAGCACTAAACTAATGCATAATTAGAGATTATTTAAACATTTGGCACATTAAATACATTTTTTAAACTAAATACCACCAAAAAAAAACTTAATTTAATATTTAAATTTTTTTTTTGCAAAAAAAATTAAAAAATCAGCATTTTGGCAAAACTTCAAGCCATTTTCGGCAGGGTAAGGAATTGTCCAAAAAATCTCAAATTTTTTGTGTGAACTGAGTGCCACCAGTGGCCACTTTTCCGCACCCGCCATTATCGAAAATCGAAAAAAAGTTTTTTTCGGCCCACCCTAATGTCCATGCCTTAATCTGACCGTGACTGCAAGAATAATCATAAACTTCTAGACAATTATAAGAAACTAGTCGTTGGGGGCCACCGTAATACTTACCCATCATGGATATGTATATGAAAATAAAACATGTGAAAACTATTTATACAATGCATTGCAATTCACAAACAAAATTTAAATATTGTTAATATACATAGTAATGCTATATTAAAGAACTGCTGATGTACCAATTTCGACAAATTATATAAAACGCCAAACCACTCAAGTAGTACCGAACTGCGTAAAAGAAACATCCTTATAACTCCAAAAATAATAATTCTATTAACTAACAATTAACTGAGTCGGATTAAGCGTCTCATTTCCAATTAAAATATACCTCTGAATTGAAATTTGAATGAAATACAGGGTCATGAAAAATCGAAGAATGTGGAAAACAAGATTACAAATATCTCGGCAATTAATAATCCGATCGACTTCGTTTTATATGCAAAATGTGTGTTATTTTATTGCCTTTTACGTCCATTCCTTAGAACAAAAAAATTCGAAAATTTTTATATACCTTTCATCAGAACGAATTTTTCGAGAGTCCGAAAAAAATAGTTCCGGATAATCGAGGTTGCTAATATTAAATAGGGTTCGTCCCATTCTTACATACTAACTACATACAAAATTTCAAGTCTCTATCTCAATTTGTTCGGGAGATAGAGCGTTTACAGACAGACAGACGGACGGCAAAAAAATTTTTCTAAAAATATGTTTTTCGGAATCTCCACTATCTAAAACGTGTAAATCCGTCAAAAAAAATTTTTCGATTTTCAAAACGATTGCAAGACTTACCCTATACTACGTATGATGGGTAAGTAAAAAAGACGGTAGTTCCGGAAACTAGCCCCTACAAACAAACTTAACCTTTTTATAACATATAGGTACAGACAAACAAACAAACGAAAAAAATTTAACTCTTTATAATGTAGGCATAGATTACCATGCTAAACTTCATGCTTCTAATCCCTTCAATAGCACAAAAATCCCATTTTTAGGACGTTTTTGCTCCTGCACCCTCTTTGGATTTGTGGCATCGACATAAGATATAGCCTATGTTTGATTCCAAGTGAAACCAAGCGGGATTTTTTTCCTAACTCCAACGTATATCTTTTCATGTTAAAAAATTGAATCAATATGAAGTCCGGCCACTTCAGTTTTCATAAATAAGCTGTAAAAAAATTAACGAAAAAAAAAAAAAAAAAAAAAAAAAACTTTCGCTACATTGTAATTAGATGATAGAAATAACAAAATCTCCAAAGCAGAAGTTACTAAAACCTATGGAAAAGTAAAAAATAAAGAAAATCCCTACCAGTTTTTATCCCTAAGACGTAGGGAAATTTATTAATTTTGAACGTGCGTAGGTATCAAAAAGCGCAAGCACCTTTGTAGGGGAGAATGCTAAAGGGATAAGCGTGGGCAACGGGACAATGACACACCCTTTGTAGGCCAATCACGACACAGAAATGTTTTACTATTTTATTTTCTCAAGCTTTTTTTCTTTAGCTGTGATGAATCATCAGATTGGTTATTTTATTATTATTTGGTAGACTATCCATCAACACTTGCTCGCCACGGCAAGACAGTGTTTTGACATTCAATAATGCATTTAATTAAGAATCCCGAAGAGCTTTTATTATGCATGTAAATTTCCCCTTTTGGATTTATAATGCTTATAACTATATGCTTACTTAAAATTTATCTACTTTAATTTTTCTATTGAATTATGATTCGCTCCAATTTTGTGTGCTTGTCTATTTATCCAAACTTTGAACAGATGTTCAGATTGCATCGGAACTTTTGTTTCGAAATTCAAGAGTTGTTCTGACCAGTGAAAGCGTCTTTTAACATGTTATTACATATTTCATTAACTTGTAATTCTAAGTCTATATATAATTTCATTAACTTGTAAGTTATGTTACCGTTCTCACAGGCCGTTTCTTATTTTCGGTTTTTATAATTTATCTTGTAGCTTTCATTTTAACTACAAACACTACCGAAATTTTGCTTAGTTTGGAATTTTAATACTATCACCAGAGACTTTCAAATAGATGAATTTTAATTACAACAGTCTTCTACAAAAATTTTAGTACAAAAGATCCATGCTATAAATTAATCACGCCTTTTATTCATCTTTCGATGAGCGGTCTCACAAACAAGGGCGGATCTGGAGAGTCCTCAAGGGGGGGGGGCGATTTTAAAAATTGGAAGACTCGAATTTTATGCATAAGTCGGAGCTAATATTTTCACTGCGGGTCGGGTTTGGGTCAGGTTAACTTCTATATTTTCTGCGGGTCGGGTTTGGGTCCGGTTGACTTCTAATTTTCAAGCGGGTCGTGTTTGGGTCCGGTTAACTTCTATTTTTCAAACGGGTCGGGTTTGAGTCCAGTTGATTTCTATTTTTAGCTGCTGATCGTGTTGACTAATCAGGGACGTGCGAACAGAAAACTGCGCATGGGCAACGTTTCAGTTTACCCCCCCCCCCCCCCAAAAAAAAAAAAAAAAAAAAAAAAAAAAAAACGACTTTTCTGGAGACAGGCCAAAGATGACGTTGGTAGTATAAATTTGATGTCCTTTAAATTTTCGGACCCGAGGCGACCGCCCCATTCCTTTTGCACCGAGTTGTAACTAATACTTTTTCTGTGGTTTGCATTTATGTCTATTTGACTTCTACTTTTTGCAGTGGGTCAGGTTAACTTCTACTTTTTTGCTAATTGCTGGGTTTGAGACCGGTTGACTACTATATTTTGCTGCTGGTCGGATTGACTTCTGTTTTTTTTTTTTTTTTTCTTCCCCCTATTGATCGGGTTAACTTATACTTTTTTGCTGTGGGTTGTATTTGGGTCCGGTTGACTTTTTTTTTGCTGCGGGGTTAACTTCTACTTATAATATAAATCATAGTAGTAAAGCTCTACAATACGAACTAAAGTAATTTTTTAAAAATGTATTTCTTAAAATTTCGTTAAACAAATGTACAACATAAATCTATTTTTTATGAATAACAAATAAGTAAGATACCAGCCCTCGGAATGAAGAATTGCACGCAGTGTCCCCCCCCCCCCGAAGCTATCAAATATCCCCCCCAGAAAATTTTGTGTTTTCAATGGTAAAAAGTGTAATTTCTCCCCGGGACTCTATTGTATCCAACCCCCCCCCCCCAGAATCAAAGAAGTCCCTCCCGGAGAAAAGTGTCTGAATTCAACAGAGATTGCACGAATAGCGGTTGGGCCAATAATGCTTATCATACAGGCTGGGTCAGACACGGAACAAACGTTTAGCTTTTACTCAGGACCGGTTCCCAACCTGGAAATTTTGATCAGTACAGACAAAACATGAGTTCGGGCTCTTTTTTCCAGAATTAGGTCCCACTCGAGCTCGACGATTTTAAATCCGAGCCCGCCCGAACCCAAAACATTTTGCTTCATCAGAGTCCGAGCCCAATAATGAAAATATACAATAGAAGAAAAAAATGCATTTTTTTTATGTTCTAAAAAAATTATGATTTTTAAACTACATTTTACATAGAAATGTTACTCTTAAACGAAAATTTAAATTTAATACTATCAAAAGAAAAGTTTGGTATAAAAAAAAAGTACTTTATACATAAAAAAAATTCTCATATTTTGTCTCCTTTAAAAAGAAAATATTATGGACATGCTAATGAAGTGTGTTTTATGAACAAATGCATGGAACTTGTAGAAACTACTGTCGAATCGAACAACATTAATCAATTTTCTATAAAAAGTGTACATTTTTAAGTATAACCATTTCATTCCTCATAACAATCATTTGGGATAGGCGTGACCTATCATAACAGACAATAATATTAATTAAAAATTTTAAATTCCGATGCTTTTACAGGAATATAGGAAACACTGCTCAATGCTTTCTATCGGAATAATATGGAAATTAAATTTACTTACGAACAAAAGTGACTTCGTAAATTCTGGAGTACAACTTCAGCATCAGCAGAATTCACAAAAAAAGCAACAATCACTAAAATTATTTCCATATGAGAAGGGATTACGACCTGTGTACGCTGTGTACAATAGAAATCTAATATATGCGCCAACTGCAAACGAAAACTGGAAAAAAATCCTCTTCGTATTAAACGTCTAAATAATAATAATAAACAACCCTATTGCAAAATAACCTCTGCTACAAACAAAAATCAAAACTAAAGACAAATTCATTATTCCCGCCTTTTCGTTGGCGCCAGAACGCCGACGGAAATGGCTAAAAATAGGTTTGTAGAAATGACTAATAGAAAAAAACACAATTTCTGCTTCCCTTTCATTCAAATCAAAATGTTCAATATTGTGATTTGAAAAGGAATAAGTAATGTTTAAAGGGGAAAAAAAGTTCTTTTAATATTTTCCATTCACTGATAAAGAAAATTTATAGATTTCAGAAAAAATGAGTCCGAGACCGAGCACTGTCTTCATCTCTAATACAGATATTTAGGAAAAATGACTCTTAGGCCGGACTCGACATGGAAGAAAAACAAGTCAGGCTCGACCTAAAGCGGCAAAAAAAAAAAAAAAGGATCAGGACACGGCCCAGCTCTAAAAGTTAGAAAACCTGACCCAGCCCGACCCTCGGGTGGGCGGTCACCCCTTCGCCATCTCCCCCCCCCAACCTTAGATCCACCATTGCCTGATTCATAAATAGGTGCGGCCCGACCCGGGCCGCGCCGTGCCGACCTTAAGATTCAGCCTAAGTCCTATTCCATGAAGATCTCTCATGTTGATTTGAAAACCTTTATGGTCCAAGGGGGGGGGGGGGGGGGGGCTGGCGATCGCCCCCTACATCGCCTCCAGAAAAAAATAAGACCCGATCCGCCCCGGTTCTAAAAGTGTAAAGACTTGACCCAGTCCCGATACAATTAAGTTGGCGCGACCCGACCCGGGTCGCGCCCATTTCGAATTTAGATCTAACCACTTTTCCGTGCGTGCATCTGTCATTTTGCAGACCCTTTATTGGGCTCAAGGGGGGGGGGCGATCGCCCCATCGCCCCCCCCTTAGATCCGCCATTGCTCACAAACCACTTCACAATTGTTATGCGAAAATTTCTATCACATCAGTTTGAGGTTAATTAAATGTTTTGCTTCTTTACGTACACATATCGCCATCTGCCAGAAAGTGACACATATCGCAAAATTCATTTTGCGTTTTATTCCACTAATAGGTCCATCATAGGTCTTGTATTTCAGTTTCATGAGTATAGCCATCTGAAAAATCACTTTATGCTACATGTCTTTTTATGACTACAAAAGATAGGTGAATTGTGTGGAGAGGTAAAATTACCCAACCCTCAAAATCTCATCCGACGTCTTCGTTTTTAAGGGTTTTATGATTTTATGTACGTTTACATTCCTGCATGCAGAGCAGAGTGCTTTAATTTTATTTTACAGTGAAATCATGCAAATTTTCTTTTACCTCTCCTGTAAAATTTACTTTTGCCAACTCTGTTAAAACTAATGGTGACACATTGCATCATTTAGGGGTGAAAGGCTTGTCTCACTGGTGACACTCCTAAAGGACCTGATGACACCTTTAATTAGGGTGAAAAGATGGCACCCTTAATCCAAAGTGTCCAATAATAAAAAATTAAAAAAGTATACAAACCGACTTTTGGCCGTCGAAAGATTCGAACTCACAACGTCTGATTACAAGCTCAGCGTTCTAACCGCTCGGCCATCGAGCTCACCTTCATTCACTCATAGCCATAGATTTTACTTGCCGTCACAGAAATCAGAAAGACACGCGTCACAGTGCATGCGCATGGTTCCAGTCACCCGATGAGGTGCCACATTGCTGCCAATACGAAGTGTATGGCACCTTATTTAGCTCCAATCACCCAGTAAGAGACCTGTCAGCACTGCAACCACATATCCAAGCCCCTATGGCACCCTAGGGCTCCAAATGGCACCGGTTTGTCACCTTCACTTTTAACAGTGAAGATGTCATTTTTCTTGCGGGTGAGCGATAAATTGTTGATTTATTTTGCTTGTAACTAACTATAGATGCCGTTATATTGCCTTTAATGAAATGTATACATTAATTAAAATAATAGAATGTATAATTAAAATAACGAAATGTATAGTTATTAATTTTGAAAGTGCGTAGGTATCAAAAAGCGCAAACACCTTTGTAGGTGCTTTACAAAGGTCTGCTAAGTTTTTAACATAACTGATAACCATAACAAATTGGTTTGTCCTTTCAGACATTTTCAGAACACTTTGTGATTCTCGCGCTGAAAATTCAACATATCGCACCCTTGCTACAAAAGTGTCGCAACTCAAAAACCTGTTTCTTTTTTTAGTTGTGGCTGCTATTCTACTTGTATTTACGATTCTATTAATGCCCTAAAGTATCAAATTATCCATTCCACAACCCGGAAACAAATTTTCGCACTTCCTAAAAAACTGTGTCTTAAGGGTGTTCTTAAATAAAAAAGGGCAACTTTGTGACACATGCTTTCATTTATTTTTGTTCGGAAATGCAGGAAAATAGCAGGTGTTGTTATTCAGAAACTGTCTAATTGCACTCATTCTTTTGTTTTTTAAAAAACCCAATAGATTTTTCATAACAAGCCTTCAAAGTTGACACTTTTGAGCATATTTCCCGACGAAAGCAGAAAAACCGGTCGAAAAGGAGGAGAAAAACGGGTGATTGCGTCATCGAAATAGCTTATAACTCCATAAGTAATTTAATTATCATAAAATGGAAAAATAAGTTCAATTCGAAATCGCTTTCATAGTCAGGCATTAAAATTTTATAACTTTCTGTTAAAAAATGAATTTGTAAATGTGTCAAAACGTTTTTCGCTTGTTGAGCGAATCAGTTAAGAACACCCTTAAGCAAGGGTGCGATATGTTCTAGATGGAAAGACTTTGTTTTAATATCTTATTACACATCTAACATTAATATTTTAAATTTTCCATCTCGATTAATTTCCATTTTGAAATTTTACTGGATTGATTCTATTTTGACTGGAGTAGTAGTATTATCTGTTTCATACAATGACGCTGATGTACTACTGCATTTGCAATATATCTTAAATTTCGACACTAAAAGGGGAAACTTGCAGCAGTTTTTATGTGTTACTAAATCCGGCTGAAGGAAATATACATTTTTTAATCTCATATCTCATTCTAAAATATCTCTAGATTTAATCGAGCAGAGAAATGTTTGTATAACTGTTTGTTTTGTGAGAATCTTTCTTCATCAGTAGTTTTGCTATAAAACATATCTGTATCTCAACAGGATTTATATTTGTTATGACTTTTAAATGACGGAACTGCTTCAGGATATTTACTTTTATTTCAAACATATTTCCCATTTTTTTTCTTGAGCGACAGTAAATAGAATTTGGTACTTCCTTGTTATAGTGGCCCTGACAATTACGATTTCATCAAGTTTTTATGCACACATAATGCATATATCTCAAACACTCATATATTCGGAATATTCGTCAATATCTATAAATATTTACGCCTCTTATGTCACATGTACGTCATGTATCTAAGTAAAATATGTATGTAAATAGAAATGAAATTCATTCTATGAAACGCTATGAAATCCTTCGAATAGATGCACACATTAAGGGTGTATTCGAAAAAACACTTTTCCATCTTCAACACCTCGAAATTTTCCGATACAATTTCAGACACACTTTTAAACGTAGAAACATGAAATTTGCTGAGAGGATTCTTGAAGGGACGTATGAGGTGCCGAGTGATGTTTTTTTACGCTCAATTCATTAGAATTTGAGTTATAAACAATTATCTTCTCAGTATGACCCTTTTTTTCGTTCTCAAATCTCCCGCTTGGGAAAAATCGGTTCGAAATGCCGTTTTTGATTGCTTTTTTTGCAATATTTTCTGCATTTATCAAAGAATCGACAATTACGGCATCTTGTGTACTTTCCAAATAAGAAATTTTGAAAGTTTGGTGTATTTGAGAGCAATAATGAGTTCAAAAATAAATCGGAAAATAGGCAGTTTGAATCGAAATACACCCTTAAATGCCATGTGCATCATGTATAATTTTAAAATCATGTGCCTTATAATTTGGCGATACATTTTGCTTGCTTGGCGATTCGTCGGGAGCAATTACAACAAAGGAATACCTAGAATTTTATAATTTTAAATAATAAGTTTTTTCAATTTTTTTTTTTTTTTTTTTTTTTTTTTTTTTTGTTATCTGTTTTGTAATTGGTGCGTGGGATTTGAAAAGGGACTATAAGAGCTTAAACAGAAAAGAAAGAGTCTGTATTCAGAAATATAAAAATAGCGTTTTGTTTAATTTTGATCTTGTTACGTTAGTAAAAATTTCAATTCTGCATATTATTTCTTTTTCTTTTTTTATTTTGCATTTTTAGAAAAACAAGAATTAGCCATGTTTTTTGCCCTTCAACTCAAAACTAATGCAATTTCTTGCGTCAGATAATCATTTTAAGCAAAATTATACAGTAACTTCTCTTTTGTAATTCTAAATAAATGGAAATTCTTCCATATTCATTTTTAGCAATTAGAAAATTATTTCCTCACTATACCATTTTTCTTTTCATTATTTTGAGAATGCCTTGATGTGAAAGGAGAATCTTAATTCTTATTTACGAGAATCGAAATTAATGAAATTTAAAGTGATACCACATGTATTCCATAATTATAGATGTGTAAGATACATAAGGCTATTGTAAAAGCAATTTTCTCAGTCTATTTGCTCTTTTAAAACGTTGTCATTGAGAAGTGAAATCTTAATTTATATTTACGTAACCAGGCGCTTTAAAAATGTCGTGCATGATTAAAAAGTTAATTCATATTTATATAAATCAAGTTTAATAGAATTTATATTAAAATAATTGCTATGTGCTTAGTTGTATGTGTGTAAGACAGGTTCAAAAGATAATTGCAAAAACACTTTTTCTTGTCTATATTCACTTTAAATATACATTGTGATTGAAAAATAAAACCTTAATTCACATTCACATAAATTTCTATTTTAAAATGTAGTATATATTATGCTTCTACATAATTATAGCTCTTAGATACATTCATAAGACATACTTTAAATAAGACTTTTTATTGTTGATTTTCCCTTTGAATATGTTGTAATTGAAAAGTGAAAACTTAATTTATACGAACCAAAGATTTGCATTTACCATGTGCTTCGATATATTTATAACTGTATAAGACACGTTCATTGGTAAAAAATGTATACTACTGTTAAATCACTTTTCCAAAGAACAAATATTATAACTTATAACAGAAATTTAAGATAAATTAAAAAAATAATATATAACAATTCAACCTCGTTTACTTACTGTTCATTATTTAAATAGGCCAATTAAATGCTAGATTTGGTGTCAATTTTTAATGTGTTAGCAAGGCTCTTGCTTGCTTGTTGTTTGTTTTCTATTCTTTTTATGTTTATTTAGTTTTTACTTGTTCTTGACCTGGATACACGCGATTCGGGTTACGCAGTGTTAAGAGGAAAGGGATCTCAGAAGATGGTGATGAAGAATAATTGACGAAAATGAAACAAAATACATAATATTTATTGCTTTTCTAATGTGCAATACATATTTTATTCATGGACATTGAACGTTCGAAAGTGTGCCATCGATGACCAAGAATTTTTTTACATATTATCTTCTGTTTTTATTAAGATTGTCCCGCCCTTGATGTTACCGTGCCCATATTCAGCGCTACTCTTTTTTTTCAGCAAACACGGTTAATCATTATTTTAGAGGAAGTAATAACTAGTAATTCAGATTTGTAGCTGAAAGTGGTTTATGGAACCAATTCAATTTTGCTTGTGGCTGCTATCGTTTTCATGGTTCGAGGCTGTATGCATCATGATTTTAGAATCAGGCTTCTGTTTTGGTGATGGTGTTATTTCTCAAGTTAAATTAGGCGAGTAATTCTTGAACTGGGATAGTATATTTGATGTCGTTGAACTTTCTATTTTGCTTTTAAAGTACCCTTAATAGAACTATTATTTCAAATTTTAAATTTCTCTAAAGATATTATCAAAGATGATAGAGCTGCAAGGAATATTTTGTCTCATGCATTGTTAATAGTTGTAATAATGCATTGTTGTTGTTCTTCACATTTCAGAATCAGATAGATATTGTCCAAGTGTAATTGGAGTTAACTTAAATACTCAACAATGGTCAGCTAATGCCTTAATTTTCACATTATTTATGCCTGTTAATGTGTGTCGAAGGAAATAACAGGAAACCCAGTTTATAAAGCCAATTTTTTTCCCGAAAAACAGCCTCCAAAGTATATTAAGTGTCTTCCTGGAACTTATGCCATCGCCGACCAAGAACTTTAAAATTATTTCCCTTGCTAATACTGGTTCGATTATGAAACTAATTAAAATTTTCCGAAATTAGATTTTTTTTTTTTTCGAATTTAACTTATTTACTTTCGTTAATCTAAATTCGAAGCATCTTAGACAACAATGCTGACAATTTTTATTTGACAAGATTGGGATTGAAAATAGTTGGTACTTTCTGTAATGAATAATTTATCTACAGAATTTAAAATTGTTAATATATATATGAAGTCAAAAATATTAATTTATATATGATATCTAATAAATAGATAGAATTTTTTTCAAATTGCTCCCTTGCAATTTTTCTATTGTTTCAAAATAATCTTAAAGGTTTGTGTAATTTTCTGGTTACTTGAGTTAGCCGCAGCGCGACTAATTACAGAGCCTTAAGGTATACTGACTCATCACATAAAAACGTACGGTTATTTAATTGAAAGGAAGATTATGTCGCATAAAAGTACAGAAGTAGATAGACTAGCAGAATTGCTAGTCTTCGACAATTTGCTGATCAAAAACTCAAAGAGAAAGACGGCGTTTCTTGTCCAGTTTGTCTAGCTTCAGGGTGAGCTTGTTTTTCTATAGACTTAACCTCGGGCAAGGGTCTACTTCCATTGATAATTGACATTTGTCACATCTCAAAAGAGGAAAAAAAAAAGAGGAGTAAATAAAAACATCAAAATGGGCGAAGGGAGAGAAGAAAAAAAGTGATTCTCTCATCTTAATCGTTCCCATGATAAAAATCGCAATTGGAATAATAAAATGCTGCATGATCAAGGAAAAAAAAGAGTTTCGGAGGTTTTATTATTATGTGCAACGCGTATTCCTGTTTTTCCCCCGATGATGTAAAACTATATAATTAAATAGGTACCCAGCTAGTTGCAAACTATAGTTATGTAAATAGGTTCCCAAGAGAGACAAAATCAACTTGCATTTGGAAGGGGGAGGTCTCCTCTTTATGACACTGAAACGGACTTCTCACGATTATTCGGTTGGTACTTGAACAAATAAATAAAAAAAATTTGCTTGTGATTATCCAATTCTTAGACTATGATGATATATCTAGGCCAGAAAATTAGACCGCAGTTATGGCTCATTACTGATTAGAAATGCATCGGAAATTTCTGCTTTTAGTGATCAATTTGAATATCTTACGTGAATGACTGCAAATTGGTTTTCGTTTGTTTGTCCACAGTTCAGCCCTTTAATGTAGTCTATGAAGTATAATTACCGGTTAGTTTCGACTGCGATGGGAGACACCGACTTTTATGTAGGGTGTTGCATTTTTTTTAATGGGAATCAATGCAATGTGTGTTTTATTCTGTGTGAATGTTTCTTTAAGCAGCTATATGATTTTAGTTATTATGGTAATCTGGAAAAATACTAAGCAATGACATAACTAGCAACCAGTAAATTTTGAGACTGTTGGAGGACGCAAGAAGTTAGGAGCTCTTGGTGGCAATTTTAAAGAAACGTAATTTCAACAACACCTTATGCTCAAGTTCCGTATTTTGTCATTCATTTCTACCTGTGGAATAAAATACATCAATAATATGCTTCCAGGCGAATTAGATGACCCCATTTCTAACATTATTTGTATAGTCTACTACTTTTTTTATCTGATGGGCTATTTTTTCTTTAATATGTATACTATACTTACAATTAGAGGGAATGGATAGAATTTGTAATCACATTGAATTGAATTTAAGTATATTATAAGCAAAAAATAATAATTCAAAGGAACGACTCATCATCAAGTCACAAACTTTAGGAAGTATCAATATATGATTAAATTATTGGGAAACTGAAATAAGATAAAATTCATTTTTCATTATATTCAAGATTTGTTATGGATCAAATTTGTTATAACATGGGTCGTCTTCACAATTTTACAGTTAAAGGGACGCAAACGAACCAAATTATGCCATTCCCGTTAAATCATGTTACTTCATATAAGTCTCTCGAGGGTTCATATTAGATATCAAAAATTTTATTTTATTTTTTCAAAAAAAAAATGAATATAAATTTAATGACAAATTAAATTAAATTAATAAAAAAGTAAAACTTTTTAAATAATATTAACTTACATGCGAAACTTTGCATTTAAAAAGTTCTTGGATCACATGTTGTTCGAATAAATACCTGCTAAGCACTCAGATACAGCAAAATAAAACCTAAGTCCTGAACGATAAAAACAAAGTTTTTATATTATTAGAAGGATTTTTTTTTTTTTTTTTTTTCAGGAAAATATTTTTTACTTTTCTAAAATAAATCAAAAATTGTTTTTGCGTCCTTTTGAGAACTTTTATTAGAAAAATTAAGAAAAAAGTAGTAACCACTTGGAAGCTTTAACAGAAATTCAGCAAAGATAATAAGTAGTAAAAATGCGCTAACAGGCAGAACAAATTATAACTAAACAATTAAAAACGAAACAATTCATAATATTGTGCAGAAAATTGATGGTATCCTGTCTAATACACAGTTAAAATTGAACAAAAAAAGTTATAAATTTGCATACTGATTTCTCCATGCACTTTCTGCTGCTTACGCGATACTTTCCGAGTAATAGAGTAAGTTTCAAAGAAAAACCGTTAAATACCATTTTTAAAACGCCGTTATGGCACGAAAAGTTATTTCACGTTTTACATTATTTCAGGTGTGAGGATTAATTATTACTCAGCATAAAAATAAAATTAAAAAGTCAGGGTAGAATATATTTTCTCAAGGTGAAATTTCGATTTCTAAATGCGAAAGGCGCAATTTATTATTTTTAGGAAATGATCACGTCTAAAGAATGTTATCCTGCTTCAAAGTAAATGTGCACCACTTTACCCTACACGATTTTGACAATTATTAATGATGGTGTGACCACCCATATTGGCCTTGACACCAGAAGAAGAAGGTATTCCATTGCTCCGAGGGGGGGTTTTCAAACACGCGGATATTCAAATTATGTCTTAACCCCAACGTCGCATACTGCTTAGGCTACGCCACGAAGAGAGAAAACATGAAAATTTACTTGCGCATTCACATGCACACATTTGAATATACATGCGCACACCCTTAGCCAGTTTTCTTGAGCAAGACCGGATGGTCTTTTGGTGAATAGTATAACTCAAAACAATGGTAAATAGGGGTCAGAATGAAAGTGTTTATCCGTGCTTTCTTCAATGGCACACACTGCTGGCATTTTAATGATGGGCCATAAGAGACTTGAACCAGCACAAAAGGAGTTAGGTAAGAATAAAATAGTTTCACTTTCTAATCAGGTCTGTTGCGCAGTGAGAATGAAAATATCACGCGACAGTACTTTGCTTTCATTACAGTTCTACAATTTTTTCTTTCTTATAAATACCTATGTGTTTAATCAAAGATAACAAAACCGATACGGTTTTGTTATCTTTGAAAAGTTATTTTTCTTTTAATGTAACCGAGAACTGTTTGTACTGAATTAAAATGTATTCTGATGCTTTTACAAAGGAGCATATTTCTCAAAAGTTTAAAGGGATAGAAAGTGTCTAAAAATATTGTTTAATCCCTTGGAGGCCTTGTACATTTTTGCACCGCTTGATTTTAATCCCCCTGTCCTCGCTCGAGGAAACGCTCGCGAGCTAATGCTATTCCTATGGGGAAGCATTTTTCTAATAACTCTTTCGTATTTTGATATTTTTGAATAATTTTTTTTTGCATTGGATAGCTGAGGTGTATGCCGACAGCGCACCTTTTTTACTTTTTCGATTTTGGTTGCAGATATATTTTTTTAAAAGCACTTTCAGTTTTGAAACCGGTTTTAAAAGTGAAACTAACTTTTTAAAAAATATCTGCAATCAAAATCAAAAAAGTAAAAAAGGTGCGCCATCGGCATGCACCCCAGCTATCCAATGCAACAAAAATTATTCAAAAATGTCAAAATGCGAAAGAGTTATTAGAAAAATGCTTCCCCATAGGAATAGCATTAGCTCGCGAGCGTTTCCTCGAGCGAGGACAGGGGCCTTAAGGGTGTATTCGAAAAAACGCTTTTCCACCTTCAACAGCTCGACATTTTCTGATACAATTTCAGACACATTTTTAAAAGTAGAAACATGAAACTTGCAGAGGGGATTTTTGAAGAGACGTATAAGGTGCCGTGCGATGTCATTTTACGCTCAATTCATTAGAATTTGATTTATAAACAATTATCTTCTCAGTATGACTCTTTTTTTTTTTTTTTTTTTTGTTCACAAATCTGCCGCTTCGGAAAAATCCGTTCAAAATGCCGTTTTTGATTGCTTTTCTTTGCAATATTTTCTTCATTTATCAAAGAATCGACAATCACGGCACCTTGTGTACTTTCCAAATAAGACAATTTGCTAGTTTGATGCATGTGAGAGCAAAAATGAGTGTAAAAATAAATCGGAAATTAAGCAGTTTGAATCGAAATACACCCTTAAACACCCTAGTGGCAGTAGAATGATGAAAAAAAGTCTTTATAATTTTGTATGTAAAATTTTTAGTAAATTTTTTTTTTAATTTTTTTCATATATAAATTTTGGTGTTATTCAATCATTTTACCATTATAGCAATAGAACTTTCCCCTGAAAGAGTTAAATAATTCAAACAAAATTTTATAAGTCTACAAAATATTTCATCATTATTTTTGACAAAAAGGGCTTATTTGATTCTATTTACAAATATGATGTGATGTACCTTCGTAGTACGAATTACATTCTATAATTTTATCCATTCCTATTAAGTTTCTTTTATATTGATGAGCTTTAAAAGGAGTATGTTTTTGAAACGATGCTGAATTTACGAATCTTGCGTGCAGTATGATGTATTGCGCTTTATGCTTCTGTTTCTAGATCCTTTATGGGATGAATTATCTCCCCAAATATGCCTCATAGCGTTATCTCACTCAAATCTGGTTTGCTCGGAGTCGTCTTCGCACCATTTTTTATCATCAACAACCATCAAGGTCTTCTATATTTCATCACCATGCTTATGCGTTTGTAGATGCAAAGTAGAGGTTAAAAAACAGAAGGTGAACAAGGTTAGTCTTGAGGAATGTTGTCTACAACTTATCCAGTTTATTAGGCTAGTGGATGTTGCTGAAGAAAATTATCTCCGAAACCTTCTTTCATTTGCTTCTTAATTACAAGGCACCCCGTAGTTCTTCGACAAGAGCGTTAAAAAGATTTCACTCTGTGGGCAAAAGTTAAAGTTGTATTTTCCATGCGGGCCAAGATTGATAGATAATTTGAATGGCAGCGAAATAGAATGTTGGGTTATTAATGTGTTAATAACATTTCAGAACACCCACTGTGCGTCACTGATGCTTAAAATTCAAGAATCTAAGTAATTTTCATTTGTTTCAAATTTCGCTTCAATTTTTCTTGGGTAGTTTGTTTAGATGATGCGGTGGCATACGTTGTTGTATCAAGACATGTTTGATTTTAATTGCAAAGTTTTCCTTGAGAAACTACAACGGCAACAGAGTCGTTTTATTTTCTGTACTGCTTTGTTTGCTTAACATATATTTATTAAAATAATTATAGAATTAAAAAGAATATTTCCTTTTTTTTTCGGCTCCAATTCCGAATGAAATATGTGAAATAAAAATAGAAAAAAGATGACCTTGGCAAAAAAAATAAAACTTCAATAATAAAAGAACATCTAACTACTACTTCTTTATATCTATGGTAATATATTATCAAATTATCAAATTCCATCATTTCATCACAAACCGTTGCATTATAAATTTAATAGCCAATGAAACCCTGAAGAACAATAGATTATACTGAAAATATAAAATGACTCTTTTAATTATTATTATTTATTTATTATTTTTAATCTAAGTGGTTTATAAAATCTAAAGTTTGCAAAACTTAAAGTTTCATTGAAATTTTACTGTTAATTATGTGAATGGCCGATGTTTTGCTTTCCGTTAACGCAGTAAAACTTTTAACAGAGATCAGTTAATGAAATTAAAGCAAAAAGAAAAAAAATATTTTATTGAGGCTTATAATTAATGAAATTCTTAATTTAGATAAGAGAGATGTGTTGATGTATATATAATGGATAATGAAAGAGATATGTAAATGTAGATATGCAGTGGGGGAGATATGTAATTGTAGATGTGTAATGGATGATTTTGACGCTATTGAAAAGTTCATAGAACATCCAAAAAAAAATTTTGAACAGCAAGTGAAAAAAAAATGGTCCAAGGATTCGCTCGAAATGGGATTTGGAAAAGACGACCGGCATGTAGGAAGGTCTCATTTACTATATTAAAGTCCGATTTGCCTATGTTGAATGTACACATATATATATCAAGTACTTTTTAATAATAACGTAATATGTACGTATAAAATTTTGTTTAATAAAATTGATGGATTGCATTACCCATTGATTCTATGTGGTTTACACACCTTTTCAAACTTCAAAATGCGTACCATGCTATAAATTGAATTATAATTGGTAAACTCTTCTGAGTTCTCGGTTTTTATTTTTATTTCTCCTTGTAATGCTTGAGTTTTGTTACCCTTTACTTCCCACGTTTTGTTAGTTGAGCAATCAATCCACGTTAAGGTTCAACCCACTTGGAAATCTGAAGCGCATCTTTGTTAAAAAAAAGTGCGTGGAAGAAGACGACATAAAACAAAATTCGGAAAACATTTCTTTTTCTTACTCCAAGAGTTGATCGGGACATTGACCGAACTCAGCCATCGAAGGCGAATTCGGCAAGGGGGTGGTTTTTATACCTTTGTAAAGGTATGTCAGACTTGATTGGAACTGCGATATCTTAACGGAAAGGTTTGACCTCCTTGCCGAGTTTGTAAAATGAAAGGGAAAAAAAAAAAGGCATGAAAGGGTTTTTACAATGAGTCACCTCAGGGGTCTTTTTTTATTCGGTGAATATTTTTAAGGTATTACATTGATATTATTACTCATCAATCATCCGGTACAATGTTCCTTTTTAAAATTTAGCATAGGTTCTCTCTCTCTATGTATATATATACAGTGAGCCTTGATCTCCTTTCACTTGAAATATTTTTGAAGATTTTCAGGTCGCATATCTTAAGTTAATGGAGCTTTACCATTTTTTTTTAGTATTACTCTTTTTCAAACTGTAAATTTGCACACTGAAACCTTACACTTCATCCTCCTTGGCACCTTTTGTTAAGCAAAAATAGGAAGTATCTTCTTACGTTCATTCTGGAATTCTTTGTTATCTTTAAGAAAATTCCAAACTCGCTAACTTTTTTTTTTATGAAATAAGAATAAGAAATTGAGATTGATTTTCAGCTAAGATTTTCATACGCTCTAAACCCGATTGATTTTGTATTAAAGCTACAGTTAAGTTTTTACGATAAAGACAAAATATTAATAATAATTATAATGTATATGTAAGAATATGTTTTATTAATATACTAAGCAATAGTATCGTAGAGCTGACAAAAGTATTTTTTAGCTCAAATTCTTTGGTTGAAGATAATGTTTACACTTTGTCAAATATTTTTATGAATCTTGAAACGTAAGACTTAAGGGTGTATTTCGATTCAAACTGCTTTTTTTCCGATTTATTTTTGAATTCATTATTGCTCTCAAATACACCAAACTTTCAAAATCTCTTATTTGGGAAGTACACAAGTTGCTGTGATTGTCGATTCTTTGATAAATGCAGAAAATATTGCAAAAAAAGCAATCAAAAACGGCATTTCGAACAGATTTTTCCCAAGCGGGCGATTTGGGAACGAAAAAAAGGGTCATACTAATAAGATAATTGTTTGTAACTCAAATTCTAATGAATTGAGCGTAAAAAGACATTACACGGCACCTCATACGTCCCTTCAAGAATCCCCCCCCCCCCCCCAGCAAGTTTCATGATTCTACTTTTAAAAATGTGTCTATCGGAAAATTTCGAGCTGTTGAAGGTGGAAAAGCGTTTTTTCGAATACACCCTTAATTTTGTTTTTATGGCCTTTAAAATGACCTGTAGTCTGTTATAAATCTTCATTTAAAGAAAACCATTATGTAGTTTTCTAAGCTTTAGTTGAAGATTATCTTCCCAGATTTTCTTTAAAATGACAAAAAATAGCGTCTTGTTAACCTTCAATTAAACATGAAATTATTTTCTTTTTTACTCTTTTGTTACCAATGTTTTTTAATTACAATTTTCGTTTTAATTCAGTATTTCTGTGATAAAATGAGGCATATTTCATTATTCAAAATTAGCGGTATAAAGGTATCTTGAAAGTTTAAACACCGGGCAACAACGTTAATTACTGTATGTTATTTATTTATTATTTGAGGAATAAGAAGGCGTTTCGTGACATTAAATTCAAAATATTATCATAATTGATTAGAATTTTTTTTAATTATCTGTAATGGCAACTATTAAAACAGTAACTTAAAAACTTAGTTTTTTTTTTCTCTTTTTTTAACTACTGTAAAACTGTAATTTGTTTTAATTTCTAGATTTAGATTATTAGAAGTAGTTCTGAAGTTACCAGTTGGATTTTCTCATTCCTTCTGCAAAATACAATCATACTGAATAAATTCTTATTGTGTATATATAATGATCATAAATTATAAACACTGGTTTATAAATCATCAAAAAAATTCCCGAAAATGATAGTCTATTTTACCACCATTCGAAACTCGACAATAATTTACTCACTGGCACATATGTTCTCTTCCTTCTTTTTGTCGTTGCATAAATTAAGGGTGTATTCGAAAAAACGCTTTTCCACCTTCAACAGCTCGAAGTTTTCCGATACAATTTCAGACACATTTTTAAAAGTAGAAACATGAAACTTGCTGAGGGGATTTTTGAAGAAGCGTACAAGGTGCCGTGGGATGTCATTTTACGCTCCATTCATTAGAATTTTATTTATGAACAATTATCTTCTAAGTATGACACTTTTTTCGTTCCCAAATCTCCTGCTTCGGTAAAATCGGTTCAAAATGCCGTTTTTGATTGCTTTTTTTGCAATATTTTCTACATTTATCAAAGATTTGGCAGTTACGGCACCTTGTGTCCTTTCTAAATAAGACAATTTGCCAGTGAATTTAAAAATAAATCGGAAAATAAGCAATTTGAATCGAAATACACCCTTAAAAGTGACCCAGCCACTCATAAAAATTATCAAGATTCTCGCTGTGACATGAGCTTTAATTCATTATTCTGTGACACATTTCCCCCTTAAATTATTACTATTATTATTATTTTATTAAAGATATTAATAAAGAGACAGCCATTAACCTTCAACTAGATCACAGAATAGAAACGCGAAAAAAAGTTTTGATGATAAAGAAACATCAGCAGGAAAAAATATCAGAATGTTAACGAACTCCAGTTTGCGTCCTTTAATTATTTACGGACCGCTCGATTTCCTTCCGTTCCAATTAAATGGCCCGCCGACTAGACTTATCGGATTGCCATCGGAACCGCAGAACTTCTGTTCGTTTTCGTTCTTCTTATATTATAGTTAATAAAGACGAATTATAATCTGGTGAAATAAGTTTAAAATGAAGGTGAAAGGGGTTCGTTAGGTAAGTTATGTACAGAAATTCTTTGCTTTTTTGCCTTTTCAGTTAGAGCAGTGATTTTTTTATGCAATGTAGACATCTGAGAAAAATTTAATTAAAATAATGTTTTAAAAAAATCCTTAGCACTTTGAGTGTCTCGTCAGTCATCGATGATTGACAGGGAACTTTCCATTTAGGCCGCGTCAGTCACCAGTAAGTGACAATCTAAAACATGACATAAAAATCAAAAAATTATATTGTTTTCAGCAGTTACTGAAAAACTATTTAAAATTTACCTAACTTTCAATTATTACGGGATTAAATTTTTATTATAATTATTTAAAACAATATATGTATTTTTTAGTTTTATATCATATTTTACAATGTTAGTCACTTATGATTAACGCAACCTAAACGGAAAGTTTAAATTTTGTTAATAATTATTTAAAACAATAAATATGTTTTTTTAATATATAGCATATTTTACAATGTTAGTCGCCAATGACTGACGCAATCTAAACGGAAAGTTTAAAATTTCTTAATAATTATATAAAACAATAAATATATTTTTTTATTTTTATATCATATTTTACAATGTTAGTCGCCAAAGACTGACGCAACCTAAACGGGAAGTTTAAAATTTGTTAATAATTATTTAAAACAATGAATATATATATATATATATATATATATATATATATATATATATATATATATATCATATTTTACAATGTTAGTCACCAATGACTGACGCAACCTAAACGGAAAGTTTAAATTTTCTTAATAATTATTTAAAACAATAAATATATTTTTTTTTTCATATCATATTTTACAATGTCAGTCACCAATGACTGACGCAATCTAAACGGAAAATTTAAATTTTCTTAATAATTATTTAAAGCAAAAATATATATATATATTTTAATTTTATATTATAGTTTGCAATGTTAGTCACGCAGTGTCAGTTGCCATGACTTTCAACGTGTTAATAAATAGACGTAAACAAAAAATGAAGTATAGTGTACTTTTACTCTTTTTTTTTTTTTTTTTTTCTCACAGTATTCCAATTTTCTAATTAAAAAAAAAGTGTGTAATATTACTTTGTGCTAAACACATTGTTCATAAAAAATTTCATACTTTTCTAAGTACCCGAACAATTCGTATGTAATACGCTTTCTTTTTCATAAAATTTGAAATGACTAAATTATGCAATAATTATATATTTTAAATTTTGAATGATTTGGTTCGGTGGTTTTTGCTCTGTTATATGCACACAGACGGACGGACTGAACACGACGCCTATAGATCCAACGTATTGACATAATTAGGAACGCACTTAAAAATTAAAAATAATAATAAAAGTTTTCGTACATCTGATAGATACAGCGTGAATAAAACAAGTCTTTAAAACCTGAAAGACAAATTCGATGCAGCTGAAAATTACGTTCTACCGAAACAAAATAAACTATCTTTCCTAGATAACTTTCTCATGCTTCAATGTCGAATACTTTATAAATACAACTAAACCTTTCTCAGAAAGATATTGTGTCCTTTTACGTGCGAAAGGAAAAAAAAAACTGTTCCAACTAAGACATGAAAATGAGATATCAGATTTAACCATGGGTGTGTGTGGTGGGGAGTTACCTTATATCTCCAACTTTTTACATTGTACTAAAGCAAGCTCTATCCGCTTTTTGTTATTCACTCAAAAATAATAGAATAACACGTAAAGAAGGGGGGGGGGGGTAGTGGTAAAGAACTTAAGCCCTTTTACTAGGCATGCGTCTTTACTAATGCACATAGGATTCGGTTTCGAACCAGTTTCTGTCGCCTGTTTGCGAGAAGAAAAAAAGGTAGAAAGAAATTTCAATTTATTCAATCTTTGACATTCTAGAAGCGGTTTAAGATGGGAAACGTGAAAAGATTTCGTGAAAACCCCAGATAAAATTCCTCTGCGTCCACACTCTGGTGACACTATACATTTTATGCTACCCTCACGTATACCAGCCTTCTAAAAACTAATAATGTACTATAAAAATGGGATACATTTGGGCTGAATATGGAATTCATTAGCTGATTGTATTCTAGATTTGGGCGGGAGGGGCGACGGTGATTTTCAATTTCTTTTTTGCTCGGATGTATTCAGAGGTACTTTTCGCAACTAGGGTAACATCCCCAGTAATTGGCACATTAAGGATTTGTCTTTAAACTTATTTCTATTTTCATTACCAAGAAATAAAATATTTACTTGCAAATATTTTTAAATCAAAGAGTGAATATCTGTGCATCTATTTTGCCCATTAAAAGCAAAAATATTTGAAAAAGTATTTTTATAAAAACATATTTATAAAAAGTTGTTGTAATCACCAGTAATTGGCACTTAGACTTTTACATTATTAAAGTAGTCCTTTTCAACTAAACAAAACTGTTGTCAATTAAAATTTAAAATATACTATAAATCAGATAATAATAAATTGAAATGCATGCCTTTCTTAAGCTAGAGAAGAAACATTTGCAACAAAAATGTCTAATTTGATACAAGCCATAATTCTTTGTCTTTCCTAGGCACTATTGTCATTTAGTAGCATAAATCAAAGTTATAATCTGTAAAGTAAATGATCATATAACTCGTATATAGTCTTGCATTTTTAAAAGACTGGATATAAATCTTATTTTAGGACATTTTTGTAGGATATGCCAATCATTGGTGCATGCCAATTACTGGGGATGTTACCCTACTTTAATATTTTATTTTTATACTTTTTTCCAAATAATAATTTTTATGGTAAAATTCTAAAATATGTGCAAGCATACACTTCAAGTTACTCTTATATGTATCAATCTTCCAAAAATTAATAATGTGCTTAATAAAAGTGAGATACGTCCGAACTGAATATAGAATTCATTAATGTTTGTATTCTAGATTTGAGGGTAAAGGGATTTACAATTTCATTTTGCTCGTGTTTTTGTATGGTGTATTTAGAAGTGCCATGGGCGAGTATATCTATATTTTGTTTGTAGACTTATTTCTAAGCAATAATCTTCATGGTAAATATCTACAGCATGTGCAGGAGAAATTTTCCGCAAGCGTTATTGACACAAAAAATTTCAAAATAGACGCCCATGGCACTTTTGTGAACTACATTACAAAAAAGATATTTCCTAATATATGTATTTAACTTTTATATGTTATAACCTTAATCCAATTTATGATTCTTTATTTTTTATATTTAAATGTGTTTACTTTTTAAGCATTCGTGATCGAAAAGTTTATTGTTGAAAATTCCCCAAAACATATTTGAGAAACTTTCTGCAATACACTTTTTACCAGATTTATTTAAATTAAATTTACAATTTTGTGTGGATTTCTTTCGATTTGAAAGGTGAATTGTTGAATGTCTCTGTTTTCATTAATGTAAAATACACAAGCTGTTATATTTATGATTCAGAATAGCACTGTTATTAATTAAATTATTTAAAATATACGGAAATTAGATTAAAAATGTTCTACTATATTAGAGTAGTATGCCTTATTAAGGGAATAGACTACACTCATGATATTATATTAAATAGTTTTATATTTACACTGCCATAAATGACAAACGTGCGACAAATTTTGAGAAATTTTTCATTACATTAGTACTTTAACTGTCATATCATCTAAGATAGAGATGCGATTATAAATGTGTGTAGTATAAGTCCTAGAGATAGTTATTCTGTTTATTATGCAGTTTACAAAATGTCAATACACTATTTTGTTTTTGAATTATCACGTTTTGCGGAAATATCAATTTTCGAATGTCAGTGTCAATTTTTTCGCTTATAAAACAGTAAACACTTTTTTCAAAGTTGTAAGATAAATGCCATAAAAAATGTATAATATAAGAAAATTTCAAAACATCATTTCCGAAGGTGTTCAGATACCTTAAACATTATTTTAAATATATGTATATATATATATATATATATATCGGATGTCCCAAAAATGACTGATGGATTTTAAAATTCAATAACTTGCAAACGGTGACAGCTATTTAAAAAAAATTTGCAGGAGGGTTATGTATCATGTCAGGAGTTTTTTTACCGTAATTTTTTATTTTAGTTCGAATTTCAAACAATAGGTGGCGCTGACGGAGGTTGAAGGCCAGGTGATCAGTGCTGAGTGAAACGTTGACCTGGTCTTCAATCGCCGTCAGCGTCACCTATTGTTTGAAATTCGAACTAAAATAAAAAATTACGGTAAAAAAACTCCTGACATGATACATAACCCTCCTGCAAAAATTCTTTAAATAGCTGTCACCGTTTGCAAGTTATTGAATTTTGAAATCCACCAGTCATTTTTGGGACACCCGGTATATATATATATATATATATATATATATAATACAATATTTACATACAATTAATGAAATAACATATATTAGGTATTGATCTTGTTTCTCTTTTGACGCCTATATAGAAAATCCTTTTCGGTGAAAAAAAATGAATTGTTTTAATGCTGGGTCTTCGGAATATAATCCACATTAATCATTTAACCTTGGTTAAAACTTATTACCATATCAAAATATCACTTGCACTGTCTGAAAGGTACGCTAATCACCATAGTGTGATATGTACGTAATTAGCATCATAAATTATTAAGCTGAAGCTTGTGTACATTCTCGTTCATACTATAGTTTATCTTGTATCATCTAATGCTATTAGAATTTTGAAAGGCTAATATTAATGATTTTGTTTACTTCAGTTTTGCATGAATACCAATTTACATACTTGTAAAATGTTTCGCTGAAATGCTGGAAAAGCTTGCAATTATTAAAGACTAATAGATAGTTTTCTTTATGTAGTTGACCTAAAAGCCTAGCATGTGCATGTGGGAGATTAGAAATGTGAAAGGGAAGGTTCGTTGATAATGTAACTGTTTTACGCTACAGATTTAATTATTTGTTAGTATTTGAAATTAGTATTCGAAGAATCGTTCTTATCCCTTATATTTTTCAATTTGAAAAGCAGTTAAAAAAACTCAAATTTTAGCTGCACACTTTATTTTATTTTATTTTATTTTATTTTATTTTATTTTTTTTTTTTTTTGCTTTTAACATCATTGATTTTGAGAGATTAATATCTATCTTTAATTCTTTATCTACCGACAATACTTATAAGTACTATCAAAAATTACTTATTATAAAATTCTTTTATTATGTCAATTAGCTGTAATGCTATTTAAAATGAGTTACAGGGGCATAATTTCATTCTGTTACAAAAGCATTAATGTTTATACAAAACAAAAATATGTTTAAAAGGATGATTTCTTTTGCCTTTGCATGTTTTCAGCTTTCTTGGCGCTAAGAGAGGGGGGGGGGGTGATTTTTCATTTCGGAAATATTTCTATATTTATACTGTAAGAACATCCTATTTGTACATTTTATAATTCTACAAAATACTAAGAAAAACAATTTAAAATAAAATATTTGAGTGTGGTTATAAATATTGCGCCGTAAATTCGCTGTAATATATTCTCTGTAAATTCAAATTTAATTAATCCTTCTAAATCCTTCATTCCTTCAAAAATTTATGAAATGATTACATAATTCTTTTAATTTAGTTTAAACAATTTACGTAAAATGCTTTAGAATGTAAAATTTTCATGAAGAAATAATTTCCTTCCGAAGAGTTAATTTCCTCGTTATAACCGAAGTTGACGGATACTCTGCTGCACAGTCAGGAAAAGATAGCCGCATATATAGTTGTGGAAATTTTTCTTTCAAATAGCTAAAATTTTTGTTTTCATTCCTTATGAAAGCGCATACTCAAATTATTTCTCATTCAAAAAAATGACGAAATTTTTTGATGCTTTTACTTACCCATCATACGTAGTGTAGGGTAAGTCTTGCAATCGTTTTGAAAATCGAAAAAAAATTTTGACGGATTTACACGTTTTAGATAGTGGAGATTCCGAAAAACATATTTTTAGAAAAAAAATTTTGCCGTCCGTCTATCTGTCTGTCTATCTGTCTGTCTGTAAACGCTCTATCTCCCGAACAAATTGAGATAGAGACTTGAAATTTTGTATGTAGTTAGTATGTAAGAATGGGACGAACCCTATTTAATATCAGCAACCTCGATTATCCGGAACTATTTTTTTCGGACTCTCGAAAAATTCGTTCTGATGAAAGGTACATAAAAATTTTCGAATTTTTTTGTTCTAAGGAATGGACGTAAAAGGCAATAAAATAACACACATTTTGCATATAGAACGAAGTCGATCGGATTATTAGTTGCCGAAATATTTGTAATCTTGTTTTCCACATTCTTCGATTTTTCATGACCCTGTATTTCATTCAAATTTCAATTCAGAAGTATATTTTAATTGGAAATGAGACGCTTAATCCGACGCAGTTATTTGTTAGTTAATAGAATTATTATGTTTGGAGTTATAAGGATGTTTCTTTTACGCAGTTCGGTACTACTTGAGTAGTTTGGCGTTTTATATAATTTGTCAAAATTGGTACATTAGCAGTTCTTTAATATAGAATTACTATGTATATTAACAATATTTAAATTTTGTTTATGAATTGCAATGCCTTTTATAAATAGTTTCACATGTTTTATTTTCATATACATATCCATGATGGGTAAGTATTACGGTGGCCCCCAACGACTAGTTTTTGTTATGTCATGCGTATTAAATTAGTTGCTTGTATGATGGGTGTGAAAATGGAAAGAATTATTGCAAAATAAGAGATTTTGTGTGTGTCTGGTCATAAAAAATTAGCTAATTATAAGATACCGAATAGTCGGGTGACATGATTAATAGTTAGATTAAAGTAACATACTTAAATTACCGTAAATTAAATGTATTATTTTGCAATACATAGTTTACATATCTTTAAAGGTATTTTTAAGAAATGTACACATTTATTTACGCTTTCTCTATCCAACGGTTCTAAATAGATGTTTTCTTCAGTCACTGGATATATACTAATCCCCAAAATTTGTTTTTATTGATAAAGAGCATCAATAGAAAATCAATAGTTTTCTATTTAGTTAAGGGTGTTCTTAACTGCTCCGCTCAACAAGCGAAAAACGTTTTGACACATTTACAAATTCATTTTTTAACAGAAAGATATAAAATTGGAATGCCTAACCATGGAAGCGATTTCGAATCGAACCTATTTTTCCATTTTATGATATTTAAACTACCTATCCAGTTCTCAGCTATTTCGATCAGGAGATCACCCGTTTTTCTCCTGCTTTTCGACCGGTTTTTCTGCTTTCGTCGGGGAATGTGCCCAAAAACGTCAACTTTGAAGGCTTGTTATGAAAAATCTATTGTGTTTTTAATAAAACTGAACAATGAGTGCCATTAGGCAGTTTCTGAATAATAACACCTGCTATTTTTCATGCATTTCCGAAAAAAAAAAATTAAAGCATGTGTCAGAAAGTTGCCCTTTTTGATCTAAGAACACCCTTAAGAGGAATAAATTTTGTGATTAGTACTATTGTACTATGTATTGAATTACATCTTTAAAGTATAATAACAATGGAATAATCGGTTATTCCAAGTAAACTTCGCCGATAAAAGTCATCGTACAAATAACTATACATTAATCATGCGGTCACTATGATTTTCCATGAAATTTTTGAATAGAAAAATTCTCCCATCCCTCACAGGTAATTTTGTTAGACAAAAGAAATAAGTTTCAGAATTACATCACAATCAAAATATTATTAATATAATAAAATACAAGAACAATCATCTTTTAACATGGACAGCAAACTTTCAAAAGTCTAACAAAAACAAAACTTTGGCTATTATTTATTCCTTATTTATTGTTTTATGTAAACTTGAAAGTTATGCCCCAAAGACTGCAATGGAAAAAAAAAAGAGTCCTAGACCTAAAATTTCTGAAGATAACTCTTATTTCTTAGAAAGGTTCGATTGTTGCCTTTGCCATGTGAATGACATATATTCTTATCGTTTGATATTCAACGGAATACCAGCTAAGCATCTTCAAGGGCATTTCAAACTACGGATTTTTTTATTGCTCTCTCAAAAGCTTTGGTGCGAAATTTATAAGAATTCCAAAATGTTTTCTGAAGGCAATTATGAGGAAGGGAAAAAATACGCATGATAAACTAGTATATTTTACAGATAGAAAAACAAGAACTTTACAACAGTTTTTTCTTTTGATATCTTAATATTTCTTCACTTTTCGGTGTCCAATAAGTCACATATTGCTCATCCTTAAAAAAAAAATGACACATCTCGACAAAAGTAAATTTACCAGGAGGGACAAAAGAAAATTTTGATGATTTTTTTTTTGAGTGTGTGTGACATGAAATTATAGCACTCATTTCTGCATGCAGGATTAAAAAAGTGCATAAAAGTGTAAAACAGTCGCATATGATGTGGTTTAGAGGGTTGGATAAATTTACCTCCCAACTCAATCCATCCCTCTCTTGTGGTAACGAATGGTAAATAACATAATACAGTGATTTTCCGTATAACTACAATTATGAAACTTCTTGTGTACCAAGATACACCTATAACAGGGCTATTAGCGGAATAAAACGCAAAATGAAATTTTGCGAGGTGTACCACTTTTCTTGCTAGTGAGAAATAAGTCGTTATTTGCATTCGTTTAGCTTTTACTATTTACTATCCAGCAATAGCATTATTTAATGCTTCTACTACTTTGTGACATTTTTCTTAGTTTATGCATTTTTGTTCCCAAATTTATTTAAGCCAATTATATTTATTTATTTAAGCGTTCATGCTTTTTTATTTTTGTTGATGTCGTTTCGAAATATATATATATGTATTATTTTTCTTTTCTTTCCCCCTTATGTTTACATTTTGTATAGGCGGGCGGCACTGTCAGTCTTTTTGAATGTATAGCTGGCAAATCCAGTTATTGCGCCTGTGAATCAACTCAATAACCTGCTTCTGAATCACTGCTGGGCAGATGATAAGTACGAGGGCGTTTTTCCATTAGAAAAATGCCACTATCCTCTCAGTAATTATTGTCGACATCTGAAAGATCACGATCATTACAAAAAAAAAAAATAACAACTGCTAGCTTATCGGCACTGTTGCCAAATCTGGCATGTTTTTTATTCAGAATTCCCATCAGAAAATTTGGATAAGCATTTTTTCATTACATAATGTTAGACATACCGTGAAGTAAATAAAGAAAAATTACTATTCATAATGTAGTCTGATTTCAGAATTTTACTGCTGTTGGTTACGCGACTGAGATTACAGTCTCCTAAAAACTCTCGTAAAATGTCTCGTGAACTTTTCGTTAAACGTTTGCTCTATTTAGGACTGTGATCATTTTCCCGTGAGTATAGTATTAAAAAATGTCTCGTGGCTGTTAAAAATATAATACATGCCAATTTATTTGTGTAAATATCCGTTAAATTAGCTATCGCCGTAATAATACACTAATATTGACTGTACTGGGGGGGGGGGGGGAATCACCAATATTGCGCCAAAATTGAATTGATCGGAATACTTCCAGTGAACTATCGTTGGCTACGAGAAAAAGTATATTTTTTTTATCAGAATTTTTTAGTCTGGAGATATATTTACAATAAAACAGCGCCAATATTTCATAAATATTGGCTTTAAATTAGAAATATTTGCAATAAAAAGAATGTTGTTTATATTGATTAATATTGTTTATATCTTGGCGAATTTTAGCAACATTTTTTTTCATTTCAAGTATTTCTGATTTAAAGCCAATATTACTGAAATATTGGCGTTGTTTTATTGCAAATATATCTTCAGACTAAAAAATTCTGATAAAAAAATAATAATAGTTAAGATTGTAAGCAAACTATCATTGGCCATGAGAAAAACTATTATTAGTTTTTTTGTTCTTTTTTTATCAGAATTTTTTAATCTGAAGATATATTTACAATAAAACAACGCCAATGTTTCTGGAATATTGGCGTTGTTTTATTGTAAATATATCTTCAGACTAAAAAATTCTGATAAAAAACTAATAATAGTTAAGATTATAACTAAACTATCGATGGTTATGAGAAAAACTATTATTAGTTTTTTTTATCAGAATTCTTTAGTCTGAAGATATAGTTATAAAAAAAACAACGCCAATATTTCAAAAATATTGATTTATATTCACCAAGATATAAATAATATTAATCAATACCAATATATATTCAATAGTAACAATATTGTCCACATATAATTTTGATATTTAGAAAAATAACTGTGCTTTTATTTTTTGCGTGAGTAGGAGAAAAAATATACTTCATAGATTCAGAACAAACAGTACTAACTAAATTATTGCACAAGAATTCAATGCATTATAAAACTCAGATTAATATTAGTTATAGTAATAATATACTAATGTTATTATTATTCTGTAATTATGTATAGTAATGGTATTAATAGTTAAGATTATAACTAAACTATCACTGGCTATGAGAAATTCTATTATATTTTTTTTATTAAAATTTTTTAGTCTGAATATATATTTACAATTAAACAACGCCAATATTTCAGGAATATTGGCTTTGAATTAGAAATATTTGCAATGAAAAGAATATTTTTATATTCGCCAAGCTATAAATAATATTAATCAATATATGCTCAATATAAACAATATTAATCAATATATACTCAATATAAACAATATTGTCCACATACAATTCTGATACTTAGAAAAATAGCTGTGCTTTTATTTTTTGCGTGTGTAGGAGAAAAAAATATACTTCATAGATTGTAGAACAAACAGTACTAACAAAATTATTGCACAAGAATTCAATACGTTATAAAACTCAAAAAGATTAAATAATAATTCTAGTCATTTCATATTCCATTTCTTCTGCATTCATCTTCTGTTTGGTTTAAAACGAGAATTATTTTTCTTTTGAAACAATGAATCTTCAAAGGGATGTAATCTCAAGACTCAACTCTATGATGATATTTCAAGAGCTTTTCAAGGTCTTTATTGAAGGTCTCGAGCTTTTACAATATCAGACAGGGATTTAAAAAAAAAGAGAAAGGGGAAGGGGGAATAAACTGAAATTTTTTTGGTATTCTATCGGTTATTTAATCAATGGCAGGAGATTTTTTTTTTTTCCTTTTCAAAATCCATAAATAACCCTTTCGATTTTGCCCCCCCCCCCCCCCACAAAAAAATCTAACATACAAGAATTATGATTTTTTTTCTTTTCTTTTTTTTTTTTTATGAAATATCAGATAAAAGCCAGAGGGTTTTCACGTGCAAGTTTCCCCTATTTATAATATATCTGATGGATTGAGTCTGTTTTCAAATTATGAATTTGAGCCCATTTCTGTAGGTGTGGTTAAAGACACTCGAAACTTTCGATAGAAAAAAAAAAAAAAATATTTCACTATTTTTAAGAAAAATATCCGAGACATTTTTTTATTTTTCTTGAACCACCACCTATTTTTAGATTGTAGTCTACACTGAAGAAAAGCGAAGCCGGTTTAGATTAACTATAACGATAATTTTTCTGAATAAGTTATAGCATTCAGATTTTTCGTTTTGTGATTGATAATTCTATTAGTTAATCTTACCTATTTGGATAGAAAACACGTTTTCGGTAATCATTAATTAGAATGTTATTCTTTCAACTTCGTTTGACTTAAAGTTTTTCTTAGTCTAAGGTTTTTTTTTTTATTTTTTTTTTTTTCATTTTTATTTTCATTTTTTTTTACTTGGGTGAAGTTAGGTAACACTTGGTTTGTCCGATCACCCTGCACTAGACTAATTTAAAACTAACTGCAAAAACAAGCTGGATATCATTAATTGCTCTTTCTTGTTTCCTGCAAACTTCGTTGTCTCGCTTGTTTGCTTTGAGATTTACTAATGAGCTGGTACCTATTTAGTAACCCATGTCACTGTAGAATTAAAATTCTTTGATATTTCAACCATAAAAATGAATACTCTTGAAGACCAACTGTTGTTCAAAAAGTGAGCAAATAAAACGTGTATAAATTCCATAACCATATTTAAATTCTTTTCCATCAGTTTCAGTAGTAATCTGAAACAAAAATAAATAAAAGCATATTAAAAAAAAAAGTTACATTCTTTATAAAATTATTGCATTAGTATTTTATTTTCTACTTTTTAGTGTTTAAAATATTTGTTTTTCACAGCCAGTTGGTATATTTCAATAAAGGTGGTTTGGTTTGGCGCATTTTTAATTCTTTTGTAACTCGTTTGCAGATTTAGCCATATTGTTTATTTGAAAAAATATTTGATGATTTATCATCTGCGCTTGGCTAACAAGAAAATATTTTATTATTAATTTATAATTAAGAGTGAAAACATTAAAACAACGTATTTTCATCAGAAATTAATTATCATATCTTAAAATTATTCATGCATTAAATTTATCATCATATCTTAAAATTAATTATTAACTTATAATTAAGTTATAAAAAAATATTAAAACTTTGCATTGTTATTAAACACACACATGTTTAACTCATTTTTATAATTATATGATATATTTGATATTTTTCTTTCTTTATAATTATATAAGTGAATGAAAATTCGATTATAAAAATCTGTCGTTACAAATATGAACCAAATGAAGTTAATTAGAAGAGTTTTATAAAAGAGTTTTATTTATTATATTACAATCTTTATTTTTAATTTCTATTTTTTAAGTTGCAAAATGTTTCTTTGTTACAGTTTTACAACCAACTTGTATAATTTAACTATCGTGGTTCGACGTATGATTCAGTCCATTGTTGTAACTCTGATACAGTTATAATAAATATTTGGTTAATTGCCATTTGCTGCATTCAGTAGCGTAGCTACCTACTGTCATGTTTTTTGGCGCCCGGGGCCAGCAAGAAATTTTGCGCCCCCACCCCAATATAAATATATAACAATTTCTCTCAATTTGGTGCCCCTAGGCCTCGGCGCCCGGGGCGGACGCCCCCTTTGCCCCCCCCCTTAGCTACGCCACTGGCTGCATTGTTTATGTAAAAGAATTTGTCACTTGAAATTGGGTTGTTTCATCATTGAAAACACACGGTGAATAAATATTTTATATAAATAATTGTAGTCCATGATTAAAATCACCGGCAATTTGGTTCTCTGTTTTTAATTATAGCCGGCTTATTTGAAACCCTGTGTTCAGCGCAGTATATAGCAAGTTTGTCGCATGAAATGCATGTATCAAAATATAGCTCTAGCTCTATACTGACCAAAAATAAATTCATTAATACTTTTCTCACCATTTATGAGCGTAAGTTTACCGCTTTTTAGTATCATAACCAGATCATAGTGACAAAGGCTGTAGAAAAAAAACAGAATTATGCGGCGACAGATAAGCGAGTTGTTTCAGGAAGGACAGCAAGGAATCTTGTTTCAGTAACAGAAAATTAAGGATTTCAACCTCGAAAACTGGGTTTGCACTTGAATACCACGGAAAGAATTTTTGCCGGGATTTGAGCTACGTGATGATGTAAGCGCATTGAACAAAACAGTGTCTGCTTAAAAATGAACTTGCATATCGAATTACGTGTTTGATTTTGAACAAATGCCTAAAAGGTGACTTTCCTAGATGAATTCTCAATATGTTCCTGGTAAATAGATATGAAATGTCTCTATTCATGTGTTAAAAGTAGCATTTGTGACGTCTTACTAATCCCGATATATTTATTGTAATGTGACAGTAGAACATCGTAATAGATCGTAGAACGATATTGTTAAACATTATGTATTTTGATAAATCTAAGATTACTTAGTGTTTTATTTATTTATTTATTTATTTATTTTTTAAATTGACGTCTTACAAATATTGACATTATTAGCTAATATGCGATAATTGTTTAACTTTTTCGAAACCGTTACCCCGATTGAGGCATAACATATTCACAACTAAATATGTTACCCCAAATTCTCGCAGAGATAAAAGAGTTAAAAATGTATTTTATAAACATATATTCACTATCAAACATATTTTATATATATGCTCTCAGTAACTAGGTATAAAAAAATTTCTAGTCGTGTGTCAGATATAATTATTACGATATCTCGGTGATATTATGATCTCTCGTTGCACCAAAAATCTTTGCTTCTCAGGATTGCACTTATTGTAATAACCCTGTACAAAAAATTTAGTACAGAAATATACTGTACAAAAAATTTAGTACAGAAATATACGAGTTAATTGAACCTTTTATTCATCTTTCGATCAAGATATATGGGTACAAGGTATCGCTTTACAGTAGTTATCAAACAATTTATTCCACAGTAGTTAATTGCACGAATGTGCCTGGTACAAGAGTACGCAGAGTAGTGGAGCTAGGATGGCTGTTTAGAAGAATTGGATGCCACTTTTTTTCCTACGAGTTTTCTTCGCTTTATTTAATAAAAAAATCACAATTAAAGTATTCGATTTTTATTGCATTAAAATAGCTTCATAACGAGCTTTAAGGGTGTATTTCGATTCAAACTGCTTATTTTCAAACTAGCAAACTGTCTTATTTGGAAAGTACACAAGGTGCCGTGATTGTCAATTCTTTGATAAATGCAGAAAATATTGGAAAAAAAAAAATGCAATCAAAAACGGCATTTTGAACGGATTTTTCCGAAGCGGCAGATTTGTAAACAAAAAAAACAGGGGTCATACTGAGAAGGTAATTGTTTATAAATCAAATTCTAATGAATTGAGCGTAAAATGACATCACACGGCACCTTATACGTCTCTTCAAAAATCCCCTCTGCAAGTTTCATGTTTCTACTTTAAAAATATGTATGAATCACACACACACACCACCCTAGCTACACCACTGACGCAGAGTGACACCTAACGTATACCGCCCACTGCTGTATCACCTTACCCTAAAGGTTTTATCAAATTTATAATGTATAGCATATTGCCAAACATCATTTTCATGTTGTTTATACATTCTTATTTTCAAAATTGAGGTACATTTACTAAATTAAATCATCCCGTACTCACATTTCCCCGGTAATGTATGTATATTTCTATTGATTCACATTACTTTCCATATTCCCTAATATACATAAAAAGATTTTTTACTGTATTGAATTTTTAAAATTAGTGCTTGAGTTCGGTACTTGTTCAGTGAAAAACTCGATTATTTAAAATAACTAATTAATAAATTAATGATCTAAAGCTGTTTGCTATAATCAAATGAGATTTCAAATGAGAATCAAAAGAGATTTTATTTATTTTCAATAAATTTTAAAATACTGAATAACAATTATATTCTATAAGCATAAAAAATAAATGTGTAAATAACTTCGATTAAAGATCTCTAAATGTATGAAATCGAAAATTGTTTACAATCTTCATTTTCATTTTTTTTTTTTTTTTTAACATGCTTTAGTGATTTGCTATTCGTTAAGGCAATTTTTAGCAATGACGCGATTATAAGATAAATTTTTACATTTAATATTTATACTTTTTGTTCAGATACTAAAAAACGGCTTTCTTTTAATATTCGAAAGTTTATCTTCACGGTTTTCCTATTACATAACTTGTTTATGTTTGTCCACTTAAAAAATTGAAATCTATAAACAGGATACAAAGTCATTGAGCCATTCCCAGTGTGATTCTGTAAAATGCAGAAACATATATTAAGTATATATACAAAATAGTATAAATCGATTAATTCTTTTAAAAACCGATGGATGTTTTCTCCATTGTTAAATACATTGACGAATTTGTTAAATGATACTACAATTGGAGATGAAAGTTGATTAATTAAAAAAAAAAAAAAAAAAAAAAAGCTTTCAAAGTTTATTGACCAATGCTTTTTTTAAGTCTATTTTAAAGATATTTTCCGGCCGCTGCTTAGCTTCGCCTGGTTAGTGGGCTATTCTTTTTGTACTTTCCCTTTCTACTCTTTTCTTGCTTGTGAAATATTTTTTTGATTATTTTAGCTAAAGGAAAATGACTTTCTTTTTTCTTGTTAAAGGTTTTATTTTATTTGTTTATTTTATTTATTTAATTATTATTATTATTATTAGATTTTTTTATTATTAATCTTATTAATTTTTTTATACTTTTTTTATTTTATATTAATTTAATTTTCTTATTTTTTAGTGTATCGATTAAAACCAAAAAATATTTTTCTCCCTCTAAATAAAATCGGGAATTCATTTCGATTTTTGCATGCAAGAAATAAATTGTAAAGAATATTTTTTTTCCCATTTATTAAACGTTTCTTCCCTAATAGCATGCATGGTCACTGTGACGTCGCTTGAGTCACTTTGGTCACATCACATCTGTGACCAAAATACCACCACTCAGTGACGTCACATTGTGACTGAGATGTGACTTTCATAAAAATCTTTAGAAATTTATAAATATCCTTCAAAACATGTTATTTTAAAAAAACATGTTTCTGGCAATTTAAATTTCGTCGCTTTTGTCACAATTTCGTCACAATGTTAATGTCAAATTAGTCACAAATGACACATTTTTCACAAATTTGTCACATTGTGACCACTTTGTGAAACGTCACAAAAGAGCTCTAAAACGGCCATAACGACTTCCCATTTTAGTCACTGTGACTTCACATCGACAATCGATGGTCACAAAGTCACAATGTGACTTTACAACGACGTTGCAGTGACGTCACCATGCTTTACGGGTTTGCACTAGTGTTAATGTATATATGTGCATGAAAAATGCATCGTGTTAGAAAATGGGAATAACTTAAATTTTCTAAATGCCGAGAAGATCATCAGCATTATTTTTGAATAATCACTGATTATTTTCTTATACCAAGTTGGATGAAAGGCTTTTTATCTCAAAATAAGTATAGTGTCAGTTACACTACAGAACGTAAAGAGGTGAGAGGTATATCGGAAATAAACGGGCAGAGTTGGGCAAATTTGTAATCGTAATTATCTGCTATGTAATTACTAGTTAATTTTATGTAATTGATTACACTTAAAATTTTACGCCGTGAAAATTTTTGGCAAAACAGTATTCGCAACCGGACCTCATTCCATTATTCACAAAATTTTTGCGTTTGAATATGTGTAATTATAATCAAGTACATGCAGTTAATTTGTAATTACATTGCGGATAATTGAGATCACAAATTCACCCAATTCTGATAAAAGAAGTACATATTGTTTAAGAGAAAATGTATTGTCAAATATCCTTATTTTTCCCACATCCCTATTTTTTGCAAGCCTTATAAATTTCCCGAACCAATCAATTCTTTAGTTCGTCTTTCTCACTGACGATAATTGAAAAATTAATTATATCTACTTTAAGTTTTCATCGCTGAAAGATATGTTATCTTTAAACAATGATCAGTTGAATTCTTCCTTCTATCATTTATCTTGAACAAAGAATGACGTAAAATTGATGAGTAGGTATGACACATTTTTGCCTTATGACAAAAATTTACGGTTGTTTGCTGCAATTGCATGACTTAAATGCGTGTTTGACTCCAAATTTGTTTTAGCCTAAAAAGGTATTCGTTTTTGTTATTACGTAGATTTCTTAAGGTGATAACTTTTTTTTTTTCTCATTTTTTAAACGTTATGATTAGATTGCTTCAAACTTAGTTATTTATATAATAAATCTGTTAGTTTCCTTTTAAGTTTCCTTAGTGAGTCATTTTGACTTTGGGGAAAATGTAGAAATAAAAACTAATGGTTACATAATTTTTTTTCAAAAAAATTCCAAAACATACGCATATCTTCTATAATTTAGAATTCTTCCAACCCGACGGCACTGCATATTAGATTTTCAAAAAATCTTTTGGAGCTTGTTTAAAAACTTGTTTAATTAATTTAATTGCACAAAACGTTATTTTATTTGAAATTTTATCCGAAAAAAATAAATATTACAATTTTCACCGGTGGATTTTTCTTTCCTATATATGCTTAACAATATAAGTTTTTTGAATGTCATTCATTGATCGCCAAGTCTCATTAAAACATTTGCAGAGACACCCAAAAAATTTCCGAAACCATTACCATCAATGGCATCAGAATTGCACGTTTAACCTTCTATTTCATTCAGAAATTTCCAACTCATGTCAGAAGAGACAAAGAGTGATTTTTTTTTTTGCTTTATTTAACGACAGTCATTTTTTTTTTCTTTTTATAAAATAAAAATTCTTAAAAAAAAAAAAAAAAAAAAAAATCAGTGTGAATTTAGAATTGCGGAATCAAAATAGACGTCAAACAAGGAACTTCATGGCATATCTGAAGAGATTTTAATATTTTATTTTTTATTTTTATAATGGTTTTATTATTTAAAAAATCTACAATGTAATTTGCAGCACTATTTTTTTAAATCAGGAATTAGTCTGATGTCTTAAAACTACTTATAATTTTTTTTTTTTTTGAGTGAAATTATTAATCATTTGTTCTAATTATTGATAGTTATTTGTAATTTAAGAATATTCCAAGTACATACGTTATATTTTCAGAGCACGCTTTCCAGTTAAAGAATTTATAATTTTAAAGAAAAAAAAATCATTTGTTTATAAGGATCTCATGATCTATCTAGACTTAATAAACCTTTATTTTAAACCTGATTAATCATTAGAAGATTGTACTAAAAATTAAAGTAATTGTTGCAACTCTCAATAATTATCTCCTTAATTTGTCTTACCCACACATTTTTATTCCCCGCCTATATGGTAGACCACCTGCACTTCCCAGATATTCATCAAGCTTTATTATTACTACATTTTTTATCATCTTCTAAAACCACAAAGCATTGCTTAGCATTTCATCATATTTCATCCCGAAAAACCTTTCAATCTTAATTGTCAGCAGAATTGGCCCGCCTTTTTTTCTATTAATTTCTTTAAACTTTCTTTTAAAACTTTCGGCTATTTCAGAACATTTTTTTTCCTCCTTTTAAAAAGGAGTGATAATATGATTGCATTCCATAGGAACTCTTCCAGAAAAAGCAATCCATCATAGCTGATTCATCCATTGTTGACCTCGCTTTCAATGAAGCAATATGTGAGAATCATTGAGACTTAGCAGTGGAGTTACGTTATTCGTTGCTACTGTTCTTTGCTAAGTATCGTGGGTACTTCTTGTTTCATTCCATTATATCTTCTGGATTCTGGAAGCATGGTTTCTTTTTTTCCTATGTAAAGAAGCAGCTTTTCGTTAAACATGAGACATATTTGATTCTATAGTCTAAAAAAGAAGCCTTAGGTAACTGTTATAGCAGCGGTTCCCAAACTTTCTTGGTACGCGACCTACCTTTTAGGAAAAAAAAAAAAAAAAAAAAAAAAATTCGCGACTCATTCAAGATAAAGGTGTATATCAGTATTTTTGTACGATTTCTATACACTCGGCTATCCTATCCTACGAAAAACGCCAGTTTTTGTCAGGAAGATACAATATTTATATATATAATATATATATATCAAGAATCGGTAATCTCAGTGTGTCTAAGTGGTAGCAATAGTAATTAAAACAATGCACAAACTACAAAAACAGTTAAAATACTTTAAATTATTATGAAAATATATCTTTATAATCAATGCGATTTCTGGTACTGGTGTTTTCCAATGTGTGAACATAACACCCAGTTTGTCTCAGCCCTTGTCTTTTAAAAGGAGGTGGTAGAAAAAGCATGATCTTACAAGCACGAATTGCTGAATTTTATCAAGGACCTCAAAGCAGATTTAAATATTTCTGGATATTCTGCTCGTATATTAATGTAGAAGGAAATTAAGGTTTTTCCCTTGAAATATTGTTTCATGTTAAAATTGGGCTATCTTTTTAAACAGATGAAATAAAATATGTATTTTGATGACAAACCTCGATTGTTCCGCGACCCACCAAGACAATTGCAGCGACCCACCAGTGGGTCCCGACCCACAGATTGGGAACCGCTGTGTTATAGCATAGATGTCAATATCTCTTAATTATTCCGGAGTCCGATCCAAAACAAAGAATTTTAAAACCGGAAAGTGTTTATGAAAAATTTATCTTTTTTCAACTCACTCACAGTATTTGATAGATTTCATTTTAAAACAGTTTTTTAAGGAAGATTTTTGGTTGGTTAGAAACATGTTTGTCTTGGATCAGACTCCGGAATAATAAGAGATGTTCTTATCGATAGTTATAGTGGTAGATAATATATGCAGCAGGTGAGCCGATTGTCACTATTGATACTTCATTTTATTTTTTGCCGTTTTAATCACACGTATTCTGTCCAGTGTTGCCAGATGGGCTACTTTTTTAAAATTATAAAATGCACCTTATTTTATGATATAATAATTAACGTGAAAACAAAGGGAATTTTACTGTCAATCAAGAAACCCGAATTTAAAAAAAGTTGGCCACTGGCAACGCTGATTCTGTCATTGAATTTATGTAAATACTACTAATAAAATTTTTATGGTGACAATGGACTTATTTCTATACATCTTTTGTCACCACTGCTGCTACTACTGATAAGCAATGGCATTTTGCTATTTTCAAAATACTAAAATCTTTTAAAACTGTATATCTTAAGTAATTGAACATGAGTAAAAATATTATATCTATATACATACATAAATGATTGGTCCAGATTCTAAAGCCATATTATAATTTCTCGTGGTAATGGCATAAGAAATGTTTTTCTTTCATAAACTTTTGCAGCGCGAAGTAAATCTGTTTGGAATAATTAACTACCACAAGAATTTACAAACGTTTTTATTAGAAAATACGAGCTTGCTTATTTTTTTTTTTTTTTATGTTATATAAAAGGAAAATTTTGATTAAATATTCTTGGTGCTAGTAAAATTAAAAGTCCTTTTTTTACCGATACCGCGCCGGAAAGGGATAAGCATGGCTGCCAACTTCTGCGCCTTTTTACAGCCAAATAAATATATTCGAATTAGAAATTTCATTTAACAAAGGAAGAAATGTGTAGGACTACATGCCATGAAGTAAATTTCCCATGTATTTTATTAAATATTTTTTCTGATTCAAAACACGTTTATTTCATTTAAATAGGCGTAGTAGTTGGCAGCTCTGAATAACCATTTGAATTTTACGATGATCATGTTTTTAAATCCTGGAATTTTAGAAGATCTGATTGAATAGATTTGAAACCAAAAATCAAAATAATCTTTTTTGAAAAATTATTTTTTATGTATATTTAATTTATTTTTACTCAGAATTTGCTAGATAAAATGCTATTTTAGTACTATTTTTCTTAAATTAAAAGTGTAACATTCTAAATTATGCGATTACGTGTTTCCTTTGAATTAAGTTATTTTTATATACCTTTAAAGATTGCTGATTTCTTATCTTTATTGTAATCTTTTGTTATGTACCCGGCTAACACGTTACAAAATAATCTACCAAATAGATCGTATACAAAAATTAGACATTTATGATACCTGTTATACTCAACAAGGTGGACACGCCTACAATTGTACTGATGCAAATGTATTGCTAAAAATACCACGCTGCTGCTAAAAGATGTTCTTCAAGCATTCCTAATACAAATATTTATTCTAATTCGTAGTAATTTATAAAGCTGAAAGAAACAGTTAAAATCGCTCTTACTGTAAACAATGTATTCTTCCTTTAAAATGTATATCTTTTAGCGAAATATAGATAACACCGTGAACATTTGAGGCACGCCCATTTCAAAAGGCTGCCAGCAAAAGTACATTTAAAAGAGAAATACATTTCAATTATTTCTACTGTAATGGCTTCCTTTAAATCGATCTCTTAACTATCTTCTAAATGCGCATTTTTTTTTTTTTTTTTTTTTTTTTTTTCTGCAGCTCCACCCACAAAAATACGGTAAATTCATTCCCGTAAGAATAAAAAAAGTATGCAGTATCTGGAGTGAATCGAGAATCGGACCGTATAAACATCGCGGAAGCTAAAAGCGTAAAATCGGGAGTTTTCCCTACGTTTTTCTCTTTTTTACTCAGTGACTTTTTTTTTTTTCTTTTTCACAATCTATCGTTACCAATTCGAAATCTATTTTAAATATTTTTATGAATGAGGAAAATCCATTAATGATTGTTAAATATTTGAAATTATTGCTTTTTGTAAGTAATGGCAGTATTTATTCTCGTTGCTGTTTTTTCCTCCATCAAGGTTTCTGGTATAAAGCGTTATTTATTAATGCCTTAATAGCAATGAAATTGATTACCTTGCATGAAATCTGCATAAAATAGTAGTATCTTGCTCTACTCTATAATTTTCTTCCTAATATGAGTTAAACCGTCCTAATTTAAAGAATTTTGGTACACTTTTACGTGGTTTGAAGAAGTTTCTTTTCTAAAATACGTTGATTTCTTTTTAATGTCATTTTTGAATTTAAAAGAGGAATGTGAACTTATTGCTTTTTGGAAATAATGGCATTTTTTGTTTTATAAGTCTGGAAATGTTTAGTTTCATCAAGGCCTCAGGAATTGATTGCCTTGTATGAAATATTCTTGTTAGAAGTAATGTCTGTTTTTATTCTGTAATTTTCTCTATAAACTAAAGTAAATCTTCATTATTTAACGCATTTTGGTACTTTTTTACACGATCTGAAGAATTTTCTTCTTCGGGTGAGAGAGTGGGAGGAATGGGACAATATTGTTTATTGTTTTTCTCTATCTCCCTAAGCTTTTCATCAATCACACACAAGATAAAGCATTGGCAACCAAATCTCCATTAAAAAAAAAAAAAAAAAAAAAAAAAAAAAAGAAAAGAAAGAAAAAAAACTGTTGATTTGTATAAGCTTTTGCATTTGTATAAAGGAAAAGGTTATTCCAAGAATCATATACTTTTTATGTTTTCTTGTAATCAAGTAAATAATTAATGTATAATTAAATATACAAAATACGATGCGATACATTTTTATTGAATTATTCAGTGACACTTTTCTCTATAAAGTACGCAATTAATTCATTTCAAAATTATATAGTAAGGAAGTTTTATTTCAGGTTTGGCCTATCTTAATAGCTAAAACAGTTTGATTAATCCATAAACATTTTTCATAAAAAGATTGAGCTTAGTAATAATATCTTGACTTTTGTTTTTTTCAAAAATAAATTCATACTTCCTTCATGAAAAACCACGAATTGAGTCATATTATCAAGAATTACATATTAAAATATATACGAAATGATATAAAACTGAAAAAAAAAAAAATTGTAATTTTGCCTTTATATCTAAACTGAAAATGTCATTGTTTATATCTGCAATGATATGCATATTTCAGACGTTTGCAGACTTTAGGGTTGCATATTTGAGGGAGTCTTAGAGTATATAATTGGTAGTTTTATATGGCTTGCATAATGTAAGCAGCATATTAAAAGTTGTGTCCAATCAAATGTTATTATTTTCTGGTTATATGTGAATTAATAAGAGTTTAACATAGTGGCTATTTAACTAATTCTGTAAAAAGTGAAATTCTATATATAAAAGGGAAGTTATATTACTTGAATAGATTTAATCTATATGATGTTATACAATGTATATAAAATCAATAATTGCATTTAAATTTGAAAAATTTATATCGATTATTTTCACTCGCTATTGTAAATTAAAATTTCTTAGTCATATTTTAATTGTCATCATTTAACTGCAAATATTTATTTAGATTTACAGAATGAGAGTTTATCATGAATAAATAAAATCTATTTTTTTTCCTTTGTTAATCAGTACAAATCCATGTAATTCTATCTTTGTAAATCTATGTAACAAAATAAAAATAGAGCTTCAAATATATATATTTATTTTTGTTAATTTCGGTTTCAAGCAATTATTTAATGTGTTGAGCATTTTGTGAACTATAAAGTAAAATATAGTGAGGGTTGTATAACTTTAAAAAAATAAATACATTAATATCACTAATGAATAAACAATGACATCTTACAGTAAATGCGATTAAATTTTATAATCCTTTCGAATCTATAAATTGAAATTTCTTAAAATCAATTTTCTTAGATATAATTTATCGGTCCCCCCCCCCCCCAACCTAAAAAAAATCAGTTTAAAAATAAACATGAAAATGATTTCATCATAAAAAAAAACACTATTTAAATCTAAGATACCCCCCCCACACACACACACACACACAAACACACACATACACTAAAATGCATATTCCTAATTTTTTTTAACAACTTAAGTCTTCCTGTGAACCGTAAAATTATATTTTTAATGGTGATTTTATAATCTCAAAAGGAATGTAATCCTATATTCCAGATGAATATAATATGAAATCTTACAATAAATGCGATTAAATATAAAATTATTAAACTTCCAGATTAAGTGATTTTATGCGATTATACCTACCGATTGTTTTCACTCTATATCACAAAGTGAAATATTTTAATCATCTTTTCTTGTATATCATTTATCCGATTTTCTTTTTCTAATTTATATTATGAAAATGCGATTTTATTACGAATAAGTAACATATAAAAACCTTTTCTTTCTTTCATATTATATAAACCTACATTTTTTTTTTTTTCTTTTCATCTTCCAAATCCTTGTTTATAGGATTTGAACCGTTTTCTTAAGTGGTCGCTTTTATCATTATTTAAAGTTCTTTTTATTGAAGAAATTATTTTCCCGAAATTATTCTTTTGTGAGGCGCGCGTTTTGGAGCAAGCATGCGTATGAAATAAAGAAGGTGTGACAATTTACAGTGGGTACTTTTCTTTCTAATTATTTGTGTCGCGTTTTTATTAAAAACGAACACATTACGGATTTGGGTGTCATTGCTCTCGTTGTGGGCGGCTGACTATGTGAAGGCAATAGAATAACTTGATCATAGGTACAGTTGCAGTTAAAGGCGATTATTTTTAATGATCAACGTTCAACTCATAGTCGTATAAGAGAGTTGGGTAAGTTGCAAGATAATTTTTTTTAATATTTGACTGCCACTGTTCTAAATATTATTTAATATATTTTATTAATTTGTTAAATTTTGGATATCAGACAGTATATAAAAACTGCATTTTTTATTAATTTAATATTTAAAATTAATACAAAAAGTGTTTTATGTATATGTGTATCGCAATATTTGTGATTGAGTTGTTATTAGATATATGTGGACAAATATTTCAATTTTTCCAATATTTTTTATATTTTCAATTCTTGTCTAATTTCTTATGATGATTTGTTTCAAAGAGTTTTATAAAGGTTAATACGGCATTTTTGATTTGTGTAAAAATTCATCTATAATATGTATATTTTTTATTATTGATGACAATTTGTAATATATATATATATATATATATATATATATATATATGTATGTGGGGGGGGGGGTGTTTGTGTTCACAGTGTGTATTTTGTTGTTAAAAATAATAGACAAAAATCCCCTTTAATGATTCGTAAATATTTTGTTTATACATCCCATTTTTTATGCTATTCGTGTTGCTTTTTGAAAAGAAACTGCCATACACTTATACTTCGATATATTCATCAGAAATCTACCACAAAAGATTTTTCTTTGCAAATTGTGTGATTGAATTTCAAAATAGTCGCTAGTCCTGTCTCATAATCAAAGGGTTATAATAGGCTGTAATAAAAGTGTTTTGGAACCTAGTAAAAACATCAAAACAAGCCCAAAATTTATTAACCCACCACTATATTTTATAAATAAATTTGTTGTATTTTTTTTTTCTGCATATGCTGACAAAATACAAATAAAAGTATTTCGTTTTAAAAAACTAGTCGTTGGGGGAGCCACCGTAATACTTACCCATCATAATATAAAATATGAAAATAAAACGCATGTCTATGGCAACTCCAAAATAAAATTTAAACGCATAAATAAATAATTTTAACATACAATAATGCTCCATTTATGAATTGCTGATGAGCCAATTTTGACTAATTATATAAAACGCCAAAATATTCGAGTAGTACCGGATTGCGTAAAAGAAACATCCTTATAACTCAAAAAATAATAATTATATTAACTAAACATTTACTGTGTTGGATTAAGCGTCTCATTTCCAATAAAAATATACCTGTGAATCGAAATTTGAATGAAATACAGGGTCATGAAAAATCGAAGAATTTCGAAAACAGGTTTACACATATCTCGACAACTAATAATCCGATCGACCTCGTTTTTTATGCAAAATTTGTGTTATTTTATTGCCTTTTACATCCAGTCCTTAAAATAAAAAAAATCGAAAATTTTTATATACCTTTCATCAGAACGAATTTTTCAAGAGCCCGGAAAAAATAGTTCCGGATAATCGAGGTTACTGGTATTAAATAGGCTTCGTCCCATTCTTACATACTAAGTACATACAAAATTTCAAGTCTCTATCTCAATTTGTTCGGGAGATAGAGCGGTTACAGACAGACAGACAGACGGACGGACGGCAAATTTTTTTTTCTAAAAATATGTTTTTCGGAATCTCCAGTATCTGAAACGTGTAAATCCGTCAAAAAAAAAAATTTCGATTTTCAAAACGATTGCAAGACTTACCCTATACTATGTATTATGGGTAAGTAAAATGGTGCTAACATTCGTGTAAGACATGCTGCTCTTGAATGTGGAAAGTGACATGTCCTATAATCAAAGGGCTCATAGTAGGCTCGGCAAAAGTTCTGAAACATAGTTAACAAATCAAAACAAGCTCATACTTATTAACCCTCATATGACGCTAACTTTTTATACATGATTCTATTTTATGCTCTATTTGCAATGTTATATAAAGAAAATTTTGCTGCATATTTCTCTTGAACATGTTGTCAATGTACAAGCAAAAGCGCCTTTTTTTTTGGGGGGGGGGGGGGGTACTAACCGAATAAAACTTATGTAAGAGATACTTTGCCTGATGTCACAGGGAAAGGAATTTTTCGAAATTTGCCTTGCATAATTTACATTTGTCAAATAGCTTTGTGAAATACATGCAATTTAAAAACTTTTCTGTCTTTTTAAATGTTTCATAATATTTGTAGCCCTTTACATTTTCTTTTATAGTCTTCAGAAAAAAAAAATCAATAAAATAAATTGTTATAATTTTTATTAATTTTTATGCGTCTTCTAAATATACAACCTTTAATACACTAGTATAAAAAAAACATAAATCAGCTAAAAAAGTAAAAATTCATTTCAATATAAAGCTTCATTTAGAAATCCAATTCCTCAATGAATTAAAATGATTTCGTAAAAACTATTTTTTAATAATCAGTCGTATTTAAATAATTTATAACAAAATAGATTAATCTCGTTTCCTTCTCTTGGGAAATTCTGCATGAAATACATTTGACAAATACTTCGTGTGAAAGATGTAATTTAAGGACTTTTCCTGTCTCTTTAAATACCTCAAATTATTCGCATTTGTAGCATTTTCCCTTTTCCTTTATGGCATTAAATCTTTCAGATTATCTTCCTTGTGAACGGATGTTTGCTCGAGAGATTATGACGATGAATTAATTGTCTTGTCTGACAGGTTTAGGAGAAAAAGGGAAAAAGCACCTAATGATAATGGTATTTGTTTATAGAAATATGCTTTTGTTGCCAAAAAAATTCAGCATTGTTTTTGTTACTCGGTTGTGTAACATTTTGCATAAGTATAATATTAGGTTAGTTTTTGAAATTTTAATCTTTGTAAATGGGACAGTTAGTTTATTAACACTAGAACCGCGGCAACGGGTCATTTTGACCCGTATCATATGCAGAGATGTCGATTCGAACCAGAAAACTCTTAACAGAATAAGCTAAATATAAACTGAGCAAAAATATTTTCAATAAATAACTTAAACTGTTTTAAATGAAAATTCCGGTGAGAAATATTTTTATAAAACTTGAATGAATTTTCCCGCGGTTCTAGTGTTAAAGTCGAAAGTCGCCGAAAATTCCAAGAGTTCCATTAAAATGATGTGAAAAGAGGAATAATCGTATGTGATGGTAAGATAGGATTATAAGTTTTATTGCATATAGTATGTATTAACCACTAAATATCATAAGAAGAGCGTACTTTGCGTGCTAATTAAATGAAGAAAAAAGCTGCTAATGCCAAAATAAATGTTTAATTGATATTTGTGCCTCAGCTATCTTATTCCCAAAAACCTTTCAATTTTCAACCAACGTTTAAAGTTTAATTTACGCAATTTTTTTCTAATCTTTTTCTATATGTTTTACTAATTAAGGACCCTGTCCTCGCTCGAGGAAATGCTCGCGAGCTAATGCTATTCCTATGGGGAAGCATTTTTCTAATAACTCTTTCGCATTTTGACATTTTTAAATAATTTTTTTTTTTTTTTTTTTTTTTTTGCATTGGATAGCTGAGGTGCATGCCGACAGCGCACCTTTTTTATTTTTTTGATTTAGGTTGCAGATATTTTTTACAACGTTTGTTTCACTTTCAAAACCGGTTTCGAAATTGAAAGTGCTTTTTAAAACAAATATCTGCAACCAAAATCGAAAAAGTAAAAAGGGTGCGCTGTCGGCATGCACCTCAGCTATACAATGCAAAAAAAAAAAAAAAAAAAAAAAAAAAAAAAAAAAAAAAAAATATTCAAAAATGTCAAAATGCGAAAGAGTTATTAGAAAAATGCTTCCCCATAGGAATAGCATTAGCTCGCGAGCGTTTCCTCGGGGGAGGACAGGGGCCTTAATCACCACTGGCGCACGGAATATTCTGCCCGTGCGTTTGTACAATATACTCTATTTTTAATATAAAATAAATTATTAGTTTTTTAATAAACGTGATGTCTGTTATTTTTATGCTATTAACAACAGACATTAAATAGTATTCTTCTACAACATCAAAAGTTGGTATTTAGGCTTTAAAAGACATAGGCAAGTGGATTTCACCACCAGCGTTTTTACGTTACAACAATTATTTGTGCTACATTGGATGTATTTAAGTTTAACTTTCTTTTAGCACTTTGATGTTTACTTTTGTACTGCTTCTGGACATTGCTTTAAATAATAATATAGTTGAGGTATACGTTTTAAAATGCCTAGATTCATATGGAAGAGAATGTCATTTAAATACGTCTCTGTGCCTTTATACTATTAAAAACAGTTAAATAACTTTTGATTATTAAACAGGGTTAAATAACTCTGAATTTACTTCGAAAAAATTGTCTTCGCAGTGTATTAATAGTTTAATTTTTTGGCATTTACTGCAAATGTAGAAAATAGTTCACGTATCAAATTTCATAGCAAAAACTGATTATATTATTTTCTTTCTCAGTTTGAAACATTTTACATGAGTATAAAAACATGTTTGGCTTTCAAATTTTACTCTACTAAGATGAAACGGTAATTTATCAGTATTAAAATACTACGTTGAAATTTTATAATAAGTTCATAAAAGTAATGTGATAAGATTATTAGTTATACATAAAGTGTTACAAAAAAGATAAGATCAGAAATGAATATTATCATGAATGGTAGGATAACATGCTTTATCAAAGTAAGCTTTTATGGCCAAATAAAGTCTCAACATTGTGTCATGCATATAAATTTATTATAAAGGAAGGGGAAAAAAAAGCAATTTTTCAAATTTCAATCTGTGAATAAGAGAAGGTTGCTTGTACTTCGTCATCATCATCATCGATCGGAAGTTCACAAAAATCTCATACGATAAGAATAGTAATCATAAGATATTTATAATAAAATGATAAGGAAATCGATAAGTATTATAACATATTTAACTGGTATCGAAATGCTTGTCTATAAAAGTGTTATTTCATTGTCAAAACAAACTCACCACTGTTTTTGTTTTTTTAGTTTATTTCATTAATTTAATTTTTCTTTTTTTTTTTTTTTTTTTTTTTTTTTTGGGGGGGGGGGGATATTTTATAGGTGTAAAAAATTAAATTCTCTTTACAAGTTTTATTCAAGGAATTAAAAAAAAAATGTTTCATTATATCATAAGCCGCTTTATGTACACTGTTAAAAATTGCTGCAATAATTTTACTACAGCAGAGATTCCAGGCAATAACACTAAAAAAAATATATTTGTTCCTCACTGTAAAAAATATCCGTTAATATACAGAAATTGTTCCCTAAAATTCTACGGAATAGTTCCGTTTTTCCGAAAAAACAGCAGAAATTCCGTTATTGATATTTTGAGATCATAAAAACAGTAACTTTTCCGTAAAATTTTCTGAAAACGGAGGAGTTCCGTATTAAAACAGCATAAATTCCATAAATAACACCAGTGTCGCCATCTATATCTGGGATACAAAAACATTATAAAGTGTTTTCATGAACAACTTTGTATAATAATGTTTTTTATTTCTTTCTGTTTTAATAATATAAAGCTAACATATTTTTACAATATTAAAAAAATAATAATAAAAATTATAAAATTTTATTAATCTCTTTTAAGTTTGAGATTAGTTAGTTAGTTTATTTTCAGTTAGTTTATTTCCATTATCATTTTTAAATAATGTTTACCACATTTATAGCCTATTTTTTTAAATATGCGTAGGATAGTGGAAAAACGTTCGACTTTTAAATTTAATATATTTTAATAAAAGTAATAATAAAATAATAATAAAATAATTTTAATTTTAATATATTTTAATATTACTTTAAGAATATCCTTTCAAAAATAAATAAGTAAATAAATATGAATAATATTACAATAAACTTTTAGAAATCTCCTTAAAATGAAAAAAAAAAAAAAAAAAAAAAAAAAAAAACTTTTTAATGCATTTAACTTTTAATACATGTAATATTTTAAAGTCTAAAATTTATTTTTTATAGAACTGAAATTAAAAACTAAATATTCGAAAGTATGGAAATAAAATCTGGAATCTGGATAATGGAAAAACGTTTGACTTTTAATTTTAATATATTTTAATAAAAGTGATAATAAAATATTAATGAAATAACTTTGATTTTAACATATTTTAATATTACTTTAAGAATATCCTTTCAAAAATAAATAAGTAAATAAATATGAATAATATTACAATAAACTTTTAAAAATCTCCTTAAAAAAAAAAAAAAAAAAAAAAAAAAATTAATGCATTTAACTCCTAATACATGTAATATTTTAAAGTCTAAAATTTGTTTTGTATAGAACTGAAATTAAAAACTAAATATTCGAAATTATGGAAATAAAATCTTTTAAACATTTAGAACTATACACTCATATAAAAAATAATTCTCAATAAAAATTAATGCCGCGTTCAACATAAGGCCTTTGCTTTATAAAATCATTCGAAATAAGTAAAGATATTTGCAAGCACTCTATGCGTAACTATGGCGTAATGGTATTACACTACTACAAGCTGCCATGGGACAGGTGCTTGGTTCGATCCCCATCGAGGGTAAGTGACATTTATTCAAAGTTGTTTAAATTAAATGTATGTGTTCTAATCTGATGTGTCCTTGTCTAAAGAATAAAAAAGCCAGTTTGTCCTTGAAAATTCTTTTTTGGCTTTCAAGCGAAAATTTTTATATATAAAAAAATATGAAAACGGAAACATTTTGTAAAAAACGGAAATATTGCTGGAAAAAACGGAAAATGTCTTCCGTTAAATAACGGAAATAGTACTGGCGTCTAGATTACCAGAACTATTTCCGTTATTTAACGGGAAAATTTTTTACAGTGTAGATTAACAGATGTTGCCTTTAGATAAAGGGATTTTGGCCGTAAAACATAAAAAATTACGGAAGTTGGCCATTTAACGGAAAAAGCGTCATTTTCCGCAAATTTACTGTAGTAATTTTAGTAAAGTATACTGTTAATTTAAATTTTTTTTCTACAGCGTATTTTTGTCTCATAAGTTAATCAAACGACTATCCATTTTTCATTTTCTGTATGTTTTTATGTTTTGTTATGCCTTGTATATTCAAACAAAAAATTAAAGATAATCTAAAAATTGTTAAAACTGATTATTTTTTAGTTGAAAATTAAAATGACATATCGTGTAAGAAATGTTTTCTAACCCTTAATTGGCGTCATGGTCATTTCCTCCCCCTTTTTTTTTTCCTACTCGTAAATGGTATATTTAATGATTTTTTTACTATGACACAGTCATGTAAAAATATCATTGGCTTTATAAAAATTCACATTACTTGTGATATTTACATACATATAAGTTATAATACTAGCTGGTAACTAAGTGACCATAACATCAGTTGTTCATAAAATTATTACGACGCCAGTTAAGAGCTAACATGTTATTTGTTACTATCATTATTATATTGACATTTTTTTATTCATTTTAAATTTATGGCTTATTTATTTTATTTTTCAGCTGGAGAGACTGGTCCAGTATGAGCGGTATTTGTCTCTACTGGCCGAGCAGACCGCCCCCGATCACCCTGACTACAACGACATCTGCAGAACGGCCAATAAAGCTGCAGCTGTAAGTATATCTCATAATTTCAATTTATTAATAATTTTTATTAGTTATTTATTACCCCCTGCTCTGCCTCTTCTCTACATCTTCATTGGCTGTGCAAATATTATTTGCCCTAAATTCATTTTAAATGTTAAATAGTATGAATATTTACTCTTACACATTTCATGAACTGTATAAAAAATATAAGTTAAAAATTAGTATTACTTTGCTTTTTCTACCGAAGTAATGTAATTTTCGAATTAATATCTTTGCTTGAATTGTTAAGTTTTTTGTTTCAATAAAAGAATGTTAAAATTCTAAAGCTAAATTTTTCTTGAGCAAATAATTCTTATAAAACACTAAAAATAAATGTTCTAAAATTGCTATAGGCACAAGTACGTAAGATAAATTATTTAAATACATTAAAAATTCATTAAAATCTCAAAATTCTTTCAACCAAATTCCCACGCCCATATTCAGTACACTTTTAAATGTTTTTTATTTCATTTTACGCTTATTCATCAAGTAGAGACCATTGTAATTTAAGGATGTAGGAATGAATTTGACTGAAAAGCTTTTGGTATCGTAATGGACTTTTAGTGTATTTTTAATGGATTTTAAATAATTTACATTGTATGTATACACCCACAAGCAATTTTAGCATACTTTATTTGCACTTTAGATGAATTTTAAGTATATTTTTATTTGTTATTTTGCTTGCAAATATATCTGTTGTTTTAAGACAATGCTACTCTTCATCATGAACTTTTTTTTTTCTTAGTTTTACGAAAAAGTAGACGAAAAAATTCCTTCTTTCTTATCTAAAAAAATCTTAGACCGGGTATCTGCATCACAAACAATCACCTCATTGAGTTAATGGCTGAAATTCTGAAATTGATTAAAACTCGATTCGCATATTAAAACGCAATCGGTCTGTCAAGCCATATCTTGATGGAAAACACATGAAAAGCCCATTTTAGTGGTTAACTCGTAAGTTTACTGTTGTGTTTTACTGCTCCCAGTCCTACATGTATTCATGCCTTTGGGTGTAGGAAAACACAGTGGTAAATCTACCAATCAACCGCTAAAATCCGGTTTTTAGATGTTTTCCTCCAATATATAACTTGACAGACCGATTGCATTTTAATATGCGAATCGAGTTTTGAATAATTCTGGAATTTCAACCGTGAACTCGATGAGGTGATTGTCTGTGATGCCGTTTTCCAATCTAGTATATATAGGCACTTTTGTTTAAATTATTACAAAAGCAAATATTAAAAATAAATTGCTAAAATATATGTAAAATAAAATAGAATTATCTTTTAAAAAAGGTGAAAAAATATTGAAAAAAACTATCATTAAAAATTTTGACTTATAATTTTATTTTTATCCGTGAAGAAACAATTTTTTACGTTATTGCGTGCTTTCGCAATATTTAAACCTAACTATGAAAATTCATCCGCTTTATTAAAAGAATATTTTGAAGGTATTTGGTATTATTTGGAAAAATTCTATTTTATTCTATAATGATTAAAAAAAAAAGCGTTATTTCAATTAGTATGAAATAAAAACGAAAGGTATGCATTGTTAACCTATTGAAAACATTTGATGTAGAAAAATTCTTAGATCCATTTAAACTATTTCAACTCTGACGATTTGAAACCCAGTTTGTCAGTAACAATATATCGCGTTGTGAAAGTAAAATAGAACGTTTGTTGTAGCTTTGACCCAGTATAAACGAAGCGTAAAGTGGTAGCGATAAATAATTTCAAAGCCGTCCACCAGAAAAAAAAATGTGAAGTTTCTTCCATAGCTTTCTGCTGTCAGAAGACATTTTGACACAATTTTGTGACCAACAGAATATAATCTGAAATTATCAAATGCACATCTGCTCTGCTGTTTACACAATATGCGCACGTCAGATTTATCTGAACCTCTACCCGAGTTTAGTTGAAATTATGCCTGAAGTAAGTAGTGTAAGAAGGACAGTTCGATTGAGGAGGTGGTGGGTGGTGGGTGGTGTGTGGTGGAGGTGGAACCACCACCACCTCACAGAGAGAGGGAGCACCACCACCACCACCTGAAAGAGAAGCTTATCTGATGGAGAGTGTATCATACTATAGTAGGATGATGGGGAGGGCTTAAAATTGAGGGGGCTTAAATTTTTTTAGGGTTTGAAACGTAGGAGATTATACTGTAGTAGAGGGGTGGATGTTTGGAGTCTGTTAGAGTATGATGGGATTTTTTGAGAGAGAGAGAGAGGGGAGGGCTTATTTTTTAGGAGGGGCTTAAAATTGAGGGGGGCTTAAATTTTTTTGGGGAGTTTAAATTTAAGTAGAGATTGGATTCAACTTAGAGTAGGAAAGATATTTGAAAATGGGTGAAGGATATTTTGACACTGTTATAGTTTGATGTGATATTTAGGAAAGGGGGAGGGCTTAATTTTTAGGGGGGCTTATTTTTCTGAAAGGCTTAAATGTATTTTTTTTTTTTTTTTTTTTTTTTTTTTTTTTTTCTTAAAGATTGGAATCAACTTAGAGTAGGGAGGAAATTTGAACATATCGTAATATATGTTATAGTAAGATGAGATTTTAGGAAAGGGGAGGGGTTAATTTTTAGAGGGGCTTAATTTTTAAGGGCTTAATTTTTTTTTATTTAGGATCTGAAGCTTATAATATCATATTATAGCAAAGGGGTAACCTCCTCATTTTCCAAACTTCACCCCCACCCCCGGAAGATTTTTATTTGGCTGCTGCTCTTTGTTGGATCGAATTTTCGTTGGAAATTAATAATTTTAAAAAATTGAGTCTGATCAATTAAGCATTGCTCATCACGTCTGTGAGATAATCGAGTATTGCGATAAGGAGGAAGGTGAGTCTGCTTAATTAAACATTAATCACAATTGCCCATTGCTCATCCCGCCAGTGGCCGCATAATGTCTTATATTACAATCGAATCATCTCTAACTTAAAATAGTATGTTATCAACACGTATTCACTGCCTTGCACAAACATCCGTTATCACAAACAATTTTAACGGGAACTAGCAGATATAAGAAAAATAACAACTAAGATTAGATGTCACTTATTTACAAAAGTCAAGAAAGAGAACTTTGTTTGATGTTTCAACTAAGCTTTTTAAAACGACAATTTAATTTTACCAAACCATTACATATGTTTTTTTGTAGGTTCCCTGTTTTATTCAATTTTCATCAACGTTAGAGCAACAATGAAAATATTTTTTAAACAGTAATATTGAAAAATATGAATTTTACATTTTTAACTTTAGTTTACCTAAACCTTGATTATTCATACACATTGATTTTTACACCTTTCAAAATATATAAACTACTTCATTATTAATTATTTTTCGATGTATAGTTCTAATAATCGGTTAATTGTCATACATTCATTTTAGTAAGTTTGCTGTATTCACATAAAAAGTGTTTTTACAAGTTATCATCTATTAGTCGATCACGACAAATGTAAGCAATGTATTACTTTAGTATAGTATTGTTTTATCACTGTGCTGAAAATAAGTGATTCTTTTTCCATTAATTTTCACATGAATTTTCTTATCAATTAGAAAAAAATTACAACAGCATGATAAACACCAGATAACATCGAGCCTTACCTATCAAATACCATCATATTATCAGATTACTTTGTAAACCAATCCTATTATTTTTTAAAAAAAACAGTAGCGCCTCCTAGAATTTAACAGATTTCGTGAATCAGTATAAATTCATCACACTGTTTATTGTTTTTTTGTCATATGAAGATATTAAGCGCTGTTCTTTAAGTGAGTGCTGTACAAGAAATTTCTTACTTCATGAATATGGAATCGGATTTACCCAGTCAAGAGGTGCAAGTTTCGAATAGTGAAAGATCACCCTCTTCATCAACCCAACCATCCTTTTCTTGTAATCAATGTCAAAAATGCTTCTCTAGAAAGATTGCGTTAACCAGACATCAAAGATCCCACTTGGATAAAAAGCCCTTTAAATGTGAAACTTTCATTCAAAGTACTGATTTAAAACAACATAGTGTTACTCATTCCATGACACCCACTTTATATAAATGTGATCAATGTGCAATGGAATTTTATAGAAAGTATTCGTTAAGAATTCACAAGAGATTTCATAAGACATATAAATGCGATGAATGTTCACTAGAACTCTCTAAAAAATATTTGTTAAAAATTCACAAGAGATCTCATAAGATGTTTCATGTTTGTGAAAAATGTTCTAACTCGTTTCTATCAAAGTCTGCTTTAACTAAACATAAAAAAAGTCATCGTCAAAAGGAATATAGATGTAAACACTGTGGTGTTATATTTTACTCTGATATCGATTTTTTATTTCACAAAAAAGTTCATTACAGGAATTTTGAATGCAAACACTGTAACAAAACATTTAATGTTGACACCAAGTTTATTCAACATTTGATTAAAATGCATAAGTGAAAAAATGCAAACTTTGTCAAATCATGTGAAATGGTTGATTTTCTGTACAGTTTATAATTTTTTTGTATTTTTATCATTATCGAGAATGATGAATAAATAATGTGTTAATGAAAAAAGCTTTTGTCTTGTATTTTTGTTATAACAATTTATGAATTTTAATAATTTTTCCACAATATTGTAAAAGATTTACTTAAATTTTAACATTTAGAAAAAAAAAGGTTCCTATCAATTAAAATACTGAATTTGTATTTATATTGAATTAATTTTTAAATACTTTTAATATATTAGAATTATTTACCAAGTTTAATTTATCATTTATATTAGCAATTGTTATTCACATAATCATGATGGATATTACCTTATGTTGCCACAAAAATTTTCAAAAAGAACGAAACTGTTAACAATAAGTATTATTCATTACTTAGATTAAAACTTTTACCTAGTGTTGCCACAAAAATTTTCAAAAAGAGCGAAACTGATAACATTATTTATCATATACTTACTTAATTAAAACCTTGTGTTGCCACAAAGTTCTTCAAAAATAGTAAAACCGTTAACTTAATACATAAACTACCATTTATGTACAAAGACTGTTTTTTTTAGTTTATTAAAAAATGGTTGAATAAAACTAATGGCATTACTAATTTTTTAATGTTTAACTGTAACCGACGCTGATTTTTTAACATATATTAGGATATGTGTTGTTTTTAAGCATTCAGTTTACAAGTGATTTCCGTTTGAACTTTCATCAGCGGCTGTTCTTATTTTTTGAAAATGGATTCTGTAGCAAATTTGTTAAAAAGACCTCTCGACGAAGTAGTTTCTTCTTCAAAGTATCAACGTTTAGAAGACTGTAATGAACCTACTTATGTGAATGAATTAAACTTGCCAAGATTAGAAGTTTCCAATGCATTGAACACTAACAATGAGACGATATCATGTGATTATCCACTGAATGTGAAATCTGAGATTAATACGAATTTTTTTAACTTAATTTCCCAAGACGAATATTTTCAAGAACCCACTACTAGATGCGAAGAGACTGTGTTCCAAACAATCAACCTTTCCCAAGCAAGTGATGAAAGCCAATCCACCACTTCACGAACTAAAAGGGGCAAATCCTGTAATCGTGTTATATTTCGAGAAGAACTCAGTGATTGTATCTTCTTAATTTTAAAACTGTATAACAGACAATTTTATATACACATTCAAGAGTTTAAACGCAATGGGCTTACTAATGAAGAAATTGTAACGAAAAATGCAATTTTTATGGATGTTAACAGTTGGTACGAATTTTGCAATAAAATTTTTCCATTTAATTTGAAGTATAAAAGTTCCTCGTTTGTTGCTAATAACATGATATTAGTGTTAAATTTTAACAATTCTATCATGCGAATTAAACATTTAAAGAATTATTCTCACATTGACTTGAACGAGCATCAGTTAGAAAAGTTAAAAATAAAAGCCTTTGATCTGAATAAAGAACTTCTTCAGCATATATATGTAAAGCATTTGCCAAACTTAATAAGACAGAAATGTATCGTTAGTCACACATCTTTAGAAAATGAACGCATGTGTCAACATAAACTTATAAGGTGTATTGAAAATAGTATGTCGAGTATACTGAAGCGCATTTTTGAATGCAATGGATGTATTTTTAACCACGAATCTGTAATCTTTCATCCCTGTTTGATATTAAATAATCGACAAAAATTTGAACAAATGGGAGAAATGTTATTAACTCTAATAGATTTTGACTTTGTTATTTCCTCGTTTTTAAACGAAGTAGATTGTATTAGTGAAAACTTCTTATCTAATATTAATGTAAAAACCATTCAAAACGAATTGTTTAAAATAATGAAATAAAATGTTTTACTATTCTCTTTAATATGTGTGTTTAATTATTTTCAAAATGTATGTTTATTTCGTTTAGCTTTTTCAAAACATTTATAAATTGTTTCAATTTGTATATGTATAAAAAAAGAAACACTTCATTATTAATAAAAAATATATTAACTATCTTAAAAATAATAATAATAATCTTAATATTTTAATTCATTCTTTTCAAAAATTAGAAAGTTAATAAAAATGAATAAGTTAAAAAAACTTTATAGAAAAAATTATTATTAGTAGAAAATTTTTCAAATGTTTAAAATATATTTTGAAAATTTTAAAATGTATTACAACTTATCAAAATTGAGTTTACTGATTTATATGAGTATGTATATTATTTTCACTCTTTTATATTACTGTAACATTACAACAGATTCATAGTTAATGACATATAAACATTAGGATGTATATAAAAGCAATAGATTAATATACTCTCTTGTTTTATTAAAAATAAAATAACTTCATAAAAATGTTAAAAAAATAAAAAGTTTATGAAAAGTTTAAAAAATAATTCATTAGATAAAAAAAAAAAAAAAAAAAAAAAAAAAATCACAAATTAAAAAATATATTTCATAAGTTTACAAAAAAAAGTAACATAAAAAGTTTTATCGAAAAAAAAAGTAACATAAAAAGTTTTATCAAAAAAAAAAAGTAACATAAAAAGTTTTAACAAAAAAAAAAGTAACATAAAAAGTTTTATCGGAAAAAAAAGTAACATAAAAAGTTTTAACAAAAAAAAAAAAAAAAAAAAAAAAAAAAAAAAGTATAAAAAGTTTTAACAGAAAAAAAAACTTTACACAAAAAATAATATCAATAGAATTTTTTTTCAAATGTTTAAAATATATATATTTTGCAAAAGTTAAAATGAGTTTTCTAATTTATGTATATTATTTTCACTCTATTATCTTACTGTAACATTGCAATTCATTCAGAGTTAAACATATAAACATTAGGATGTGTATAAAAACAATGCATTAATATACTATCTTGTTATTAAAAGATAAAATAATTTCATAAAAATATTTTCAAAATTAAAAAAAATGTTTCATAAGTTTACAAAAAATAAAAACTTTACGAAAAAGTTTAAAATATAATTCATAAGATTAAAAAAAATATTTCATAAATTAATAAAATATATCTCATAAGTTAAAAAAAAAAAAAAAAAAAAAAAAATCATAAGTTAAAAGTTATTTCAACAGTTCTTTAATAATTAAAAAAAGAAAAAAAAACTTTATAGAAAAAATAATATCAATAGAAATTAAATGTTTAAAATTTATTTCACAAAAGTTAAAATGTATTACATCTCATCAAAAATGAGTTTACTGATTTATGTATGCATGTACATTATTTTCGCTGTATTATCTTACTGCAACATACATTTATAGTTAACATACATTTATAGTTTAACACATATAAACATTAGGATGTGTATAAAAGCAACGCATTAATATTCTATCTTGTTTTATTAAAAGATAAAATAACTTCATAAAAATCTTTTCAAAATAAAAAAAAGTTTCATAAGTTTACAAAAAATAAAACTTTGTGAAAAAGTTTAAAAAATATTTCATATGATTAAAAAAAAAATATTTCATAAATTAAAAAAAATGTATCTATGTATATTTCACAAGTTTAAAAAAAAAATTAAATGTTTAAAAATGATTTACAAGTTTAAAAAAAAAAAATTACAACTTATCAAAAAATGAGTTTACCGATTTACTGATTTATGTGTGTATGTTATTTACATCATATTATCTTACAACCAACATTACAGAACGTTCTTAGTTAAACACTTATAAACACCAGCAAATGTATAAAAGCAGTTGATACTTTCCTGTTTTTATTAAAAGTCATACTAACTTTATAAAAATGTTTTCAAATAATAATAAAAAAAGCTGTTAAGTTATTAGATTCTCCTCTTTAATTGCATCTCATTGATAAGTTTTAATCAATCATCCAACCAAGCAACTGTTTTCACAATCAACTATTATGTGAGTTAGGATTTCATTGATAAGTTTTAATCAACCAACCAACCGACATTTTACGAAACCAACTATTTATTTTCCCTAGCAATCAGCTATTTATTTACCCTACTAACCAAAAAGCTTTTATCGACACATAAACAAAATTTTAAGATGCAAGACTCGTCCTTTTTTATCGAAAAAACAATGACTTATATTATATATTTTTTTTTCTTACTTAAATGAAACCTTCGCATGTGCATGGTAAAACTTTGAAAAATTCATTTAATACACAAATTTAAAGTTAACAGACAAGGTCTTCACACTTCTTTTAGAATTGTACTAACATTTTACCAAATATCTTTAGAACTCATCAAGGTTTTAAATAATTATTTTAATAAAAATTGTCATTTGTAAGTAACATTATTGAACTAACTTGGAAAAATTAACTTGGCAAAACAGGTTTTCGCTGTTCCAACTTAGTAATATTCATAAGTTTATATGTTAATCAACCTGTTTGGTTATGTCCCAGCATGGTTTTATAAAATGTATCTTAAAAAAACCTTTAATATTAATGTTTAAAAATATGCAGTTAGTCTTTTATTGATAATTATTTTCACTTCTTTTATTTAAAAACATTTTAAAATAAAATTAATACAGTTACCAATTTATCTGTGCGTTATGAAATGTGCATGCAAAACTTTTAATTATAATTTTCACATTTTTAGTATTTCAAATTATTGTTTTCAAGGTGTACTAAAATTTGGAAAAATATTTAATTTTCTTGCATAATTAAAATAAAATAGTTTAATAATAAAGACACATTTAACATTCTATACTCACCGTCGTAAAAGCACGTCCAACGCAGTCAAATGTTTGGGAAGAAATGAAAAATTCAAAGTCCTTATCAGAAAATGTTATCAGATAACTGTATCAAAAGATCTGTGACGTCAAAGAACATGTATCATCAACTGATCACGTGATGTATACCACGTGACTAATGCTTTGTTTTCTAGATTGGTTCTTATAAACATTCATTTATTAAATAATTTAATCATTCTATTAATTATTAATTAATTAATTCTTTGTTAAAATGTTTAACAAAACATGATATAACAGATATTAGTTACAATCAGCATTTGTTTTAAACTAGTTTAAACTAGTTTTTAAAATGTTTAACAAAACATGATATCACAGATATTAGTTACAATCAGCATTTGTTTTAAACTAGTGAATTAATTAATTAATAATTAATAGAATGATTAAATTATTTAATAAATGAATGTTTATAAGAACCAATCTAGAAAACAAAGCATTAGTCACGTGGTATACATCACGTGATCAGTTGATGATACATGTTCTTTGACGTCACAGATCTTTTGATACAGTTATCTGATAACATTTTCTGATAAGGACTTTGAATTTTTCATTTCTTCCCAAACATTTGACTGCGTTGGACGTGCTTTTACGACGGTGAGTATAGAATGTTAAATGTGTCTTTATTATTAAACTATTTTATTTTAATTATGCAAGAAAATTAAATATTTTTCCAAATTTTAGTACACCTTGAAAACAATAATTTGAAATACTAAAAATGTGAAAATTATAATTAAAAGTTTTGCATGCACATTTCATAACGCACAGATAAATTGGTAACTGTATTAATTTTATTTTAAAATGTTTTTAAATAAAAGAAGTGAAAATAATTATCAATAAAAGACTAACTGCATATTTTTAAACATTAATATTAAAGGTTTTTTTAAGATACATTTTATAAAACCATGCTGGGACATAACCAAACAGGTTGATTAACATATAAACTTATGAATATTACTAAGTTGGAACAGCGAAAACCTGTTTTGCCAAGTTAATTTTTCCAAGTTAGTTCAATAATGTTACTTACAAATGACAATTTTTATTAAAATAATTATTTAAAACCTTGATGAGTTCTAAAGATATTTGGTAAAATGTTAGTACAATTCTAAAAGAAGTGTGAAGACCTTGTCTGTTAACTTTAAATTTGTGTATTAAATGAATTTTTCAAAGTTTTACCATGCACATGCGAAGGTTTCATTTAAGTAAGAAAAAAAAATATATAATATAAGTCATTGTTTTTTCGATAAAAAAGGACGAGTCTTGCATCTTAAAATTTTGTTTATGTGTCGATAAAAGCTTTTTGGTTAGTAGGGTAAATAAATAGCTGATTGCTAGGGAAAATAAATAGTTGGTTTCGTAAAATGTCGGTTGGTTGGTTGATTAAAACTTATCAATGAAATCCTAACTCACATAATAGTTGATTGTGAAAACAGTTGCTTGGTTGGATGATTGATTAAAACTTATCAATGAGATGCAATTAAAGAGGAGAATCTAATAACTTAACAGCTTTTTTTATTATTATTTGAAAACATTTTTATAAAGTTAGTATGACTTTTAATAAAAACAGGAAAGTATCAACTGCTTTTATACATTTGCTGGTGTTTATAAGTGTTTAACTAAGAACGTTCTGTAATGTTGGTTGTAAGATAATATGATGTAAATAACATACACACATAAATCAGTAAATCGGTAAACTCATTTTTTGATAAGTTGTAATTTTTTTTTTTTAAACTTGTAAATCATTTTTAAACATTTAATTTTTTTTTTAAACTTGTGAAATATACATAGATACATTTTTTTTAATTTATGAAATATTTTTTTTTTAATCATATGAAATATTTTTTAAACTTTTTCACAAAGTTTTATTTTTTGTAAACTTATGAAACTTTTTTTTATTTTGAAAAGATTTTTATGAAGTTATTTTATCTTTTAATAAAACAAGATAGAATATTAATGCGTTGCTTTTATACACATCCTAATGTTTATATGTGTTAAACTATAAATGTATGTTAACTATAAATGTATGTTGCAGTAAGATAATACAGCGAAAATAATGTACATGCATACATAAATCAGTAAACTCATTTTTGATGAGATGTAATACATTTTAACTTTTGTGAAATAAATTTTAAACATTTAATTTCTATTGATATTATTTTTTCTATAAAGTTTTTTTTTCTTTTTTTAATTATTAAAGAACTGTTGAAATAACTTTTAACTTATGATTTTTTTTTTTTTTTTTTTTTTTTTAACTTATGAGATATATTTTATTAATTTATGAAATATTTTTTTTAATCTTATGAATTATATTTTAAACTTTTTCGTAAAGTTTTTATTTTTTGTAAACTTATGAAACATTTTTTTTAATTTTGAAAATATTTTTATGAAATTATTTTATCTTTTAATAACAAGATAGTATATTAATGCATTGTTTTTATACACATCCTAATGTTTATATGTTTAACTCTGAATGAATTGCAATGTTACAGTAAGATAATAGAGTGAAAATAATATACATAAATTAGAAAACTCATTTTAACTTTTGCAAAATATATATATTTTAAACATTTGAAAAAAAATTCTATTGATATTATTTTTTGTGTAAAGTTTTTTTTTCTGTTAAAACTTTTTATACTTTTTTTTTTTTTTTTTTTTTTTTTTTTTTTTGTTAAAACTTTTTATGTTACTTTTTTTTCCGATAAAACTTTTTATGTTACTTTTTTTTTTGTTAAAACTTTTTATGTTACTTTTTTTTTTTGATAAAACTTTTTATGTTACTTTTTTTTTCGATAAAACTTTTTATGTTACTTTTTTTTGTAAACTTATGAAATATATTTTTTAATTTGTGATTTTTTTTTTTTTTTTTTTTTTTTTTTATCTAATGAATTATTTTTTAAACTTTTCATAAACTTTTTATTTTTTTAACATTTTTATGAAGTTATTTTATTTTTAATAAAACAAGAGAGTATATTAATCTATTGCTTTTATATACATCCTAATGTTTATATGTCATTAACTATGAATCTGTTGTAATGTTACAGTAATATAAAAGAGTGAAAATAATATACATACTCATATAAATCAGTAAACTCAATTTTGATAAGTTGTAATACATTTTAAAATTTTCAAAATATATTTTAAACATTTGAAAAATTTTCTACTAATAATAATTTTTTCTATAAAGTTTTTTTAACTTATTCATTTTTATTAACTTTCTAATTTTTGAAAAGAATGAATTAAAATATTAAGATTATTATTATTATTTTTAAGATAGTTAATATATTTTTTATTAATAATGAAGTGTTTCTTTTTTTATACATATACAAATTGAAACAATTTATAAATGTTTTGAAAAAGCTAAACGAAATAAACATACATTTTGAAAATAATTAAACACACATATTAAAGAGAATAGTAAAACATTTTATTTCATTATTTTAAACAATTCGTTTTGAATGGTTTTTACATTAATATTAGATAAGAAGTTTTCACTAATACAATCTACTTCGTTTAAAAACGAGGAAATAACAAAGTCAAAATCTATTAGAGTTAATAACATTTCTCCCATTTGTTCAAATTTTTGTCGATTATTTAATATCAAACAGGGATGAAAGATTACAGATTCGTGGTTAAAAATACATCCATTGCATTCAAAAATGCGCTTCAGTATACTCGACATACTATTTTCAATACACCTTATAAGTTTATGTTGACACATGCGTTCATTTTCTAAAGATGTGTGACTAACGATACATTTCTGTCTTATTAAGTTTGGCAAATGCTTTACATATATATGCTGAAGAAGTTCTTTATTCAGATCAAAGGCTTTTATTTTTAACTTTTCTAACTGATGCTCGTTCAAGTCAATGTGAGAATAATTCTTTAAATGTTTAATTCGCATGATAGAATTGTTAAAATTTAACACTAATATCATGTTATTAGCAACAAACGAGGAACTTTTATACTTCAAATTAAATGGAAAAATTTTATTGCAAAATTCGTACCAACTGTTAACATCCATAAAAATTGCATTTTTCGTTACAATTTCTTCATTAGTAAGCCCATTGCGTTTAAACTCTTGAATGTGTATATAAAATTGTCTGTTATACAGTTTTAAAATTAAGAAGATACAATCACTGAGTTCTTCTCGAAATATAACACGATTACAGGATTTGCCCCTTTTAGTTCGTGAAGTGGTGGATTGGCTTTCATCACTTGCTTGGGAAAGGTTGATTGTTTGGAACACAGTCTCTTCGCATCTAGTAGTGGGTTCTTGAAAATATTCGTCTTGGGAAATTAAGTTAAAAAAATTCGTATTAATCTCAGATTTCACATTCAGTGGATAATCACATGATATCGTCTCATTGTTAGTGTTCAATGCATTGGAAACTTCTAATCTTGGCAAGTTTAATTCATTCACATAAGTAGGTTCATTACAGTCTTCTAAACGTTGATACTTTGAAGAAGAAACTACTTCGTCGAGAGGTCTTTTTAACAAATTTGCTACAGAATCCATTTTCAAAAAATAAGAACAGCCGCTGATGAAAGTTCAAACGGAAATCACTTGTAAACTGAATGCTTAAAAACAACACATATCCTAATATATGTTAAAAAATCAGCGTCGGTTACAGTTAAACATTAAAAAATTAGTAATGCCATTAGTTTTATTCAACCATTTTTTAATAAACTAAAAAAAACAGTCTTTGTACATAAATGGTAGTTTATGTATTAAGTTAACGGTTTTACTATTTTTGAAGAACTTTGTGGCAACACAAGGTTTTAATTAAGTAAGTATATGATAAATAATGTTATCAGTTTCGCTCTTTTTGAAAATTTTTGTGGCAACACTAGGTAAAAGTTTTAATCTAAGTAATGAATAATACTTATTGTTAACAGTTTCGTTCTTTTTGAAAATTTTTGTGGCAACATAAGGTAATATCCATCATGATTATGTGAATAACAATTGCTAATATAAATGATAAATTAAACTTGGTAAATAATTCTAATATATTAAAAGTATTTAAAAATTAATTCAATATAAATACAAATTCAGTATTTTAATTGATAGGAACCTTTTTTTTTCTAAATGTTAAAATTTAAGTAAATCTTTTACAATATTGTGGAAAAATTATTAAAATTCATAAATTGTTATAACAAAAATACAAGACAAAAGCTTTTTTCATTAACACATTATTTATTCATCATTCTCGATAATGATAAAAATACAAAAAAATTATAAACTGTACAGAAAATCAACCATTTCACATGATTTGACAAAGTTTGCATTTTTTCACTTATGCATTTTAATCAAATGTTGAATAAACTTGGTGTCAACATTAAATGTTTTGTTACAGTGTTTGCATTCAAAATTCCTGTAATGAACTTTTTTGTGAAATAAAAAATCGATATCAGAGTAAAATATAACACCACAGTGTTTACATCTATATTCCTTTTGACGATGACTTTTTTTATGTTTAGTTAAAGCAGACTTTGATAGAAACGAGTTAGAACATTTTTCACAAACATGAAACATCTTATGAGATCTCTTGTGAATTTTTAACAAATATTTTTTAGAGAGTTCTAGTGAACATTCATCGCATTTATATGTCTTATGAAATCTCTTGTGAATTCTTAACGAATACTTTCTATAAAATTCCATTGCACATTGATCACATTTATATAAAGTGGGTGTCATGGAATGAGTAACACTATGTTGTTTTAAATCAGTACTTTGAATGAAAGTTTCACATTTAAAGGGCTTTTTATCCAAGTGGGATCTTTGATGTCTGGTTAACGCAATCTTTCTAGAGAAGCATTTTTGACATTGATTACAAGAAAAGGATGGTTGGGTTGATGAAGAGGGTGATCTTTCACTATTCGAAACTTGCACCTCTTGACTGGGTAAATCCGATTCCATATTCATGAAGTAAGAAATTTCTTGTACAGCACTCACTTAAAGAACAGCGCTTAATATCTTCATATGACAAAAAAACAATAAACAGTGTGATGAATTTATACTGATTCACGAAATCTGTTAAATTCTAGGAGGCGCTACTGTTTTTTTAAAAAATAATAGGATTGGTTTACAAAGTAATCTGATAATATGATGGTATTTGATAGGTAAGGCTCGATGTTATCTGGTGTTTATCATGCTGTTGTAATTTTTTTCTAATTGATAAGAAAATTCATGTGAAAATTAATGGAAAAAGAATCACTTATTTTCAGCACAGTGATAAAACAATACTATACTAAAGTAATACATTGCTTACATTTGTCGTGATCGACTAATAGATGATAACTTGTAAAAACACTTTTTATGTGAATACAGCAAACTTACTAAAATGAATGTATGACAATTAACCGATTATTAGAACTATACATCGAAAAATAATTAATAATGAAGTAGTTTATATATTTTGAAAGGTGTAAAAATCAATGTGTATGAATAATCAAGGTTTAGGTAAACTAAAGTTAAAAATGTAAAATTCATATTTTTCAATATTACTGTTTAAAAAATATTTTCATTGTTGCTCTAACGTTGATGAAAATTGAATAAAACAGGGAACCTACAAAAAAACATATGTAATGGTTTGGTAAAATTAAATTGTCGTTTTAAAAAGCTTAGTTGAAACATCAAACAAAGTTCTCTTTCTTGACTTTTGTAAATAAGTGACATCTAATCTTAGTTGTTATTTTTCTTATATCTGCTAGTTCCCGTTAAAATTGTTTGTGATAACGGATGTTTGTGCAAGGCAGTGAATACGTGTTGATAACATACTATTTTAAGTTAGAGATGATTCGATTGTAATATAAGACATTATGCGGCCACTGGCGGGATGAGCAATGGGCAATTGTGATTAATGTTTAATTAAGCAGACTCACCTTCCTCCTTATCGCAATACTCGATTATCTCACAGACGTGATGAGCAATGCTTAATTGATCAGACTCAATTTTTTAAAATTATTAATTTCCAACGAAAATTCGATCCAACAAAGAGCAGCAGCCAAATAAAAATCTTCCGGGGGTGGGGGTGAAGTTTGGAAAATGAGGAGGTTACCCCTTTGCTATAATATGATATTATAAGCTTCAGATCCTAAATAAAAAAAAATTAAGCCCTTAAAAATTAAGCCCCTCTAAAAATTAACCCCTCCCCTTTCCTAAAATCTCATCTTACTATAACATATATTACGATATGTTCAAATTTCCTCCCTACTCTAAGTTGATTCCAATCTTTAAGAAAAAAAAAAAAAAAAAAAAAAAAAAAAAAAAAAAATACATTTAAGCCTTTCAGAAAAATAAGCCCCCCTAAAAATTAAGCCCTCCCCCTTTCCTAAATATCACATCAAACTATAACAGTGTCAAAATATCCTTCACCCATTTTCAAATATCTTTCCTACTCTAAGTTGAATCCAATCTCTACTTAAATTTAAACTCCCCAAAAAAATTTAAGCCCCCCTCAATTTTAAGCCCCTCCTAAAAAATAAGCCCTCCCCTCTCTCTCTCTCTCAAAAAATCCCATCATACTCTAACAGACTCCAAACATCCACCCCTCTACTACAGTATAATCTCCTACGTTTCAAACCCTAAAAAAATTTAAGCCCCCTCAATTTTAAGCCCTCCCCATCATCCTACTATAGTATGATACACTCTCCATCAGATAAGCTTCTCTTTCAGGTGGTGGTGGTGGTGCTCCCTCTCTCTGTGAGGTGGTGGTGGTTCCACCTCCACCACACACCACCCACCACCCACCACCTCCTCAATCGAACTGTCCTTCTTACACTACTGAAGTAATTGCGTGGTAAATTCTACAAACGATGGAATGCTCACATTAGATGTGGTTATTTTATTAGCTTTGCAACTTTTAAAAATGTTTATTTTTACTCTATTACTATTTTATTTCATATTCGATCGCATTCAGTGCTTAATTTCTTTTTTGAAGATGATTCGTAAAATTCTTTTCAACGAATATTTGTATTTTTAGTTAAATGTTTTGTACAAATTTGTAATATTTTAGTAGGAAAAGTGTAGCAAAAACATTTCAATTCCATTATAATCGTAAAAATAAAAGTTACGTTTTTCGCTACATACAATTCTTTATTCAAAGCTTTTCAGATTTTTTAAAAAAACCATTAATAACTAATCAATATGTACTTCAATATATATTTTCATTTTTAATAGACTTGTTTTTTGCGAATATTTTTATTATAGACTGAATAATTAATATGAACGTAAAATTTAAATAGGATACGTAAAATAACTTTGTGTATGGATATATGTATAGTTTGCAATGTAAAAATAAATAAATAAATAAATACTATTTAACAAGTTTCACATATATTTTAACTCTTTATGGCTCGACGTTACTTTAAAGTACCATTAAAATAACTTGTTATAAGATTTTGTTAGTTATACAGTTTAGAAGGAACTATAGACACTTTACTTTACTTTGTTCAAAAAGCATTATTGGTTGCACGAAACAAAAATATATTTTAAAGAATGATTTATTTCTGATTTACACATTTCCTGTTTTTTTTTTTTTTTTTTTTTTTTTTTTTTTTTTTTTTTTTTTTTGACGTTGAAAGATTGCGGGTGAGGGGGTAGGTTCAGTTCGGAAATATTTCTATATTTCTACTGTAAAAACATTAATTTGTATTTTTTCTAACTATACAAAATGGTGAATTTTTTTTTTAAACAAAACATTTGAGTAGAATTATGAATATTGCACAAAATCCCCATAAATTCAATTTTAATTAATTATTTTTGATTGGCAAAATCTTCCTAAAATTTATTGAATAATCACATAAAACTTCAAACAGAGTTTTTAAAAAGCACAAAAAATGCTTTAGAAGATGAAATTTTTAGGAATTATGTATTTGGCAAATAAAGAGTTAATATGCGGTAAGAAATACTGCGCATCGCGGTGTTCGGACTGTATTTCTCAAAGAATTCGTATTCTTGGATAGTGTATAACAACAAATGAAAAAGTTCAAAGCATAATTTAAAATCACGAATAATACTGTAAAGAACGTTTGAATTTATTTTTGGTTGTCGAAATTCGTTAATACTACAAATGAATTATCTCTTTGAGGAACCACTTAAAAAAAAAGTACTTAAGTTACTTTAAAAAGTACAAAGATCACAAAATCCATTGATTCTTAATTTTTGTGACAAACATTGTCGTATAAATACTATCAAGCGATCTCAGAGACAGCTTGATCAAAGGAAGGATAAAAGGCTCGATTAACTCATATGATACTATTTCTGTACTCAACTTTAGCCTCACATTTTAAGATAATTTAGTTGTGCATGTAACTTTTTCTAACTTGTTATTTCTTCCATCAATTGAGACTTAAAGAATAAACTGATGGGCATTGTTAAAGATTCCATGCCCATTACATCTATATCCATCGAAAACTATTATATTTTTATATGCTTATTACATGTCCATGGTTAACTTACTTTCTGAATTGAAGTTGGCTATATAATTTGTAGTTATCATTTTTGAGTCACTGGCATTTTTATATGCATTTTTACCTTGCGATATAGTTAGATCTCTTTTTGACATTTTTTTTATGACAAAATTTTGCCCTTAAAAGTAAGTGAAAACTCATAATGTATTTTATTTTTTCACATTTTGGAATAATATGGCTTTTAGCAACATATATTCATCTTCCACATTTTTATTTTGTTCCTTATCTTCAGATTTAAAGACCAAACTGTTGAGCATAGTGAATATTTCACACCCAACACATTTGCATCCATCGAAGACTTGTATATTTTTCTACACTCATTACAAGTCTGTCGTTACTCTCGTTCTGAATTGGAGCGGTACATAATTTGCAGTTTCATTTTGGGGGCACTTTTATTTTAAATATTTGATACTTTTTTAATCCCATCTTGACATGTTTTTATAACAAAATTATGCCCGTAAAAGTAAGTGAAAGCTTATAATGTATTTTATTTTCTCACATTTTGGAATAATATGGCTTTTAGCAACATATATTCATCTTACACATTCGTATGTTGTTCCTTAGCATAATATACGATTAAGCAGATCTAAAAACTGAACTGACGGCCAATGTTGAAGATTTCATACCCAACACATTTGCATCCATCGAAGACATATTTTTGTACACTCATTACAGTGGCGCCGACTTCCGGGTCTGCGGGTCTGCCGCGCAGACCCTGAAAAATTTCTGCAGACCTTGCAATATCTTGGCAGACCCTGAAAAATGCAGGTATGAGATTTTTCCGCAAATTCGCGATTTTGAGTGTTTTTTTTATACTGCTATTTTTGCTTTTTTTCCGCGGGGATGATTTGTCGCAAAATTTAAGAAAGTAAGTCATCAATTCGAAAATTCGGAGATAAGACACAAAAAAAACTCAATTTTGTCAACAGATCGCGTAATAAACGTGAACAGTGTCAAAAAATAGCAGGAAAAAATTGCCAATTTCTTCAAAGGATCGCGGAAAAACACCAATTTCGTCAAAAGGTCCCGAAAAAACATCAATTTTGTGAAAGGATCGTGAAAAATACACGAAGATCGTCAAAAGATCGCGGAAAATTTCGTCAAAAAATAGTGTAAAAACAAACATTGTCAAAGAATCAGAGAAAAAAATGCGAAATTCGTTGTAAGATAGGGGGTTAAAACGCAAATTCTGTCAAAGAATCGAGAGATAAATGCAGATTTTTCGCAAAAGATCGCAGAAAAATACGAATTTCGCATATAATAGCGGGGAAAACGAGGATTCTTTCAAAGAATCGCAGATAAAACGCATATTCTGTCGAAAAATCGCGAGAAAATTGTGAATCTTGGCATAAAGTCTGAAAAAAATAGTGATGAAAACGCAAACAATCGCGGAAAAAACTTTAATTTCGTTTAAAGACAGCAGGAAAAAAGGAAATTCTGAAAGAGAATAATGGGAAAAACGCGAAACTCGGCAAAAGATCGAGGGGGAGAAACACAAATTTTGGCAAAAGATTGTGAGGAAAAATGCAATTTTCCAATAATCACGAATTTTAACAAAATAGAGTAAAAAACTCAAATTTTGCTCAAAGATAACAGCGAAAGAGTAGAAATAAAATGAAAATATGATAAAACTTGAATAATTTTATTTACTGTAATTTATACTTTTACCTTCAATGTAATTTGTATTGCAGTATTCTTTGACTTTTTAAAAATTTTCTTTTAAGATACTTTTCTTATGTTTGATATTTATTCCCGAGATGCTCTGTAAAAAAAAAAAAAAAAAAAAAAAAAAAAAAAAAAATCGGCAAAAGTACTAAACCTTTTCTAGGAAACTGGGATTCCAATAACTTTTCCTGTAACGGTAACAGCAAAAATTCAAGTTTCAGAATCGATTACATGAATTTTTCCTGTTATCGTTACATGAAAAGTTCTTGGAATCCCAGTTTCCTAGAAAATGTTTAGTACCTTCACAGATTTTTTTTTACCGTTTTAAGCAAACCGTTTTAGTTTAAGCAACCTGTTACCGTTTAAGCAAATTGTTATTTTCACGTGTAATAAACTAAAATTTTGGTCTCATACCTATTTTTCTGCAATTTATGTGTTAAAATAGGTATGCGCAACCTGTGGCTCGCGATGGGTTAATGTATCGCCTGCGAATTTCATCAATTTATAACTGGAAAAAATTGCAATTTTGTGCATATGTTTCAGCAAAAAATCGTAAATTTCATCACTTTATCGGGGAAAATATAAAATTTCGTCACTTAAGAATCGCAAATTTCATTGATCCGCACGAAAAAATCGCGAAATTCATTCATTATGGGTGGAAAAGGCGAACTTTGTTGATATGGCTTGGGAAAATCGCAAGTTTCGCTCATCAGATACGGAAAAATCGCGAATTTTGCTCATGAGGTTCGAAAAAAAAAATAACAAATTTCCCCGATCGAGCACGGAAAATTCACGAGTTTTGTGGATCTGGCACGGAAAATTCGCAAATTTTGTTAGGCGGACGCAAAAAATCGCACATTTTGTTGATCAGGCAAGAAAAAATCTTCAGTTGTTTATGATACTCGAAAAAATTGCAAATTAAATTCATCGGTTGCAAAAAAGGTGCGAATGTACTTTACTCTCCTTCTTGGCGGATTTTTAAAAATCGCCAAATTGGCGCGTTTTTGCGTCCTGTCTCCCGGAGCTTCTTTCTCCAAGGCTCGCCACACACTACAGAGACATACGTCAAAAATCGTGCAATATGAAGCAATCAAACCGGTTTTTTCTTTCTTATCACTATGAAATTGTCCATGTCGTACGTTTTTTCGTTCAATGTTTGGCCTGCCACAGACCTGTCATACATTGAGCGAAAAAACATGACACACTGTTAAAAATTTGAAACTTTTGCTGCATCGTCACTCCACCGCTATTATAGAATATCTCTATTTTGACCAATGAGAATACTTAATACAGTGAAGTAATCGTTTTCTATAAAAGCGGTGGAGTGTCGATGTCGCAAAAGTTTCAAATTTTTAACAGTGCACATGCGACAATTTCACACTCATAACAAAGAAAAAACCGGTTTGACTGCGTCATATTTCACAGATTTTTGACGCACGTCTCCTTAGTTTGTGGCGGCCTTTCACTGGTGTGTGGCGGCCCAAGAGACAAAGCACATAAAATACAAATCTAAAGACAAAAAAAAAAGAGAATTTTTACTTACCCGGAGCCGCTGTTTTGCTCCGGATATTCCTATTTTGCTCCGGATTGACTGGTCAATCATATACTTCTTTCCGCAAACTTTCAACAGCGTAAAGTATCCATTTGAATACTTTACTTCCTCATTCAAACAATCAACAACATTCTTTCTGTAATCAACAACTTCCATAGTAGTTACTGAACGGTATCTCACTAAATATAAAAAGAGGAAAATGCAAAAAATTAAACTCACTCGCTGAATGCAAAACACAACTCCCAAAAACAATGCTACACGAAGCAATTTCTAAGCGGGAATAAAAATACTCAAAAATTTAAAACCTCTCTTTCAACACAAAAAGAAGCGTTCAATCAGAAACGGCTTAGAAATAGCTCTCTTTTAAGTTCTCATCTTTCGTCCAATCAGAAAACATTCAACAAAAAGAAGTGTCTAATCAGAAACGGCTTAGAAATCAGTACATTACGTAAACCGAAGCACTCCTTAGGGTTGCCATATTGAAGATCCGAGTGGAGAAAATGAAAATGCACGGTTGCCATGTCGAAACATTTATCGCTAAAAAAAAGTCGCCTTGGCGAAGGAGAGTAAAGTACATTTCACCCAAAAAGTCAAACTTTGCCTATCAGGGACAAAAAAAAATCGCAAATTTCGTTGATAAGGCATGCCAAATCGCGTATTTGACGGTGTCGCTCACAAAAATTTTAAATTCCATTGATAGGCTGCGAAACAATCGTCAATTTATCAAGAGAAAATATCGTGAGATTCATCTTGTAGCGTAAAAAATGCAGCTTTCGTCAAATTTAGTACAAAAATCGTGAATTTCGTTAATCGGGCTCGGAAAATTGCATATTTCGTCAATTAAGGGTGGAAAAGCGCGAATTTTATTGATTGGATTCCAAACAATCGCAAATTTCGTCAGTCCGAGACGAGAATATTGCGAGTTTTGTTGATCACACATGGAAAAATTGTTAATACATCAACCAGGCTCTTAAAAATTCTAAATTTCGTCTATCGGGTACGGAAAAATCGAGAAATTTGTCGATCATGCGAAAAAAATCGTGAATTTCGTCGATCCACTTAGTAAGAATTGTGAATTTTGTCAGTTAATCGTAGAAAAATCAGGAAATTCGCCGATTTGGAACGGAAAAGTCGCACATTTCGTCGATTAGCTTTGTAAAAATCGTAAATTTCCTCGATCAGCTTTCTAAAAAAACGCAAATTTCGTCAATTAGACGCGGAAAAATCTGAATTTTATTTATTATGCGAGTAAAAATCGCAAATTTCTTTGATAAGTGTTTGTAAAAATCGCGAATGTCGTTGATCACATTCGTAAAAATTTCGAATTTTCTTGATTGGGAACGAAAAGATCCTGAATTTTTTCAAACAGGTTCGGAAAAATCGCGAATTCTGTAGTTCAAGCACGGAAAAGTTGCAAATTTTGTCAATGAAGCACGAAAAATTGCGAATTTTGACGATCATGCGAAGGGAAATCGCGAATTTTGTCAGTCGTGCGAAGAAAAATCGCGAACTTCGTCTATCATTTTGTAAAAATCGCAAATTTCGTCCATAAGGTGCTGAAAAATCACAAATTTCGTCGATCGTCTTCATAAAAAACGCGAATTCCGTCGATCAAGCGCGAAAAAATGCAAATTCTGTCGATCAAGCACAGAAAAATGCAAATTTCGGCGATCAAGCGCGGAAAAAATCGCGAATTTTGTCGACCATGCGAAGAAAAATTGCAAATTTCGCCATAAGGTGCGGTAAAATCGCAAATTTCGTCAATCAGACGCGGAAAAAAGTGAATTTTATTGATTATGTGAGTAAAAATCGTGATTTTCGTCAATCAGCTTTGAAAATTCGAGAATATCATCGATCGGCTTCGTAAAGTTTTCGAAATTTGTTGATTGGGAGTGGAAAGATCCTGAATTCTTTCAAGCAGGCTCGGAAAAATGACGAATTCCGTCAATAAAGTTTGGAAAATTTGCAAATTTCGTCGATCAAGCGCGGAAAACTCGCAAATTTCGTCAATCAAGCACGGAAAAATTGCGAATTTCAACGATCATGCGAACGGAAATCGCGAAGTTTGTCGATCATGTGAAGAAAAATCGCAAATTTCGTCAATCGGCTTCATAAAAATCGCAAATTTTGGTCAGGTTCGAAAAAATCGCAAATTCTGCCAATAAAGCGCAGAAAAATCGTAAATTTCATCAATCAAGCGCGGAAAAATCTCAAATTTTGTCAATCATGCGAAGAAAAATTGCGAATTTCGTCAATCATGTGAAAGGAAATCTCGAATTTCATCTTAAAGTGATAAGATGTCTAAAGTGCTCTGAATTTGCATTAAAATACTCTATTTGCATCAACTTCCGGGACATTGACTCAGACCCCTTTGTTCATTCAGCTCGTTTTCTAGCCTGGCCCATTGCATGTTCACAAACATCCCCTCAAACAACTGCCCTTGTGGCAGACCCAGCTTTTGGACCAAAGTTGGCTCCTATGACTCATTACACGTCCGTAATTAACTCTCTTTCTGAATTGAAGTCGGCTACATAATTTGCAATTTTCATTTTTGAGGCACTTTTATTTTGAATATTTGATACTTTTTCTATCCCATCTTGACATGTTTTTATAACAAAATTACGCCCGTAAGAATAAGGGAAAGCTTATAAAGTATTTTATTTTCTCACATCTAGGAATACTGTGTTAACATACATTTATCTCCCACATTCTTACCTTGTTCCTTGTCTTGATCTAAAGAGCAAAATAACGGCAATGTTGAAGATTTTATACTCAACACATTTGCATCCATCGGAGACACATATTTTTGTACACTCATTGCATGTCCATAGCTAACCCGCTTTCTGAATTGAAGCCATAATTTGCAGTTTTCATTTTTGTGTCACTTTTCTTTTGAGTATAATACTTTTTCTATCCCATCTTGACGTGATTTTTATGACAAAATTATGCCCGTAAAAGCAAGTGAAAGCTTAATGCACTTTATTTTCTCACATATTGGAATAATATGACTTTTAGCAAGATATATTTATCTCCCACGTTCGTATCTTGATCCTTGTCTTCGGAGATCTAAAAAGAGCAAAATGACGGACAATGTTGAAGATTTCATGCGCAACATATCCGTATCCTGTGCAGTGCAGATTTGCTTCTTTGTGTATAGTCATTACATATTCATGGTTAACTTTCTTCCTAAATCGAAGTCGGCTAAATGGTTTGCATTCTTGAGGCATTGGGTCATTAAAACAGGGCGGATTCAACTTTCTACAATAGAGTTTCCGTGACTTTTTCTTTTTTATCCTTTGCTGACGTATCTCTGGCTGAGTCAAGTGTAAAGGCTCGATCTCTTATTTTTTGCGTTTTACGTACTTGCAATTTAACCTTGTCCGCCGTTCTCCCTTTTTAATCTTGCTTGCTAAAAATGTGTAGGTGGTTTCACACGTTTGAACTAGTGCTTAGGGTTAAATGCGATACATCGCGATATTTTTTTTCTCCCTCTCGATTTTACTTTTTTTTTTGCTTTGAATTTTTTTTGCAAAATATTTACTTGTTTCGGTTTTCTGATACAGAAATATGTTTTATTTTCATTTTACTGAAGAAAAATGAGGATTTGTATGGTAACACAAACATACTTTTCTTTTTGTGTGTCAGTTCATCTTTCTGCACTTTTATTGAAGAGTGCATTTTTTTATTCTGTTTTATGGGTTGAAGGGTGTCGATTCCTTATTTTTGGTTTTATGATCTTGCAATTTAACCTTAAATGCGGTTGAACACTCCGTAATGTTAAGTCTCTGGGCGTTTGATACATTTTTATATTTGGGGAAATTAGAATTTTTAACTTCTTTTTTCAGTATTCTCTTCTTAAAAGATGCATTTTTTTTTCCTTAGTTTTCAAAATATTTCTAAAATGTGTGCATAATTTTATATGAAATGTTAAAATTTTACTTTCAGCTCGTCAGTTTTGAAAACATAAAAGATTAAATTGAGCATAAATTTTAGAAATATTTTGAATACTAAGAAAAAAAGTGGCATCCTTTAAGAAGAGAACGCTGAAAAAAGAAGTTAAAAAAATATTAACTCCTTGAGGAGATACTTTGAATATAAGAATGCATCAAACGCCCATTAACTTAACATTACCGAGGGGAATTCAGCCGCCGAGTGAACAGCCGCCTCGTCGCGAGCTAATGCTATTCCTATGGGGAAGCATTTTTCTAATAACTCTTTCGCATTTAGACTTTTTTTTTTTTTTTTTTTTTTTTTTTTTTTTTGTATTGGCTAGCTGAGGTGCATGCCGACAGCGCACCTTTTTTACTTTTTCGATTTCGGTTGTAGATATATTTTTTAAAAAGCACTTTCAGTTTCGAAACCGGTTTTGAAAGTGAAACTAACTTTGTAAAAATTATCTGCAACCAAAATCGAAAAAGTAAAAGAGGTGCGCTGTCGGCATGCACCTCAGCTACCCAATGCATAAAAAACTATTCAAAAATGTCAAAAAGCGAAAGAGTTATTAGAAAAATGCTTCCCCATAGGAATAGCATTAGCTCGCGAGAGTTTCCTCGAGCGAGGACAGGGGCCTTAACTGCTCCGCTCAACAAGCGAAAAACGTTTTGACACATTTACAAATTCCTTTTTTAACAGAAAGACATGAAATTGGAATGCCTGACTATGGAAGCGATTTCGAATCGAACCTATTTTTCCATTTTATGATCAATAAATTACCTATCCAGTTCTAAGCTATTCCGATCAGGAGATCACCCGTTTTTCTCCTGCTTTTCGACCGGTTTTTCTGCTTTCGTCGGAAAATGTGCTCGAAAGTGTCAACTTTGAAGGCTTGCTATGAAAAATCTATTGTGTTTTTAAAAAAACTGAACATTGAGTGCATTTAGGCAGTTTCTGAATAATAACACCTGCTATTTTCATGCATTTCCGAACAAAAATAAATTAAAGCATGTGTCACAAAGTTGCCCTTTTTGATCTAAGAACATCCTTAAGGTATGTTCCTACCCTGAAACCGTCGTTTTTACGAACGTTTTTTTATTCTTTTTATTTTAATTAAATTTTAAGCATTTAAAATTCTAAAAATGCTTTACCTTTGGTTTAGCGATAATTAGAAGCAAAGTTATAGCCCAAAATATAAACCAAAAATGAACTTTCTGAAACCGGAAGTGACCGTTTAAAGAACCACAGAAAAGTATACAATACACTTTAATATAAAAATATATAACATACAATGTATATAAAATTATATAAAAATCTACAAATATAGTAGATTTTAAAGTTTTAAACTTTTAAATAATTTTTTGTGTTATATCAAAATCTTAATTTGCATTTTCTGGGAAACTACGTTTTTCCTTATGTACCTTTATGAGAAACATTATTCCTTAAAACGTTTTTAAGATATTGAAATAAAATTTTGTAACAAAGTTTGCGCATCTGTTGGTATGTTGTGAAGCAAAATATAGCTTGCAAGTTTGTATATATTAATTTATAAGCTATTTTTATGTTTAAAAAAAAAACTTGTTTTGCATACAAAATTTGGTATGTTAGTAAATTTATGAGGGATTATAAATCTTGTGATTTCTAACACTGGTACGTGGTTTGCTTGCATATTGTTGAAAAAAGAATGTAAAATGTATGGAAATATTCATTATAGAAGGTTTGGCATAAACGCAATTCTTTGTTAAAATGTGACTAAATATTGCCTAAATTTTAAATAAAACATAAATAAATATGTATATATATATATTCCTATTTAATGATTTTTTAATTATACTTTTCGAATAATATTAATCTGTGAGATGATGTGGGGTAAAGTTATAAAGAATATTAAAATTGTATGAAAAACCGTGATTTAGGAGAATAACCTAGATTATTTAATAGGTAAATAATAGTATATCATCTAAAAATTATCAGATTTTTTGAAAATTTGATTTAATTTTTACCAAAATCAGAAATATAGTCTATTATTTCGGCTTCACCGCAGTCCACATGCTCAATGCTTACATTAGGTATTTTATCCATTCTTCCCCTCTTCCGTCTTCTAAATATTTTTCATTGAAAAACAAACACACCGCATACTTCTATGTTCCTTAAATTTAAGAACTAATTTCAACAGTTACATATGAGAAACCATTGAAATTCGACGTTTATTACTTGCTACGATGGCTCTAAATTTTCAAAATTATTTTTTCACTACAAAATCAGTCTGATTTACTTAGGATATTTTAGTATCTTAAGGCAGATTTTAATGTCTTACTGATATTTCATAATCAACATATTTAAGCAAGTTTTAGCATTTCAAATGTTTCATAGAATTTTTTATCACATTTCCTGATAATATAAATTATTAGTCCATTTTAGATCAAACTAAAATTGATATTTTTTTTTTCTAATATTACATTTAGAAGCTGGTTTATGAGAAAAATAAACTGTTTAAAATTTAAGACCAAAATGTTATTCCTAGATTTTATCATTTTCGTACATAAAAAAAATTCCTTTAAAAATGTATTCTTATTTGAAGATGAGTCATGAAAGATGAATCAGTTCAAAAACTTTTTGTAAAAAAAAATCTAGTTTTTCTTCATTGCTGACACTTTTCTCTAAAAAAAAAAAAAAAAAAAAAAAAAGAAAAGAAAAAAAAATTTTGAAGAGCAAGTCTGCAGACAACATCAACACCTATGCAAAAATGTTAATACCATCTTTTGTGTGCCAAACAGCTGACACATTTTCACAAAGCCCTCTTTCAATGAGTTGTAACTGTTCGTAATCGAGAGTTTCATCTACGCATGCGTTTCCTGTGATATCAAAGTTAAGAAGTGGATTCTGTTGGAACTTGTATCTTTCTTTAACATGCTGGTAGTATAGTAAGGAGACGGGTAGGATAGACTAAACTTGGATAAAATCTTTTATTGTAGGTGTAGCGCGAATTTTATTTCTCTGACTGGTCCTATTCAAGTCGAATCGAAGAAGTTCTTTTCGATAGAGAATCATTATTTGATGCCGAAACTCGATTTGGAAGTACATCGTTAAATTGAAGTAGTAGTACTTTTTTTTTCCTGCCACCTCTAAATCCCTGCCTCGCTTGAAAAGGATGCGGTTAGTTCAAGCTCTGTTGAGTATCTTTTATTTGTGCAGCCTATTGATGGGGTTAACAAGATGAGGTAACGAAAAACGAAAATAAAAATAATAAAAGAAGCATCTACAAAAGTACTTTTGTCCATGTTGCCAGCATTATTAAGAGGCTTTTATGCTGGACTAAAATTTCTCAGGCTGTTTGCGCAGTTTATCCAGGTGCTACCAGAAAAGTGGTACTTTTTATTCATAATGTTTGAGTTTTTAGTGCTTCATTGGGCAATTGTGTGCTTTGAATAGAAGCAATAAAAACTATCAAAAGAATCCTCCAATTTATACTTTCATTTTTATCACATAATCAAGATTGTATTTTGCTTGGATCAAAGCCAGAGGTTTTTTATTTTATGAATGCTTGTTTTTTGTACACTTTTTAAAGGAATTTTTTTTTAATCGTTATATCACATGACTAGCTTCATCATTTATCCGTGTCACGTATAACTTCTTCTACATCGTTAGGTTAATATTTCCATTCACAAATCCTACATTGAAATAACATGCGCCAAATTGCGACTAAATTCTTCATTTGGCGAGTAAACAAGCGATTAGATTCGCCAAATTGCTAGTGCTCAATTTTTGCTTTTTCTTTCTTTTCTTTTTCGTTTTTCATACATATATATATATATTTAATGTATTTGTAGCGGAAAGGTGAAATTATATTAATAAAAATCGTTGTCGCAGCTATAAAAACTTTGGTTATTTTAGAACATATTGAATAAAATGGTACATTAAAGGATTAAAGATAATTTTTTTGTGGTATACGGCGAATCTATTTTGCTAATACTTTTTTCATTTGGTGAATGTTTTTTATTTTTAATTAGCCAAATTACTAATGTTGGTGAAATGTCAGCGAGAACACTGGGAAGAGGACATTATCAATTACACAGATATTAAACAGCATTGTTGTATACCTCCTTGCATTCTTTTACAAAATGTACTGTTACATCATGGAATCCGTCAGATAATTTCAATAAAAATAATAAAATTGAAATTGAATATAGACTTTTTTTTTTTACCTTGGTAGTAAATTAAAGAAGTTTCAGCTATTTTCTATTGTCTGAATCCATTTTCCACAAAGCGCTTTCAATAGCAAATAATTGAAAGTGCTATGTTAACCTTGTTCATCTAAGTACTGTCATAACTTGCGTTAAAACATTCAAATGTGAATAAAACATGCAAAGGTTGCTTCATGACTATTAATTACTTTACTGGGATATAACGTATTTACAACTATATAGTGAGGAAAGGTAGTCCATAAAATATTTGTCAATTTATTTATGAAGTTGTAAAATACTTTGGAAATATAACCCTGACATTATAGTAGATAATGTTTAGCGTGTTTTTTTCCCATTATATGTATTATGTGAGTTATGAAAATCTTCTAATATTGCTCTAATTTTATTTTATTATTTTTTAATAAGAGGTGACGTTCTTTTTTAATCATTATATCGCTCCTCCGCAAGAAAAAGTAAAATCCACAAAAGTAAATTTCACAAGAGGAGAAAAAGTAAATTGGCATGATTTTAATGTAATGTGAAATTACAGTCCTTAGCTCTGCATGTAGGAATAAAAATTTACATAATACATAAAACCGTTTAAAATGAAGACATATAATGAAGTTTAGAGGGTTGGGTAATTTTACCTTCCCGCACAATCCGTTTCTTTTCTATGGTCACAAACAGACATATACCCTAATAAAGTTCTTTTTCGCATAGCTAAACTCATGAAACTGTTTGTGTAGCAAGACGTACAATGAAATAAAAAGTAAAATGAATTTTTGCGAGGTATGTCACTTTTCTTGGAGGTGAGCCATATATATAATCCACTATTTTTATAATTTCATTGATTAATGTAAAGAATGTTGTATGAAAACAGGCGGAGATGTTTTATGTTACACTTTACGTAATTGTGGCTTCAAATTCTTTTCGATGCCTTTTTTTCTTCTTTTTTTAAGGTCAAGGCCACATTCTAGTAAATCCTTACATTTTACCTGTCTTTTTTACCCTTCAATGATTTTATTTTTGTTTATTTATTTATTGGGGGGGGGGGGGGGGGTGAGATATTTTGAATTTTATTAAAATGATTCTTTATAATAAAAAAAAAAGAAAAAGTGAATGACTACTTCGTCTACAGTTATTAAATTATATCATTATGCTGACCTATCAATATTATTTTAAATAATATGTTATTATTAATAATAAATCATTTTAGAAATAATGAAGGTTTAAAAGTATAAACAATCATTGATAATTAAATTCTTATAATTTATCAAAATATATAAAATTGAAAAATCCATTATAAATTTCAGTTTGGACAATTTAACTGAATTTTTTGTATTCATTCAAAGTAACAAATTCGATAACACATACTATTAAAAGAGTAATTTCTTTTGCCATTATCTTAAAAACAGTTTTATGTAAATTACATTTTTGACCGCATTCAGCTATTCCCTGAAAATACACCACATTAAAGTATTTTAATGAGGAATAATTAGCCATAGCTTGTCATAAATTCTTGGTATTTTGCTGTAAAGCTGTGTTGAGATTAGGAAGGATGAAAGAAACAGGTTTCTCTTTTCTTTTCTTTTCATTTCTTTTTATTTCTTTTAAATTATGTCTTTATACCGCAAATCTGTTTTACTGCCTTGCTCGTAATTTAGATGTAAACTTTTTTCCTTTTATACAAAGAGATTTAGAATTTAGTTGTCATACCATTTGTTTAGTTTGAAGCTCTAAAGTAAAGTGTTTTTGAATAAAGGAAAACGTCAAAAGAAGCTGCGTTATTTCTCAGCACAGCCTATGTTTATTCCGGAACAAACGCATCATTTTTAAATTTAATTTAAATACAAAAATATTTTCTTTCTGATGTTTAAAGTTTACTCGAAAGAAAACATATATTTAAATTCATTTTTGCGTTCATCTATAAAGATTAATGGCAACCCAGAATATATAAAAGGAATGTTAGAAAGGCCTTAAGTACAATAATCATATTTATTCTGGTAAGCTCGTACTCAAGCACAATTAATTCTAACAAATCTAGCATTTAATAATGTTTTATAATTGAGGACATGAGCTTTAAAACTATTTTTTAAATTTAATATAAATACAAAAATCTTTTCTTTTTTTATGTTTAAAGTTTATTCGAACGAAAACTTACATTTTGATTCCTTTTTGCGTTCATGCACGAAGGCACCCCAGAATATAAAAGATATCTCAAGATAAAAAGAATATCAGAAAGTTCTTAGGTGCAATAGTCATATTTATTTTGGTAACCTCTTAGTCATGCACTTAGTTCTAACAAATCTGGCATTTAATAATGTTTATAATTGCGGACGCGAGTTTGAAAACTCACCTTATCCAGAAAATCAAATTTTGGGAAATTGCGAAAATCTTCTGATAGCGTTTATTGGTTTTCGTTGTAAACAGAGATTTTACAATGCCAGAAATAAAGGATAAAACTAGTATTTTTTTTTATTCAGGCTCGCCAATAAAATAGATTGATAGAAAAAAAATCAATTTCTTAAATTTTGGATTAGGTCAATTTTGAAACTCACGTCCTCAATTGCATTGTGGGAACCAGAAAGTAATTCAAGTTTTACCTTTAACTGGTGCGATAGAAATTGTCACACAATTACTGTGAAGTGATTTCTAAGACTACTCCGACAAAAGATGAATAAATGTCGTAATTATCTCATAAGATTTTTTTTCACTAAACTTTTTGTAAAAAACTATAGTAATTAAAATTCATCTCATCAAAAATCTATGGTGATAGTACTACATTTCTAAACTAAACAAGATTTCGGTAATATTACCCATCATACGTATAGTATAGGGTAAGTCTTGCAATCGTTTTGAAAATCGAAAATTTTTTTTGACGGATTTACACGTTTCAGATAGCGGAGTTTCCGAAAAACATATTTTTAGAAAAAAAAATTGCCGTCTGTGTGTCTGTAAACGCTCTATCTCACGAACAAATTGATATAGATACTTGAAATTCTGTTGTATTGAGTATATAAGAATAAGACGAAGCCTATTGAATATCAGCAACCTCGATTATCCGGAACTATTTTTTTCGGACTCTCGAAAAATTCGTTCTGATGAAAGGTATATAAAATTTTTCGAAATTTTTCATTTTAAGGAGTGGACGTAAAAGGCCATAAAATAATACAAATTTTGCATAAAGAACGAAGTCGATCGGATTATTAGTTACCGAGATATTTGTAATCCTGTTTTCCACATTCTTCGATTTTTCATGACCCTGTATTTCATTCAAATTTCAATTCAGAGATATATTTTAATTTGAAATGAGACGCTTAATCCGACGCAGGAAACTGTTAGTTAATAGGATTATTATTTTTTGAGTTATAAGGATGTTTCTTTTACGGAGTTCGGTACTGCTTGAATAGTTTGGCATTTTGTATAATTTCTCGAAATTAGCTCATCAGAAATCCCTTAATAGAGTATTACTATGTATATTAACAATATTTAAATACACTTTTATTTATTTATTTATTTTTTTTTTTTTTGAATTGCAATGCATTGTATAAACAGTTTTCACATGCTTTATTTCATATATTATGCATGATGGGTAATGTATCACGGTGGCCCCCAACGACTAGTTTCTAGTTGTATTGAAAGCTACAAGTTAAACTATTAAAATTGAAAAAAGAAGCGATCTGTGGGGCCGATACCAACAATGAAAGGTTAACCATTTCCGAAAGGTAACCTAAATTCCGTATTATGGTGTTAGAAATAATGTTATAAGTATGGAAGATGAGAATTATCCGCTAAATTCTCGCAATTCCTATATTTAGTACCACAAATTTCAAATAGTACCAATATTCACTTATCTTATTTATCGCAAATTTTTTGTCATTAGAAAAAAGGGAGATTTCTATTTGGGAAAAGTGGTATTAAAATACAAAAACTATGTGTCCCCAGCGCATAATTTCTATCCCTGCAATTATGCTTCGTTTTAAATTTATTGTCATCTAAATATGTTTATTTGTTTAATTCATATCTTTCCTTTGTCATATCTTTAAAAGAAAATATGAATATTTTGACTCCTTATTATGTACTTGTACGAAAGTTATTGATGCCACAGAATATTAAGATTTTATTAGAGGAGTACTTTTATTATAATAATTACATCCATGATAGTGCATTTTTGCATACTTTCTAAGGAAAATCTGTCTTTTAATAATATCTTATGCCATATCAAAAGAGCCAGAAAATTATCATATGTTAAACATTACCAAAGGTTAACCGGATCCCGCAATAAACTCATTGAAATTTCGAAAACACGTTTTGTCTCGCGTGTATTTTAGTCATGGAATAATCTATTACACACTGTAAAAAAAATAGTGTCGATCTACTAAAAAAACTTTAGTGATCCTTGTAATTACTAAAAAATTTTTAGTTATCTTAGTCGATTACTAGAAAATCTGTAAGCATTACTAGAAAAAAGTTAGCAATGGATAGCGTTAATAGTTTTACATTTTTTAATAGCTATTACTAAAACGCACTTGGTGTGGCCTTGACAGCATAGTGGTTATAGTAACGGACTCCAGGCTAAAAGGTCCCGGGTTCGATACCGGACACTGCCAAATACGTCCCGAATGTATGTAGTGTAATTACTCGTTAATAAAGAAGTTATGAAAATCCTGTAAGAGCAGGTAGCAATTTTTTGGTGCTGCCATCTATTGCGGTTTTGCCGAAAATCCATCGCTTTAGAAGTTTGGATGCAGCTCGAAGGAAGCTGCTGTCCTTCGGGCGAACGTAAAGGTTATTAAAAATAACTTTGGAGCTATTACTGAAATTTTCTTGGTGGCTCATACTAAAAATTTTTAAGTAAGTTATACAAAAAATTCTTTTGTTCAGTTTACAAAAGAAAGGCTTGTTTCACTTGCAAAAAAAAAAGTTTGTAATGGTTACTAAAAAAATCTGTGGAATACAAATTTACTAAAGAATTTTTAGTAACCTCTTGAATTTTTTTTTACAGTGCATATAATACTTGTTAAAATTTCATTTTTTATGAAATTATTCAAATAATTATTTAACGATGTCTTTAAGGAAAAGCGAGTTGTTTTTTATTATTAATATTATATTTTTAAAGACAATTACGTTTTGTACAGCCCGACCTTCAAAATTTATGAAAAAACCCATGTTAGTAAAATTCGATAAAAACATCTATTTTGTTCTTAGTTTTAAAAAGACTGGACTTAACATTATACAGGACATTCACTGAATTTCTATCTCTAATCCTTTTTTTCTTATAAATGCATTTTTATATTCGCTTCACTACCATACATTTTTCTATTCATAATGTTGTTCTTGTACGTCGCTTCTGAACGAATGTTGATATCTTTCGACAAGACATACATGAAATGTAGCAAGAAACTTTATGTTAGTAATTCATTGACATTAATCTTTCCTTTTTTGAAAGAGTCATGTGTAATAAAGCGCAAAAAGTAAAAAAGTATTATAAATTTATAATATCAATTAAATCTTCCTGCACTGAAAAAAAAAAAAAATTCAAGAGATTACTAAAAATTTTTTAATAAATTTGTATTCCACAGAATTTTTTAGTAACCATTACAAACTTTTTTTTTTGCAAGTGAAACAAGCATTTCTTTTGTAAACTGAACAAAAGAATTTTTTGTATAACTAACTTAAAAATTTTTAGTATGAGCCACCAAGCAAATTTTAGTAATAGCTCCAAAAATATTTTTAATAACCATTACGTGCGCCCGAATGGCAAGACTTCCTTCGAGTTGCATCCAGACTTCAGAAGCGGAAGATTTTCGGCAAAACCGCAATAGATGGCAGCACCAAATTTTGATATTTGCTTCGACAGGATTTTCATAATCCCTTTATTAACGAGTACTCACACTACATACATTCAGGGCGTATTTGGCGGCGGCCAGTTACGAACCCGGGACCTTTTAGCCTGGAGTCCGTTACTATAACCACTATGCTATCAAGGCCACACCAAGTGAGTTTTAGTAATAGCTATTAAAAATATAAAACTATTAACTATATTCGTTGCTAACTTTTTTCTAGTAATTCTTACAGATTTTCTAGTAACAGACTAAGATTACTAAAAATTTTTTAGTAATTACAAGGATCACTAAAGTTTTTTTAGTAGATCGACCCTTTTCTTTTACAGTGTGTAATATAATATTTTCTAAACATCTCCAAAAGTTCTTCTTTAGCCTATTGTCATATAAATTAAGTAGTATACAAAAAAAAAAAAAAAAATAAATAAATAAATAAACTTTTTTTTTAATGTTTCAGACAATAAAATATTCTTCAAACTCTAATTAATCTATTTGGACAACTAGTGTTCATGTTATTAACGCAAAACTAATAGTTTCTAAAAATTGAAAAAAAGAAATCGGACTCGAAATTGTTAACTTATATTTATGATATGTTTCATAAAATGTACTCAACTAATAAACGGCGAGTTTTATGTATACATGTTTGATGAAATCAATTTAACGAGTTGAAATACTATTTCCTAAGAGGTGAATTCAATTAATACATTATAGAAGGTCATCATTTGAAATTCTGAGTTCGCAAAATGATCTACAGACAAGAAAAAAGAGAAGAAGTAAAACATGAAGGGGTTGTCTTTGAAGTTCAAAAATTAATTTTCACACCACGTTTTTTCTCGTATTTCTTTTGACCCGTAAGAACATATCATTTTTTTTATTTGTTCTAATTATAATCCTAGATAGTGCCTGTCTGGCTCTTAAGAATTCAGACTGTTTCTTTGAGTTGTGTAATATAATCCTTTTCTTCTCACCAATTAATTTTAGGTTATCTTTGAGTCGAACATTTTTATAGCTTGAGGAACTTCAAATTTCCATAATTTTATAAAATAAAATGTCAGCAATTGTTAATTTTGAATTCCTTTAAAATATAACGAATTTGCAATTAAATGATTACTCACATGTTCAACTTTATAAAAACCTATAAAAATGGCCACAATTAAGAATGACATTACTATTTATTTGTTTACGAGTAATTAATCATTTTAAAATACTTTTGTAAGTAACTTTACTCTTGGCTATAAAAGTACAAGACAATAATCTCAAAATCTTGTACATGCGATAATATTTTTGAAATCAGCGAAACAACACAAGAGTATATGGAATTTTGAAAGTATATTTTGGCAACAGAAATGACATTACAGACCCATTCCCTAATGGTAATGTCATTCTTAAATGTGGGCATTTTTATATGTTCTGATAAGGTTGAATATGCGCGAAATAATTTTAAATGCAAACGCTTTTTATTTGAAATAAAAACAGTTTGCAATTTAAAATTTTAAGGAGGAATTGTTAATGAGTACCACTTCAAAAAATTGCTAATAAGTATTACCTCAAGGAATTGTTAATGAGTATTACATCAAAGAATTGTTAATGAGTATTACTCATTTTGAAACACTTTTGCCAGTGACTTTACTCTTGGCTATAAAACTGCAAGACAATAATCTTAAAATCTTGTAGAATGCGATGCTATCTCTGGGATCAATTTAACATCACAGCAGTATATGGAATCATGAAAGTGTTAATATTTTGGCAACGTTCTCCTGTGCGACAGAAATGACGTTACAGACCGGTTCCCCAATCTCAAAATCTTCTTTACTTGTTTTACCGACTGTTTTATCGCGGTATTTAATCGGTCACAAGAGATTCAATTCTAGTCTTCAAGACTTCGAAGACTAACTACATCTCGATATTTCCCCCTTTATTTTCCTTTTTTTTTACATCTTCAATATATTTTTTTTTCTCTCTCTTACTTGCGCAACTGGTGGATTACCGCTTGTTGCGTGGTGACAGTATTACTCATGGCATGGAAGGGTGAGGGGGCTTTAATGCTAATAGTTGTCGGATTCAGTCATTGTAAGTCGAATCCAGTGTCCACTTGGGATTTTTCGGTCGTGAACCTGGCTCGGCGTACAATTTTGGGACAGGAATTTTCTCGAATAGGTACGTAACGTGACATTGGTGTTTATTTTCTGTCACTGTGAGGCGATTGTTTTTTAAAAGATGACATGGAATTACCGTTGAAGGTCAAGTATTCGATTAGCTCGGAATAGAAACGTAATTTGATAGTTTGAGTTTCGTGAATATAAATTCCTTCTACGAACGGTCTTTTGGAAGATTTTTTTTTGTGTGTGTGTGAATTTGTAATGAGCTGAATAATCCGTTTTGTAACAGTATTATCTTAATGGCGTCTTTACAAAAAGGAAAATATTCTTAACAATACATTTTAACTTATCGTTCAATAAATGCTATGTTAAAGCTAAAAATTAATCATTTTGTATTAAAAATACTATTGAAGTAGTTAAATTATTTTTACTCGCAATTTAAATGTTTGAAAGCAGCTTTGCATGCGAATCTTAGATTAATATTGGCGCACCCACATGGGGACTATAGGGCTGAAGCCTCTCCCAGAACGCCAGATTAAACTAACTATTTAGATTTTTATAAAATTATGAAAGTTTACTTTTATTATTTTTAATAGATTTCGCAAAATAGAAATTTTTATACGAATTTTTTCTTATTTATAAATTTTCTAATGAAATTTGAAATATCAGCATTTTTTAATATTCGTATTTTAAAACACTATTTTATTTTTATTTATCAAAGAGGTTTAAGCTTTCAGAATTAACCCCATCAAAATTTTCAGAGCCCCTCCCTCAGGTTTCACTGATTGCCCCCCTCTTCCACCACCCCAGTCTTTGTTCTGTTGCAAGTCAACAGAAAAAATGTATGTCCGGGAACGACACATCTGTCCATTTTTAATAAAATGTCAAAAAAAAAAAAAAATCGAACCGAGCTTGTCTGACATTCCGCACTAGATCAGGAAAATATAGGCCTCTAAACTATGCTAGCCCCCTTCCAAAGCTTAATCTGGGGTGCACCTCTGCAAGATCAATAATAGTAATAGATAAATTTCTTAAATTTAACGTACAATGTGGTCAAAATATTAATATTTTAAGCTATCTAGATATTAATATTCTACTGATTCGTCAAAAGCTACAACGACATACAATTTTGTCTGCTGATGACTTTTTAACTTACAAATATGCAGTGAATATATATGAAAGTTAAAAGAGAGAGAGAGAGAGAAATTTCTGTCATTGTCATTTAATTGTATTTCAAATGGCGACAAGAATATATCATTAAAGGACAAATATTTGATTATTCTCGGAATAGAAACGTAATTCGATATTTTGTAATTTGCAAATAAATTTGTTCTACGAACGGTCCTCTAGAATATAATTTTCTGATTTTGCTGTGAGATAAATTATCCGATTTTAATAGTTTCGTCTAATTGAGTCTAGGTAAAAATAAATAAATAAAATATGTATAAAATGTTTACAAATTTAAAAATTTTGCTCATTATAACCCTTTTTGATAATTTGGCGAGCATGATTTATCATATGATGCATAAACTGTAATTTGATTAAAACTGACTCAAATGACGTTGAAGCTGCCCGATAATATACTTTGCAATTTTCTGTCTGCCTGTGATATTTCTGTTAAAAATTATTTTTGCCTTTAAGGCAATTGTCTTTAACTATTTACAAGAAAAAGAAAATTCCCTTTCTGTATCAAATATTACCAGAAAAGATAATATATTAACGTTTTAAGTACAATAATTATGTCTCGTTCTACTATTTGATGAACAATATATCATCCATTTTTGTTTATCGATTTGCTTAAACTTGAATATTTTTTATTAACACTGAATTATATTCAGGTTTAAGATGTCAACCTTCCAGTTGTTTTCAATGAAATACACATAAACCTAAAAATTTACATAAGATTTCTTCACTATAGTTTCCGTAAAGCTTGTGATACATATATGAGCGTTGCAGCTGTTATTACAGTGAATTCTGGCTCCCTTCATTTTTTTCCTCCAAGGTGCACCCCTGCTTACAAAAAAGTTAGATATACATATTTTAGAGCATATATAAATGCCAGTTTCTGTTTACATTATTGACTAGCTTTTTTAACGACCCATTTTATTACAGTATCTCGTTATATTAACGATCTATAAAATCGTATAGGTGTACCAGTTAAATCTAAAATCTTGTCAATTCATTTGTAAACCACTCCCAAGATTATTAAAAACTGTATGTCGAAAAATATCTATGTATCCTAACATAATAAAAAAATATTTTAAATTAAAAATAATTAATTTTATGTTTCCATTTATTATAGGTGTTGCCGTTTTTTTTCAATTGAAATACGAGTTTTGAATAAATTATTCATGAACACCAACGGTTTTTTAATGTTCTGTAGATAATCTTTCTATTTTTCTCCGAACCGAAGACTGTTTTGATAAAAACATTATTGATAATTCGAAGCAGTCGAATCAGAATCATTGATTATTTCGTTTGATATGTAGGCCGATTCTTGTCCAATGCCTGTTTTAAATGCGAGGATTGTAGTCAATTTTATGTGATATAAATATGAACATATATTTATCAGTCCAATCACTGTTATTTCACTGTGTGCATATCCGGTTAGTTCGATATCTAGAATTCTTTTATACCTCGGTTTTAAATTTGAAATATTTATGACGGATTGTATGATTTTTTTTACTACATAGATTTCCCACAAGGATTATTTTCAATTGCAATGAAATAAATATATCTGGAAAGAATATTGATTATGCAAAATGCAGTTAAAAATGGGATCAGAACAATTGTAGTCTACATCAATGTTGCTATACTGTTGTAGGAAATCACAATCATAAACCTACGAGTCAACCGCTAAAATCGGGCTTTCTGGTGTTTTCCACCAAGATATGACTTGGCAGACGTATTGCGTTTTAATATTCAAATCAAGATTTAACTAATTATTTCTTTCATGAACTCCATGAAGTGATTGTATGTGATGCTGTCTGTTAGTCTAATACATATAAAGCAAAACGTGTTACTCATTCTGTAATATAATACTCAACAAAATTAAACAATTAAATGAAAGGTTTTAAAAAATGTTTTAAAGTACAGTTAAAATCTTAATTGCTTGTCATAAATTCATTTTATAACATCATTTTCATGCTCCGAGAAAGAGCAAACGCAAATATAACTATTACTTTTCAAATCTCTCATAATATTTGTCACGTTATGTTTGATTTCTCTTAGTCGATATGTAAGCTACGCAATTGTAGACGAACTTATTCATCAGTTAGGATGAGTAACCAGAAGCAAAATGTAGCAGATCCTAATTTTTCATTAAATGTTTAGTTTTCCTCTTAATCTATGTTCTGTATCGTATCGGTCATTTTCATTTCTTATGTCATAACGAGTTCTTTTCATTAGAACCTGAGTATATAGCTTGCAAATTTATGTGATAATACTAATGAGTATTTAACTTAAATGCCAATATTTTGATTTTTGACAATTCTGTCGTTTATTCTTTGCAAATATTTAAATTTAAAAGAAGAAAGCTTCTTGACAGAAAACGGTATAATTTTTTTATCGATTACAAAGTGCGATTTTTTTTTCTTTAGTTTGTTTAATTGATTTCATCAAGTTCTTTTTCGTCTTCAACAGTTGTTAATTTCAAGATTTTTTGTTATATCTTGAGTTTTTCTTTTCAGATGGTGAAAAGGTCAGATCATGGTCGTGAGGAGTCTGATCTGGATCGGATCCAGGATCTTTTCCCGAGTGATCATCTCAGGTTGCACGAGAAAGATCCACTCTCTCCTGTAAGTTCGTTTTCCTTTGTTTTCAGTAAAACTTGCATTAGAGTGTCTTTATACATCAGGGGAGCAGCATATGTGTACGGAATACATGCTCAGATTTTTGTTTTAGCTGTGACCAGGGTTGGGTTTCTGACTTCAGAAACTGGTTTTTGACATGACAAGTGTCAAAAACTGGTTTAAATCCTCAAAAACTCGTTTAAACCGTCAAAAACTGGCTTAAACCGTCAAAAACGTGTAATGCGCTTTAAACATTTTAAGAACAAGAGAGAAACATTGAGTTTTTTATTTAAAATTAATTATACTGTAATTTAATAATTACAAAAAAATTAAATTACTTTAATTGCAATAAAATATTGTTTTTTAGAATGTTCAAAGAGAAGAAAATGATTTTGTACAGTTAATAATCTGGATCAATTTTACCCCACAGCATCCTATAGCACTTAACCAATTTAACATATTTATTTACACCCAAATGGTTTATGATTTTAGAGTGTATGAAGCCAAAGTTACAAAATACTCTCTCAATTGGTGCTGAGCTAGCAGGGCTTGATAGCAGAAGCATTGCTAGTTGAGCAAGTTTGGAGGCAGGCCAAATTTCCAGATTTATGACCAAAAAAAAAAAAAATCTTTTTTTTTTTTTTTTTTTTTTTTTCGGAAATGATAATATACAATACAGTAAAAGTGAATTTTGAATATTACATCTAACATTGTGTATTTGTGACAGATGTTTAATGTGAAATTTTACAGATCAGTGTAGTATTTGAGGTTTCTGACAAGGTTTTTGACAAGAGGTTTTAGCCATCACGGTTTTAACCGGATAAAACCACACACTGTCAAAAACTTGCCAACCCTGGCTGTGACACTCCACATTACATTATTTGAGAATGTTCGCTTGTATAGTTTGAAGAACAAATTCACTATAAAAATTTTGACCCTTTTGCTGCATCATCACTTCATCGTTTTTATAGAAAACGATTACTTCACCGTATTATGGAGCATTCTCATGGGTCAAAATAAAGATATTCTATAAAAGCGGGGAAATGGCGATGCAGCAAAAGGGCAATTTTTTTTTTTTTTACAGTATAGACATTAGATTTCCAAAAGTTGCGGACTCGCTAAACCCATTTTTATACAAATTCCTCTCGAGCAGTCAAATTTTTCTATTTGCATTTCACAATTCTGATATATAAAGGTACTCTAATTTGTATAATTTTGTGGATTATCACAAGAATATTAATCTAGGTAAGCGAAAATTGCAATTCTTATTATATTTATGGCCGTGTTTTAAGTAATTCGGGTGTAATAAAGGGGTTACTGGCAATGAAAAAATGCATTAGTTTATAGCATTGTTAAATTAAGCAAAATTGGTACTGCATGGTGTCTATAAAATAATATGTAAAGCCCAATAAATTTTAATATTAAATATTGCACCGATAACAACATGGTATCGTTATTAGTAATGATAATAAAGAAGGGCAAAGAAAAATTTATCGATAGATCTTTCTACTACAGCATTTAATTAAATAAAACTGTATGAAGAACATCTTACATGTATGATACAAAGAAACATTGTGAAGTACATTAGAAAATTATTTTACTTCACTTTTCTGCAATTAATGTAGCCTGCAGCATGTTATATTTTGGTGTTTGGATATTTTATGTATATGAAAAGTTAGTTTTAATCGTCTTTTCCTTTCCTGTGCCGTATCTTAAAGATAAAAAAGTAATAATAATAATAATCTATTACTACATGGACGCAATGATGAAAATTTGTTTGTTACACTATTAATAACAGTTGCAATAATGTAAAAATTCCCTCTTTTTCTCTGTCGCTAACAGTAAAAAAAAATTTTTTTTTAAATAAATTCAGTAATTCGCGCTTTCTGTCAAGAATAAAAACACGGGACGAATTTTCCATAATGGAGGTCCATGTCATATTCATATCCTATAGCGAACTTGTTAAGAAACAACATGAATTACAATAATGAAATCAGTCGCGATTTTCACGATAAACATTGCATGTTTATAAAAGTGTATATTTTTTAAATATTGTTTTTACTTTTATATTTCTTAGAGCAACACTTACTTGTTTAATAAAATTATTTTTACAGATATTTTCTTACTTTGTTTTTTGCTCTAATAACATAGTCTCTAATAGAAGTATACATTCCGAAATATTTAAATGTTCATTTAACACTTCACTTCGCCATTTTTTTCTTTTTTATGAAAAAAATTATTTGAAATCTACAAATCGGTTTAATAATGGAGAAAATAGTAAAAATCAAATTTTCAGCTGAAATTCAATATTTTAGTGAGTGTACCATATATGCACAAATGGGATTTTAAAATATTATATTGCTATATTTTGCTATTAAGGGTGTTCTTAACTGATCCGCTAACAAGCGAAAAACGTTTTGACACATTTACAAATTGATTTTTTTAACGGAAAGTTATAAAATTTTAATGCCTGACTATGAAAGCGATTTCGAATTGAACTTATTTTTCCATTTTATGATAAGTCTTATCGAGTATACTTATCGAGTCATACTTATCGAGTTATAAGCTATTTCGATGACGCAATCCCCGTTTTTCTCCTCCTTTTCGACCGGTTTTTCTGCTTTCGTCGGGAAATAGGCTCAAAAATGTCCACTTTGAAGGCTTGTTATGAAATATTTATTGTGTTTTTTAAAAAACAAAAGAATGAGTGCCATTAGACAGTTTCTGAATAACAACGCCTGCTATTTTCATGTATTTCCGAACAAAAATAAATTAATGCATGTGTCACAAAGTTGCCCTTTTTGATTTAAGAACACCCTTAAATTGGCTTAAACTAATTAATTTTATCTGCTTAACATTCAGCAACTTTTGTTATATTGATATTTTTAAGTATTCAGTAAAAAATAATAAAAAATTTTGCCTTAACAGTTTGATCGAAAATTTTGTTTGTTTCCGACGAAGAAATTCCAATTTTTGTCCAAATGCTACCATCTTATGTGGACAAAATAAGTGTTATTCCATTCTTTGTATTGCTCTTGATCAGGGACAGTGATCCTATTGGCCAAATTCATGGCACATGATGTGAATTATAATGTTTTTATGTATGTGCCAGACAGGGTTGGGTTTCTGACGTCAGAAACTGGATTTTGACATGACTAGTGTCAAAAACTGGTTTAAACCGTCAAAAACTGGCTTAAACCGTCAAAAACACGTAAAGCGCTTTAAACATTTTAAGAACAAGAGAGAAACATTCAGTAATTTTTTATTTAAAATTAATTATACTGTAATTTAATAATTACAAAAAATTAAATTACTTTAAGTGCAATAAAACATTGCTTTTTAGAATGTTCAAACAGAAGAAAATGATTTTGTACAGTTAATAATCTGGATCAATTTTACCCCACAGCATCCTATAGCACATTTATTTACACACAAATGGTTTATGAGTTTAGAGTGTATGAAGCCAAAGTTAGAAAATACTCTCTCAATTGGTGCTGAGCTAGCAGGGCTTGATAGCAGAAGCATTGCTAGTTGAGCAAGTTTGGAGGCAGGCCAAATTTTCAGATTTATGACAATTTTTTTTTGTTTTTTTCCGGAAATGATAATATACAATACAGTAAATGTAAATTTTTAATATTACATCTAATATTGTATATTTGTGACAGATGTATAATGCGAAATTTTATAGATCAATGTAGTATTTGAGGTTTCGGACGAGGTTTTTGACAAGAGGTTTTAGCCATGACGGTTTAAACCACGGTTTTAACCGGATAAAACCGTACACTGTCAAAAACTTGCCAACCCTGGTGCCAGATTTGGCACACGATGCAGTGAAGGGTTAACCCTTTATCTACCGACGGTACTTATAAGTATCATTAAAATAACTTATTATAAAATTCTTTTAATACGTCAGTTAGGTGTAATATTGATTAGAATGAGTTACAGATACATTACTTTATCTTGTTCCAAAAGCATTATGGGTTACACAAAAGAAAAATATTTTTAAAAGGATGATTTATTTGCCTTTGCATCTTTTCCAGCTTTCTTGGCGCTGAGCGGCAATGCGGAAATATTTCTATATTTATATTGTAAGAATATCATATTTGTACCGGGTGTCCAGTAAATAACTGACCCATTTTGAACTTAAATAACAAATAAACGGTTTGAGATAATAATGCGCGGTTTGCGGTATTGTTATTAGAAAATTAATAAATTTTTAAACATGTACTTTGTTAATATAGTTCAGATTTCAGAAAAAAATATCGCGCTGGCGGTAACAGGCTGTTTGAATACAGACATGACTCTAATTTCCATAAATGTGAGATTTTCGGCTGAACCTGAATCTATATGTTGTCGAATCTGAATCTATACGTTGAATCGACTCTCGAATCAGCTTCAAAAATAGGGTACGTTGGTTGGAAAGTGATTTAAAATAATATTTGTGATTGAACCATCTGTATTATATTTCCCCTCTTTTTCCCCTCTTCAGTCTTGAGACTGAGATATTATTTTAAATATTATTATATTACATTAACAAAGTGCATATTTTAAAATTTATTTATATTCTAATAACAATACAGCAAGCCGCGCATTTTTATCTCAAACAGTTTTTTTGTTATTTACATTCAAAATGGGTCAGTCATTTACTGGACACCCGGTACATTTTATAATTCTACAAAATACTAAGAAAACAATTTAAAATAAAAGATTTAAGAGGGTTATAAATATTGCACGAAATTCCTGTAAATTGAAATTTAATTAATCCCCCTGATTCCTTCAATCCTTCTAAAATCCTTCAAATATTTATTAACTGATTATGTAAATATTTTAATTTAGTTTAAACAATTTGCGTAAATTGCTTTAGAATGTAAAATTTTCACGTATTCATAATGCGGTAGATAGGGGGTTAAGGGTGTTCTTAACTGCTTCGCTCAACAAGCGCAAAACGTTTTGACACATTTACAAACTCATTTTTTAACAGAAAGATATGACATTGGAATGCCTGACTATGGAAGCGATTTCGAATCGAACCTATTTTCTCATTTTATAATAAATAAATTACCTATTCAGTTCTAAGCTATTTCGATCAGGAGATCATCCGTTTTCCTCCTGCTTTTCGACCGGTTTTTCTGCTTTCGTCGAGAAATGTGCTCAAAAGTGTCAACTTTGAAGACTTGTTATGAAAAATCTATTGTTTTTTGTTTTGTTTAACTGATAATTGAGTGCAATTAAGCTGTTTCTGAATAACAACACCTGCTATTTTCATGCGTTTCCGAACAAAAATAAATTAAAGCATGTGTCACAAAGTTGCCCTTTTTCATTGAAGAACACCCTTAAATATATTCTGTTTTTTTCTGTTCAAAATCATTAGTTTAAATTTCTCGATTTGCTAAAATCAAAATCAGACATCCCTGCTAAGTACACAGTTGATTGATCTAATGACTTGTTTGTTTCTCTGTTGACAAAAAAGAACACGATGCGAAAACATGCCTTTTCATATTCTATAACTGTTCTGTGGCATAACAGCTATTGCGTGAAAGCCATGAAAATGCAAGCAGGTGTTTTTTGACTCGTAACGGGGCCATATGCTTTTACTATGCCGTATCCTCTCCGCTATTCCTCCCCTTTAAACAGGATATCCGAGAAAACGCCGCACTCCGTAAGAAAGCATTTCCTGTACGATTTGCGGCCTCATGCAGGAAAACTGTTCGCAGTTGTGTAACTTGCGATTAAATATTCGGAATTATTGTGAAGGGTGATTTTTAGTCTTATCTCAATTGATACTTGAGGTTGATCTATATACACTTTTTTTTTTAATCATTTTTTAAATAAGATAGCAAGCTGTTTCGTTTTCTTAAATATTAAGAAATGTTTATGCATTTTATAAAAATGTAATTGGATTTGCAGTATGATTTTTAAAATATTTTTTACAATAGTATTTGTGGTTTGGATTGAATTATTGGTTAATTATTTTATTTGACACAATTAAAATGTACTTTTACTAACCCTCTATTCTCCAGTAGTCCAACTATTGTTATGGGACTTCTAACATAATGTCTAAAACATGTATAAAAGTTTTTTTTTCTATTAAGAGAGAGAGAGAGATAGAAATTTAACACGAAATAAAAATAATTTTAATGGCCTTTATATTGATTTTATTAAATAAATAATTTTATGTCATTAGTGTAAAAAATTATTTCGGGCGTTTGGGCACCACGACTGGCTCAAATGAAGCACTATCTTTACGTCCATTGTTTGGTCACTTCATCGACCAAAAGGGATTGCAAATCAGCAAGTAACATAGCGAATGTGGATTTCCAAGTGGTACAATCTCTGTTGTTATCGGCGTAAACCAACGACTTCACATATCCCCACAGAATATAATTCATTGGTGTGAGATCACATGACGTGGACACTACTGCACATGTCTATTATGCGAAATTTTGTGCTTATCGAATGTCTCAGGTAATAAATTTTTGTACAATTTGAAAGCGAACAAATTCTGGCCTAAGTCTGTTACTATAGTGAAATTGCAAAACATACTGTGCACAAATCATCTGTCAGCTGTCAAATTGCGATACATCCCTATAAATACTGATTGTCTACTAAATTTATTATTTTTTTTTTAATTTCAATTTATCGGCCTAACCGTTCGGAGTTTTCCGTGGTTTTCTTCGAACCTTGCGTAAATACGGGTTAGGTTCCCTTAGAAAGACCCCCACGGAGGGCACTCTCCCTGGTCCTATATCCCTAACGTAGATAATCGGACGACAAAAATCAACCAACCAACCATCAATTTATGTAAAACGGCTCTAAAAAAAATTCAACAGCTTAGCAACACGAAAATTTCTGACAGATTTAGTAACGCATTTTTAATCATAAAAGCGTGACATCTGGAGACACAACTATTGGAGTAATTAATACAGTTGAACTGTTTAGCATTTTTCAACATATGAGTTACATATTGCGTTATAAGTGGTTGTATCATGGCAGCAGTTTTTCTTTTTAGTGCTGTCGCCAGGGGCGTAAACCACCCTAATCGCGTAGGGGGGTGTCGGCTCAAAATTTTCCGACTCCAAGAAGGAAAATTTCCGAGTACTATAGCCAACATGAAGACATACATATATATATTATATATATAGTATACGTGTTACAGGCCAAACCCGATTTTAGGCCAAACTAGATTGGCCTAGGCCAAACTAGTCTATCCTAACGCCCATCGGATAAACTAGTTTTTCCTAGGCCAAACATGTCTATCCTAACGCCCATCGGATAAACTAGTTTTTCCTAGGCCAAACCGGTTTATCCTAACGCTCATCGGATAGACTAGTTTTTCCTAGGCCAAACTAGTCTATCCTAAGGCCCATAGGACAAACTAGTTTTTTCCTAGGCCAAACTAGTTTGGCCTAACTCTTATAGGATAAACTAGTTCAGCCTGCTGTTTATTGGTCTGAACTAGTTTATCCTAGGCCGATCTAGTTTATCCTAGGCCAATTCAATTTGGCGTGATTTTATTGAATTCAATGACTGCCTCAGCGCCAACATTCTAGTTTCTCCTAGGCTGATCTAGTTTGTCCTAGGCCAATGTAATTATCCGTGTTTTTAGCTCACGGGAGTCAAAGCCAGCGAAATAAAGGGCTCACAGGTTCTGTATGTATGTACGTACGCATGTATGTAAGTAACGCTATAACTTTTGATATAAATATCCGATTAGCTTCAAATTTTGGATGTAGGTTCCTTCTGATAAGATACTTTTCTGATTAGTTTTGGAAAATCACTGAATAAGAATAAAGGGAGCGAGCGGAAGTCTAATCCCCCACCGTTAATTTAGAGAAATGCATTTATCATGCAAAATTATCAGTTTTCATTTAAAATGTTAGATATAGAATTATTCTGACAAGGCGCCTCCGGGATTAGTTGTGGATGTTTATTGTTTAAGTGTTAAAGAAAGGACAATGTAGGTACCCCCCCCCCCCCATAATTTAGATAAATGGTTTTTAACGCAGAAATTACGGATTTGCTTCAAATTTTGCTTATAGGTTCTTTCTGATAAGGCAATTTCCTGAATAGTTTTGAGGGTTTAATGGTAAAGTATGAAGGGAAAATGACGGATTTCCATCTTACCTAGTAAAAACTAGTTTTTCCTACGGGCATATAGATAAACAAATTTGGCGTAGGAAATCTAGTTTATATAATTGGCGTTAGGATAAAATAGTTTGGCCTAGGCTAATCTACTTTGGCTCGAAATCGGGTTTGGCCGGTAAAAAACATGTGTTTCACTAGAATAAGTATAAATGTGTGTCAAGAGTAATTGCTTATAACATCAAAACAGGAATTTCACATGTCCACCCTAAAGACATAATGCATTTTACATGGGTTTTTTTTCCTGCAGACTCGTGCCAACTGAGATCAGGCTTGCATTTATTATTATTATTATTATTGCATATTCGAGCCAGGTTGGAGGTGAACATAATTTGGAATCGAACAGCGTTTTCCATTTTTTAGAAATTAATTTCTTGTCGACATATAAGCTATTCTTGTCACGGCGTCAAGTTTTTCTTTTCCGTGAAGTCGTAACCAAAAATTCGATTCAAAACGTAGCTTTAACAGTATTTTCTCAAAGGTACATCGCTTTTAAGGAAAAAATGGTTAACGCCATTCGATTATATATTTTCTGAGTGAGAATGCCTGTTAATCTTATGCCATTCCGAAAATGAATTAATTCTTGAATGTGTTAGGATGTAGCTCTTTTGGATTTGGGAAAAGTCTTAAGGACTGACAGAGAAACATATTCACAAATTTACTTTTTACTGAACAGTTTACTGAACTTTCCTATGATATGGCCAAAAAAGTATGGAATTTTTCCACCCCCATTTAAACTCCTCAGGGGTGGAAATTTAAAATATCGCTGAAACACGTATTTAATTAGCTTTTAAAAATTTTATTTTCTGCTGTTTCACGTTCTTATTTGAAAAGACTGTTGAGATGTGCCAAATGTTCTAAATTTTTCGACTCCCCCCCTTTTAACCCCTTATGTTGAGATTTCTAAAATCACTGGATTATGTGTTTAATAATTTTTTTAGTAGATTTATTTTTTGGAATTTTACGCTCCTACCTTAAATGTTTGCTGAGATATGGCAATTTGTTCCAGAATTTTTTACCTCCCCCGCTTGTCCCTCTTAAGGGACATTACATTTCAAAATTTCCATCTTAGTGCATGCTTAGATCATAAGAAGTACTTTCTCTCCAATTTTCATGGTTCTAGATTCAGTAGTTTGGGATGTGCGTTGATTATCACTCTGTCAGGACAAACTATTTTATATATTTATAGCTATCTCTACTAGCATTAGATAAAATATATAATTAGATACATCATATAAGTATATTAGAAGCAATATATAGATAAATAACAAATAAATTATTAAAGCAGAGTATGTAAATTTTTAGGAGCGAATTCAAAGGGTTTTCAAATTATACTCAATTTTTTTAATAAATAAGGCAATTGCACATAGTTTTTCTGACTCCTTGAGAAAACATGCGCAAAGTACCAAACAAATAAACGAAATGCATAAGCTAAAAGTAAAATTCTGGTTCCTTTTTCATCTACCCCCCCCCCCCCATACACACACACACACACACAGCCACATCAGGCACAAAAAATGTACCAGTAAAGTTGAAATGCCTTTTTAAATTTTCAAATTGCAAGAAGTTTAAAGATCCATTTAATCATCAACTAGCTTTAAACAGTCAAAAGTTGCGCTGTTTTATCCTCCACCAAGGCTAAAATTATTTTCAAGTTTCAAATGATTAAATTTTGATTCTTATCTATACGCACACACACACACACAAAAACATCTATCCATAAAATAATAATCAAAATATTGTTATGCAGGGAGACAAAATTATTTTTACTTGTACTGTAACAAAGTTTTAAAAATATAGAATATTTTACATACATTGACATTTGAACTTCAAAAAATAAATGACCTTTCTTAGTTATTGAACCTTGAGATAATAAAAATGAAAAGCCATGTAGGTAAAAATTTCTTAAAATACTACATTATTCTTAAATAACGATGAAATAAAATTGATAAAATATAAAAAGATCTATAATACAATTTTAACTTCGTGTATAATACTAAATACATTGACTTGCAATTGCAAATTGTAAAATGGTTGGCAAAAAAGAAGGCAAATATATTGAAAGAAAAAAAAGTAGTTAAAAATGATAATAATTTCATGAAATTTAAATAACAACTAGCTTGTCATCTCCAGTTTGTAACAAAACTAGCAAATAGTTAGGGAATTGCGATGCTAACTGTTAAAAACATTTATATATATCGAATAACAGTACAATTTTACAAGTTATAAAATAATTTATCTGCCCCCTCAAAAAATAAATAAATAAATAAATAAATAAATAATAAATAATAAATAAATAAAATAATTCATTTTTAAATATGAAAACAATTCAGTTATTTACACATTTTACATATCTAAAATTTTCTGTAATAAAATAGCTAGCTTACTTCAAAAGGATTTTTTAGAGCTCCAACAATACGAAACGGTATATGTATATGGGCTGAAATTTTATCAGCATGCTTTTGTTTATTAAGTGTGTTCCTGTAATCACTATCGAAAATATAATTACATAACCCACACTGCACTTTTTGTCTTTTACATTAGGTGGGGGCATAACTGATTAAAAAAAATTGAACTAGTAACTATATACCAAAATATTCTCCCATCAACACTTTTTAATTGAATGATTTCGTACTATGAGCCAGAATACTAACGGTTTAAACAAAGAGTTAACGCAGGCACAGTTTGTTTTGTAACTGACACATAGGGCGGGAGGTGCAACGTCCAGTCATTTAGGTGCCCAAGATTTACGTTGAAGAGAAAACAATGTTTTATCTTTCTATTTTTTAGCATTCAGTTAAAATCTCTTTAGCGGTTTTTTTTTTTTCTTTTTTTTAAGTAAAATTGAAATCTGTTTGCTTGGGAAATATTTCAGAGACAAAAAATTGTCAAAAATACGGGATTTCTTAATATAAGTTTTAATTCTTTCCAACGACAAACTTAAAAGCAGCGTAACAATTTGGTGTTACAACTCATTTTTCTGACTAAACAAAATGTGATAGTAATAATAAAAATATTAGAAAAATTTAATATAATTGACTGAGGAAAAAGCTAACGAAAGTATTACTTCTGAGAGAAGTAAACTCGTATAGGCTGTAAAATATCCAGATTATTTCGAGATGAAAATTCAAAGTATTTGGGTATTTTCAATTTTCATTCTGTATCATATAAATTTCTTAAACAATCTTTTAAATCAATCAAAAATTACGTAAAAAAGTAAGTATAAACAATTTCGCATTTATTATTATTGTTTTTTTTTTTATAAAATAAAAAGAAAACACAAATTTAGATAGTAGGAAAAAATGAGACTATAATTATTTTCAATTAAATGTAAAATTTGAATTGAATGGAAAATATCCAGATTTTGATATGAAAAGATACCAAATATTTGTATTTCTATAAATAAATTTTCATCGTATACCACCTAAATTCCGTGATACATATTTCTAATTAAATTTAAAGTTTAGATTAAAACAATAGAAGTTTCTTCACTTCGATCAGTATATCTTAAAATTTCGAGATTAAATTAAAAACTTTCCAACAGTAAAAAAAAATTACAAGTAGATTTCGATATATCCATATCCAAGTCAAAAGACACAGAAAAAAAATCGGAATATCAAGGTTTTACTCAAATATCACTGTTATAATTAACGGTATAACTTTAACATTACTAGAAAATGTACAAGAATATTTTTTTTTCGTCATATCGAAGTTTCCGAGAACACAATATTTGACAAATCAACATTTTTCTGAATAGTTTTATCAGAAAAATAAAATCCTATATATTAACAAGTTATATTGATTAATTACTAAATTAAAGTAAATAGTAAATTAGCAGTTATTTAAATTAATTAATAATAGTTCCGGCTAAAAATAAATTTGTTTTCTTCATGCTAAATTGTTTTTTTTTTTTTTCTTTTCTTATTTTTCTTATCAGAAACTGCAAGCGGAAATAAATCCGACTGAGAATAAAATTTTATAGGTTTTCTTCGATCTAACTTGTTTTCTTATTTAATTAAAAACTACAAAAATATTTCTCCAATTCATAAATATTTATAGATTAATACCCCCCCCTTTTTTTTTTTTTTTTGGCTAATTTACTTTTTTCCGATCGAACAAGAATTTTTCCGACTGACTTTTCCGTTTTTCCAATTTATAAATCTTTATAGGTTAATACGTAATACTATTTTTTCCGACTAAAGATGCCTTTACCGGTGGAACAGAAAACTTCCGCTTGATATTTTCGTTTTTCGTTTTTCTAATTTCTAATTTTTTTTTTTTTTTTTTTTTTTTTTTTTTTTTTTTTTATAGATAAATGCCATTTTTTCCGATTTAAAAATTTACAAGTATTTATAGGTTAATACGTAATACTATTTTTTCAGACTAAACATGCCTTTCCGGATTGAAACGGAAAATTTTCCGAATGATATTTTCGTTTTTCTAATTTATAAGTTTTTATAGGCTAATACCATTTTTTCCGATCGAACAAGAATTTTTCCGATTGTCTTATTCGTTTTTCCAATTTATAAATTTTTATAGGATAATACTATTTTTTCCGACTAAACATGCCTTTTCCGATGGAACGGGAAATTTTCCGAATGATACTTTCGTTTTTCCAATTTATAAGTTTTTATAGGTTAATACCATTTTTTCCGATTAAACAAGAATTTCGACTGATTTTTCCTTTTTCCAATTTGTAAGTTTTTACGTAATACTATTTTTTCCGATTAAATACGCTTTTTCGGTTGGAACGGGAAAATTTCCGAATGATTTTCCAGTTTATAAGTTTTTATAAGTTAAGAACATTTTTTCCGATCAAACAAGAATTTTTCCGACTGATTTTTCCTTTTTCCAATTTGTAAGTTTTTATAGGATAATACGTAATACTATTTTTTCCGACTAAACACGCTTTTTCGGATGGAACGGGAAAATTTCCGAATGATTTTCCAGTTTATAAGTTTTTATAAGTTAAGAACATTTTTTCCGATCAAACAAGAATTTTTCCGACTGATTTTTCTGTTTTTCCAATTTATAAGTTTTTATAGGATAATACGTTATGCTATTTTTTCCAACTAAATACGCCTTTTCCGATGGAACGGGAAATTTTCCGAATTATTTTCCAGTTTATAAGATTTTATTGGTTAATACCATTTTTTCCGACTAAACATACTTTTTCCGATAGATCTGGGAATTTTCCGACTGATTTCTCCTAGGGGGGGTGTTGCACCCCCCCAAACCCCCCCGGGATTTACGGCCCTGGCTGTCGCATCTGAAAAATTTGCTGAGAACGCCAAGTTCAGCACAACTTTCTACCTTTTCCGAAAGACAGGAAAAATCTTTTCAATTATAAAGCTTCTGATTAATATTACCTACCAATTTCATGCGTTTGCAAACAGAAAAACATTCACAAATTTGAAAATGTTATCACAAATTATCTAACGTAGTTCCGAAAATTCCTAAAAATAAAAATCAAATGAATAAAATTTCATAAATTCAGGAAGATTAAGTTTTCTTTAATTAATAATTTGTGAAATAAAAGGTTTAAAAAATCTCACAACAGTTAATATCGATGATTCACAAAATCAATTTTTAAGTGGCCATCCACCCGTGAGAATTGTGATGTCATGTCTATTATTATGCAAAGCATTCATTATCTTTTACCAAGTTCCAAAAACAATTCAATTAAGATTTATCTTTTATAAGCCTTCAGTTTCAGCAATATCTCAAATGACGCTTGAGTCTATTTTTATCAATCTGTACTTTATCAATCACCAGGTGAAAAAGCGATAATGGAATTCGGTATATTAACGATGCAAACGCAGATGAAAATAGGTCACTTTCTTTCTGCAATTAATCCGTGATTCTGATTAGATCTCTGCAATTAATCCGTGGTTGCGAATTACGAAAAGGTATTTTCGCAACGATTATGAATGTAATAATTTCACTCACTGGATGTTAAAAGCTGTTATGTTGTAAGGTAAGTTAATTTGTGAATCTTTTATGTACTCTCGGAAATGATGATAGACATTATTAGCAACAATTTTTCCGGGACGTGAATTGTATTTTTATGTCGTATTATTGCTGTCATTGAATCTCAATATGAGATCGAATAAATATCCTATCCTGGAACATTTCAGCTGTCCTTTTTTTTTCTTTTTTTTTTTTATAATTGATTCTTTTGTATTTTGTAGCACTGAATTCGAAAAGGACTTTCATTTTTCACCATCACTTCACGATTTTTGTCAAATCGCAAATTTTTAGATTTTTTTTTTAAAAAGACGAAAAATTGCGAAAATCTGACACAACGCAACTAAAACGACGTAAAACACTTTTTTTTCCATAATAATTTACTTATCTTTTGACTTATACTAAGCATTTTGGAAGCAGAACATGTAAAATATTGTCTGTTCAAAATCCTTGATTTGAAATGATAAAATTTACTATAAAATTTTCCCGGGCAAAAAAAGCGGAAGCTGTTGGCAGCTGTGCAGATGTATCCAAAACATTTGCCTTCTTTTGGTTAGCTTTGACAGGTTTTTGCTTTTTTTTTTTTTTTTTTTTTTTTTTGCTTTTTAAATTTGAAATTTAGGATTTTCAAAAATCCATATGCTATTTAAAAAAATGAATGCTGATTTTGGATCCAGCGCTAAAAAACTAGGTAAAAATCAATTACCAAAAGACAAAAAACACAACCATCAAGGCTGTCCAGCAAATAACACCCTGATTTCAAAATTTAATTTCTCAAAAACAAAGATCGATAGTAATATGCGGTAAACGGTTTTTTCATTAGGTAAGCTGTAAAAATCTTATACAGAAATTTCAAACAGTGAATATTTTGAAAAAATTGCGTTCTGATTGCATAGAATGCTTTGATTTGACATTTTTCTTGTTTTAGATTGCCTGCAGAGAAATAATTTTGCAGCTGCAATATTTTAAAGATTTTTCGAAGTAAATTTTTAGAATTTCAAAATTTTAATTTCAAAAAACTATGAAATATGGCACTTTAAGACGAAAAACACATTCTCTGGCAGCAATTTAAGCAAGAAAAATGTCGAATCAAAGCATTCTTTGCAATCAGAACACAATCTTTTCAAAATATTTACCGTTCGAAATTTTTGTATAAGATTTTTACAGCTTACCTGATAAACAAGCCGTTTACTGCATAATTCTATTGATCTTTGTTTTTGAGAAATTTAATTTTGAAATAAGGGTGTTATTTGCTGGACACCCTGTATCTGCATTACAACATCAGATTTTCGCTATTTTTTATTTATTTATTTTTTATCTTTGAAATGCATGATTTGCAAAAAATCGTAAAATGGTGGTTAAGGTTTTCGGATTGAGTTATTAAAAAGCATACAAAATTTAATATTCAAAATTTAAAAAACAAACTTATCGCAGGCTTGTGTATTTTATTCTGGTCTTATCATTTTTGTACGTCCATTCTCCTTCAATCTTTGCTTGAAAAATTCGAAGTGCACTTTGAATGAGTTTATTACAAAGAAAAAACATCTCTTTCTACAATCATATGAATGCAATTTACAGACACCGTCTCTAAATATACTTTCTTTCGGGCTATTTTCTGCCATGTTTTACCTTGTAAAAAATGGCAAGGTCACAGGAAAAACAATTTTTGTGTTATAAAATGGCCTTTCTGCTTTTGTCTGCTGACATTATCATTTTATGCTTGCATTGTCCTTCTAGAATCATTGTATTTTCACTTTCTTTAGTATTTTATCAGAGTTTTGGGCAAAACTTAAAGCAATTTAGTCTTCAGTTCTAGTCAATTCTTAAATAATTATAATCAATTATGCTCTATTCTTGAATAATTTTCATTTTTACACACAAAATATGGTCAAAATTCATCCATTTTTTTTAAATTATTATTAAATAATAATATTTTCTCATTTTTTAAAGTTATTTTAAGTACATAAATATTAAGTAACTGACAGCACTAAACAATAAATAACTAAAATATTCGATAAAAATTATGACTTGCTTAATATTTAAATACTATTAGAAATTTACTTTTAAGTCTTAACTAAGGAGTCCCAGGCGATTTACCTATCATACATTTCACCTGGCGGGGCAATTTTGCAACATGTCACAATTAGTTTTTTTGTTGTTGTTGTTGTTTGTTTGTTTGTTTGTTTATTTGTTTTGTTTTTCACAGTCCCTAAACATAAATACATAAAACTTTTAGTATAGACAGCTTAATATCTCTTCTATTTAAAAAATGTCTGATAGATTGTGCTCTCGAAGCTCGTAGACGGGCCTGACATACCACGCATTCAAATTTTTTGTACTTCTGCCTACAAAGAAACAAGATCTGAACATTGTTCTTTGATCTTAGACTAACAATTTCCAAACTTTATTAGTACGCGTCCCACGTTTAAATTAAATAATAATAATAATAATTCGCGGCATACCTAATGTAAGGGTGCATATTTGTACTGAAATTGTTGCATTATCTCTTTAAGCTGTCGGCTATCTTATCCTACGAAAAAGAGGAAATTTTGGATAGTATACGAAAGCTTACACTATCAACAAAAAACAAATTTTAATCCAAATGGGTGGAAATGGCATAATAATTAAAACAGTCCAAATTGCAAAAATAACTTAAAATACGTTTCATTACCAAAACATAACATTGTACTCAGTGAAATTTCTGCCTACCGATGAGACCTGTACCTACCGATGAGAACATCTATATAAGAGTTAAAACTGGTTAATTTTAACCTTTAGTCACTTTCTATCAGCAATTTATTTCTGCAGATGTTTTTCAAAAACAGAACGTAGAAAAAGCCTATTCCCATATGCCTTGAACTCCATCAAGGAATTCGAAGCTGATTTAGATATTTCTGGATATTCTGCTGGCGTATTTATGGAAATAGAGTAATTTCTTTGAAATATTATTTGCTAGTGAAATTGTTATATTTTTTAAACAGTTCAAATAAAAGATATATTTTGTGCCAAATCTCGATTTTTCCACAACCCATTAAAACACCAACCGCGACCCACCAGTGGGTTGCAATCCACAGGTTGGAAACCACTGTCCTAGACTATAAAAAATGTGTTCGAATAAACAGGAGAAAATGGCTTTCTTTTCTTTTGTTACATAATCGCAGCTTGTCATTAAAATTTCAATATATTTTTTTTTTATTTCTTCGTTGAGTCATCTTAGTTTTAAGTTTCAAAAACGAGTGCTTGTCTGCCTTCTACAGGTCCACATAATGAGAAGATAACAAAATTTTTGTTACTGTGCAGTGACAAACTGAATCTGCATCATACGGATTCCGATTGAGCCGAAAGTGAAAATAGAGAATTCTGTACAGTGTTCGATGACGCGAGTTTTGCATGAGATTAAAATACGTTACAACTTCGAAAACCGGTCCGCAAAGCAACGTGAGCTTTTCTTGCTGGATTTCAATTTTCAATTCAAAATATTTTCATGCTTTTGTTTTACTTTTATCCTTTGCTGATATTTTATTAAACGTTCTACTGAGTGTGGATTTATGCTATCAATCGTTTGACTGCGCCTCAAGTATACTTTGTATGAAGACCAGTGTGAAATTTTGCTGCAGTAAGCATTAGACCGGACAGGGCCGAAACTAGACTTTTTTACGATTCGGTAAAATGTGAATTTTGGTGCCCCCTACCCCTTTACGCAAATTAAATTTACAAAAATAATTTTACTAACTTTCTGACCTTTTTAAAATAAATAATCATAAAATATATGTTGTACTAAACTACGTATTCAGCTTTATCAAACATAAATTCATTAAAACCTTAAAACCGAAAAAAAAAAAAAAAAAAAAAAATCCATTTTATACGGGATCCTTATACTATATCATCCTTAGATTCTTCTATGCTATGACATTTTCCACACAATACTAATTTAACAACATTTTACAATACCGTGTTAAACATAAATGTGAGAAAAATCGGCAAACAAAATCTTCATTTAGCGACCCCTTTGCTTGGCGCCCGGGGCACATGCCCCCTCTTCCCTGAGGGACGGGGCTGGGTTTCGGCCCCGAGACCGGGAAGCGGCAGCACAGACACTCACGTCGTCGAGTTCACGGTTGAAATTTCAAAATTATTTTAAATTCGATTCGCGTATTCGGTAAGTCATACTGTCCAGTACAAGCCTGAAACTACTGCGAATTTTCTTAATTTAGAATTTTCTTATGGCATCAGACCAAGAACTATTTGATAATTAATCAAATGACTGCATATATGCTATTGATACTGCACAAACGTTCTACATCTCCAAATTCATGCTTCAAAGGCGTTAACCATTCATCTGGTTATATCTCTGACATATTATTCTCGAGTTAAATTGCTATCAGCATTACTGTTTTAAATGTGTGTTTGAACATCTGGACAGAATTGTGAAGCTTTAAAGAATCAAAATACGTCTAATTCATTTCTTCGTTCAATCAATTTGAGATAAATTATTGCTCTAGAGGCAAAAATTTGCTGAATGCTTTAAAATATCATGTTTTAGTTTGAAAATATGGGAAATGGATTGCCGTAATCTCATGTGATTCTGAAATAAATGTAAAAGAGCGCCTATTAACTTTACCTCCTAATCAGGACCGTTCGAAGCGTGGGCGAAAGGAGCGGTCGCCCCGGGGGCAGAAATTGAGGTGGCGCCAAATTTATATTACCAACTTGGTTTGTTTCTTCTTTTCGTGTAAAAAAATTATATATGTACATATTGAGAAATTTTATTGTGACAAAAACATACATTCTCAAAATAGAATGTGACTTGTTTCTTGGAATCCAAAAGCAAAATAACAAACTGTTATACTGTACTATACAGGGTGTCCCCTCTCAACGGTGGCCAATGGCTAATTTCTAAACCGTTGGTCATAGACATATAGTTCCAATTGCAAAAATGCTTTAAAAAAGGCAAAGAATTGTTTTTTAAGCGATTTTGGTCAAAAAAATGTTTTACTAAAAATTTACGAAAATTAAATTTTTATATGGTCCCCCGGTCCTATAAGTGATGTTTAGTAAAAGTTTTTCAACACTCTAGCAAGTAATACAGAAAAGGTCCCATTCATGTAACATTAAAATTGACCGAGTTATGAAACTTTAAATTTCTTGACTTAAATCACTTTTCTGCAACTGAAAATGGATGAGTTGGACGAAGCTTTAAGGGAACGTACACAAAGTGCTAAAGTATTATAAAGGGCGTCCATTTCCAACGCTGTTCAATGGCTAATTCCTAATCTATTTGTCACAGACATATAGTTCCAATTACAAAATATTTTAAATGAGCGATTTAACTGAAGGCGCTGTCACCGTATAAGTTTTAAGGTATTGTTAATTATAATTAATTAACTTCTAGATTGGTTATTAAAATAACTGAAGACATAAATTTCAAAATTCTCTTTATCGAAAAAATCAAATTTTGGGAAATAGCGCAAAAACTTTAAATGCATCTATTGGTTTTCATTATAAATTTTGAGATTGCATTGTTACAATAGTGGAGGTTTGTATAGACTGACAGAGAAATCAACAAGCGATAAGTCGAGTTTTGAAATTCATATCCTCAATTGTATTTTTACGTATGCTTTATTTTGTAAGCAAATGAAGTTGATTCTTTTCGTGATTTTATTTTAAAAAGGTATGTTATTTTGATAAGCTTTTATTTTATTCATAGTTTTCGTATGTAAATTTTCTTAGTTCAAAACTTATATTCAAATTTTAACTCACTTCCAAATATCTGATTGAGGTTCAATCCCCATACTTATTAAAACCCGATGACAATGTAATAATACGATTTTAGGTGCGTTCCATTTATTTATTTTATAGGACTACATCAAATTCTATTAGGTTGAGTAATCTAATAGAGCTTTAAATATGTATCATTTTCTAACGATTTGTGACTGTTGCTTTTCATAGTTTAATTTAACAAAATTTCTGTTATTTTTTTACTTATTTTTTTAGCACAAATTGCATATTTTACTTTAACATGTAAATGTCAACAAAAATTCAGAAACAACATTGTAAAAAAATTTTTTACTCTCAATGTTTAAAGTTAAATTTTCTATCTGATGTTTATTTTTATTTCCAGTAAATTTGTGACTGACCCCTATTTTGCAGCAAAAAATATGCTTCAACTTTGAACAGCTATAACTCGGTCAATTTTGATCGCAGAGGAATGGGACTTTTTTTGTCTTACTTGTTAAAGTAGTGGTAAAAATTTTCTAAATATCACTTATAGGACCGGAGGACCGTATAAAAATTTAATTTTCGTAATTTTTTAGTAAAACATTTTTTTGACCTAAATCGCTTAAAAAATAATTCTTTACCTTTTTTAAAGCATTTTTGCAATTGGAACTATATGTCTATGACCAACGGTTTAGAAATTAGCCATTGGCCACCGTTGAGAGGGGACAAACTGTAGATACATTTATTCTACATCTGTTTTCTAACTACCTTTTGTCAAAATATAAGTGAAATTTTCTCTTAAATTATTTAGTTGTTAAAAATTAAGCCTTTTAAAGTTCTAAAGTAAACACGAAATATGTATGCAATAGAATTTTTTTGTATTCTCACACTTTTCATTTTTGTGAAATTTGTCCCAAAGAGAAAGGGCGTGGTGGAGGCACCAAATTGAAACTTTGCCCCGGGCGCAGTTTTCTCTTCGCACACTGCTGCTCCTAATATCTATATGTAATGTTTTATAAACGTGATCCACTTGAATTTCGAATGATTCATATTTCACTCTTGTTTTCTTTTCTTTGGTATATATATAAACGGCATTGCTCCAATAGTTTTCGTTTGTTTTAAGTATGAATTTATTTCGCAAAGCTATGAATTAAAAATTTTAATTACCATTATAGCTGCCAACTTTTACGCATGTTTCCTATCACAAAAACTTTATTAAGATGAGCGAAGCGAATCCTCTACTAGGCCACTCAAATGACATTTTGTTGTACACTTTACAAAAAAACTATACAGTATTTTCACTTAAAATTAAATACAAATATAAATTATGATCTGTAGATTTGCAGAATATTATTTTTTTTACAGAAATACTTTTCAAAAAATTATTATTTTAATTAATTTATTTTACATTTTTTTCCATTACGAACGCATTTTTTCAAATAAGAAGTGAAACACGTACGTTTTTAGAAGAAAAACTTAAATCACGGGGTCAGTAATTATAGCTAGAATCATCATTAAATAAATAAATAAATAAAATATATTTTCATTATTCTGATAAAATATCTCAAAAACTGCTTTCAGATTTTCAAACTATGCTCATTCCTTTAACTATGTATAGTTTCATGATTTCTTTTATAATATGTATAAAATACTTTTTTTTTAGAAATATTATAGCACACTTTTAATGAATTAAAATTTGTGAAAATTCTCTTATTAACATTCAATTATAAAAGTATTTTTCTGTGTTAGGAGTTCAAATACACAGTTTATTCTTATTTTGTGAAATCATTTAAGCAGACGATATTTATGAATTTTAAAAGAATTACATTATGTTTTTGTGAAGTGGCAATAAAAGAATTGTTAACAAATAAAATTAATTAATATTTTGTATATTTCTACTTCGAAAATATTTTTATTTATACCAGTCTTATATCATAAATAATCTGAGGAAATTCTTAGTTATTTGGTTGAAATACATTTTAAAATTAAAATGCGCCGAAACATAAAATTACATTTTTTCTTAATAAAGATGCAAAAATAATTTTTAAAATATATTATTACTTTCAAATATTTATCTTATAGCATAATACTTCGGGAAAACAAACAAAGCATGGCTTTTGCTAGTACTAAATATTGTCTTATTTAATCGCCAAAATCCTGTGATTAAACAATTAGAAAATCTCTGTACAATTTTAGTGGTAGCAAAAATGCGTAAAAGTTGGCACTATGATTACCATCAAACATCCACAGAAATCAACCCCGTATCTGAATACATTAAAATAGAAACATCATTATGGAAAAATGGAAATTAATCAATTCTACATAACAGTAATTCTGAGTAAATATTGCGTTCAGCAAATAAAATGCTGATAGAAGGCTTAAAAAAAAATTCAAGTGTATTGCACTCTATGATCATAATCTTAGTTTATTGCTTCAATCCGCAACGCCAAGAATAAATTGCACGACGGTCCTGCCATAAAATAAATAGGTGAGAGTAAATAAATGCCGTAGTTTTCATTGTAGTTTACTCGTAAAAATTCCTGTGTTCCCTTCTGTTACATAGGCAATCTATTGTTCTTATCAAAGAATTTTGTTTGCGCAACTGTGGAGTTAGAATATATAGATATTTTTTTAAACAGAACAATAGATGCTACTTTTTTTTAGGATATGTTTTGTTAAGTTGCTGTAGGAACAAACATTTCCGTTAACGAATGAAATTTCCCTTTCAAATCAGTAGCATATTTGTTATTCTCAATTGAAAAAAAAATGACTTAATAATAATAATAATAATAATAATAATAATAATAATAATAATAATAATAATAATAAAACAGTGATGTAGTCAAATAACAATATAGTAAAGCCTATAAAAACGTAATTGGTAATTGATAGGGACTGAAAAAAAAATTCATTGTAGACAGGTTTTCGTCTTGACCTCGAAATTTTACCATTTAAAACAGCATTCCGTTTCTATAGATTTTACTGTAATAGAAAGAAAAAAAACTTAAACTTTTAAAATTACATTAAATTTTAGAATGTCAGCATGAATGAGATATTTTATACTTCTGAAACTTGCAGCAAAATAAAAGATTTAAATGAAGAAAAAAATACATTTTAAAAACATGTATATTAAAACAGTCGCCGTGTCCCACATGACTGAGTCTTTCTGCAACATCATTAGCACACATTGCTGCTTCTATTACGATTATGACTAATATACAAGCCAAATGATGATTTGCTTCTCTTCGTGATAAATTATCTTTCAGAGCAGCAATTGTCAACCTTTCGGAGCCCAAGGACCACTAAATTGACAGTGCTAATTCCTGTCGACTACTAATTTGAATTTTTGAAAAATATAAATACATTTTCACAATTATTCCAGTTACGTCATTAACAAAAAATCTGATTGCAATTCTAATTTAAAATAACAAAGCAATGTGTACGTGTTACTGTGCGCTTGGCGCAAGAGCTTGTCTGCTTGAAAGTGTAAATATAATTGCTGTTGACTTGTTGTTGTTTTTTATGTTTTACATCAAGATTAGATCATCGGAAAAAATTAGTTTCAGCTGTATTTTTATCTGTTTATGCGTATTTTTACTTTATAACAGTTACAGGACATTGTGCAATAATTTGTCGTAATTCTTATAAACATGTCTTTGTATTCACTTGATTACGTCTTTAGTTATGCTTTTCTATGTATGAATTTCCTGGTGGTTGTGGTGGTTATCGTGGTGTTTGTTATTAGTAAAAAATACAATTGAAATTATGCAACAACCCGGAATGTAGTGGAGAGTGTACGCGGGTGTACGCCATATACCTTATGGATTTTTAAGGAACACTGTATAACCTCTGTTTCTCGAGAGAGCAATAGTATATACACTCTAAGGTACACCCTGGTCCTTGAGCGTGTACATTCTTCTTAGAGCGTACACCCTTTGTTTTTTCAAAGACTACACCACTGGCAACAAACTTATGCATTCTTTTTTTCCTTTGAATTTTATTATGTGCAGAAAAATCAATAATTGTAGACCAATCGTTAATTTCAACCTCGAGATGAATGACGATATTTCCACACAATATTTCATCAGACGCGTATACTTCTCGAAAACAAAATGCCTGTCAACACCGGCAGTGATTCATTGCCAAGAAGATGCGTCAACAGTGAAAACGCGCATTTTTGTGACTGACATTCAGGGTTGTAACCTTATACCGTTGAGCGAAGCGTGGTTTGAAAATTATCTTTTTCTGCATGTGGACTTGTAAATAAGTTAAGAATCAACTTACCTATGACATATACCTAGCAACACTTTCATTTAAGACCTACACGAAAAATATCACCCATTGTCTCTAACGAGGATATCATATTTCGGGAAGTTGGAGATAATGTTTTACAAGAATGAAGCCATTCGTAATATGTTTTCTGATTTTCATAAGAGACAAATATATCTTCCTTTACTTAGATAAAAGTAATGTGTTTTGAAAAATGAAATGTTTCTTTTGGTTTTGATTAAAAAATTTCAAACTCTGTTAATAGTTTGCATAACTTGTTTCGAATACATAAAGGCATTTTTAATTTCCGAACATACATAATGTAACAAAAATATTGTAATCATGATAAAACCCTTTATGAAAATATTAGTATATACATTTTGAGGGTTCTTGAATCCATTTTAGAAAATTTTACGGTAATGTCACATATGCCAATGAAACTTAGTATTTTTACAATCATATTATTGAAAACATTTGAAGTTTGTAGTGAAATTGAAGGCAGATTACCAAATTACTAAAACGTATATGGATAAATGGACATTATATAACCAGAGTAATTCATATATTACCATACAATAAACCAATGAAATCAGTATTTTTACAGTCATCTTATTGAAAACAGTTGAAGTTTGAAGTGAAATAGAAGGCAGATTACCAAAATAATAAAAGGTAAATGTATAAAAGGACAGTAGAAGGCTTTTTTATTAAACTACTCATCAGGGGGGCATAGTTTAACAAAAAAGCAAAAACATCCAACCCGTTTCTGTTATGAGTCATGCTAAAAGCTAATAATTCGACTCACAATGCACCCGACTGGCTGGAAGCTATTTACTATTACAAATCAGTAAAAAGATACTCATTGAAGAAAATAAAAACAATATGACAAAATGACAATAATATAATATTCTTTAAAAAAAAACATATATATACTAAAATATCTACCATACCTAAATCCTAGCATGATTTGTAGTTCAAGTGAATCTATATAGTATATAAATATATATATATATATATATATATATTGGAATCAATGTATATATCTGGGTTCTCTTGGAACCAATATATATATATATATATATATATATATATTGGTTCCAAGAGATTTGGAATTTTTATGATTTTATCAGTATGCATGTATGTATGTGAGTGAACATTATAGCACACAAAACTATTCTTTCTATTTGACTTTCTTTTAGTAAATATGTTACACGCTACTGTCGCAATAATTATATGCATTTTCTTAGAATTCAGTCGACGAGTTTTGTATATAAATCATTTTAGAAACTTTTCTAGATTAACTTTACATTATTTAGGAAATTATAAATTAATTGAGTCATACGTAAAAAAGAAGCGGGGTCACAAAACGGGGACTCAAAGAGTAATCATTGTAATGCTATTAATCAAAATTAGCTTTATATTGATGGTTGCAAAAAATATGACATCAAAATACTTGAGACCTTGAGAGGGTACCATCCAAATGTGACAACTGGTGGTATTTAAAATGAGCGAGGTGTACAAAATGGTCATTGCTCAGAAATAATTAATGGAAGATCGCTTGTTTCTCATGTTATGTGAAATGCCATTCAGCGTAAATTTTAAAAATCAATCATTATTAAAACGTATTTTATTCTTTAACATAGTTTATTGCTGTTTATGTTCTCGTTATCATTATTTAGCTTATCAGTTCTTAAAAGTGATCATCTATTCAAAATTTGTTCCGGTTATAATATTTAAAAAAAAATCGAAATGTTCCTGTATTCGAATTATTAAATAATAAAAAGAATATATAAAAAATTATAATTACTTCCAGTTACAATACATATCAGGTCAACACATTTCATTGAACTGGCAATTTTTCACCAATCAAAATAATATGAATTTTTATAAATGTTCAAAAGCCACTGAAGCGCAACGTTGTTGTCTAAATTAGTATCCTAAGAAGGCAAGAAGATCAAACCCGCACAATCTTAAAGGCAAAATAAAAAAATGGCGAAAGTGGACATAACTGTCCAAGTCGTTTGTTCATCTCGTTTATTTACGATCTATTATACTCCCTGACACTTGATGAAAATACCTCGCCTTTCATACTAAAAAAAAAAGATGAAGAGAAAAAAAGCTCATAAAATTAGTGCCTGGAAGGACGGAAATGAATATAGCAATCTAAGCACTCCAATAGTCGAAGTTTATGAATAACAATCAAAATAAGGAAGTCAAGATGGTTGAGTTTTTCATTTATTTTATTTTTATTTTTTATTTTTTGTAGACTTTCATAAGAGAATATGAATACTATTTGCAACGGCTATTTCTCCTTTGAAGAGACTGCGATTTCTTGGAGACCATTGAAGGACATCAACGTCAGTATAATTAAAACCAATATAAAATATGCTTTAAAAAAAAAAAATACTAACCGACTTCAAAAAAAGTATCAAGTTTGGCGACAACTTGGCACTAATGCATATGGATGGATAGTTTTAATATGGGTACACTGCAAAAAATATACTGTCGATTTTACAGTATAATACTGGCAGCTGTGGCGCCAGTTTATAACTGTAAAATACGCAGTAATGTACCATCATGTAAATGAATTCAACAATATATTACTGTTCAAAGGTATATTACTTGCTAATTTTATTGTTTATTACTGCAAATTT